>CM065716.1:46889573-46909573 GCA_033310375.1 Conus canariensis | reverse complement strand
AGGTCACATCCTGAGTGAGAAGGTCGCATTCTCAGCAAAAAATTCAAATCCTGGAGAAAAAAGGTTACATCCTGAGCAACAACAAAAAAACCAGTCCCCCCCCCCACCCCAATATCCTAAGGGGGAATAGTTACATCTATAGGAAAAAAGGTCACATCCTGAGGGGAAAAAATTACATCCTATCGAAAAAGGTCACACCCTGAGCGAAAAGGTCACATCCTAAGGAGAAAAGGTCACATCCTGTGCAAGTAGGTCACATCCTGAGAAGAAAAAGATCACATCCCATAACGAAAAGGTCACATCCTAAGGGAAAAAAAGTTCACATACTGAGCAAAAAGGTCACGTCTTGAGGGAAAAAGTCTCATCCTTAAAAAGATTACGTTCAGAGAGAGGAATAAACTTTAAAAGCAATTCATGACACTAGCTTAAGTATTGACATCCTCAGGACGAACAACACTACAGGCCATGCTAACAGCACCAGCCATTCCGCGGACTTTCTCGGCGCCAGGTGAAAAAGAGAAAAGAAAAAGAGGGAAGACATAAGCGTTCATAATTATTGTTGCTCTTTTTTCTTTAAAACAGAAACAAATCTCAGTATATTTGCATTGAAAAACCACGCATTATGATCCAATACCAACAACACAATTTGTTCTAGCTTCCTTTCTGCAAGTGCGAGAAGAAATCTCAAGACGAAACTACAATTCGCATGCAAAAAAAAAAAAAAAAAAAAAAGTCAGAAACTAAACCCTCCCTCCGCCACTTCCACCAACCCTCTCCCGCTGCTCACACCCTTTTCCAAGCCCACCTTCTTCCAACGATGTGATGTAGAATCCTTCCTGTCGCCTTCTCCAATTTCCCCCGACTACATGGTAGTCTGGGTCGAATTGCAGACGCTTTTACCTGGCGCCCTACCCTCTCTCCTCAGTCTCATCTTCAACTCCAGAGGATATGCCTTACAATCGCTTGCTAATGACAAACAGCTCCGCCAAGTCCTAGTCCTATAGCCCAGGTTGCAATGCCGTTCCCCTCTCATGGTCAAGATCGTAAGGTGCATCCAAAGAACCGCGCAAATTTCTGTATTTCTCAATTTGAGCGCACGCCGAAATACGCGAATCTGGAATCGCCTAAAAGCGCAAGTGTGAACGTCGACGTCCAAAAGAGCGCATTTAAAGTTTTCAGTTGTGCATTTGACTGCTTTTTTTTTCGACAGCATGGCCAGTATCTTGACCTTCCTTCTTTCATTTTTTTCCTACCCACGTAACTGTTCTACATAATTTATTCAGATTTCGAATATATTTTAAAATGTCGTTTACAAAGAAAAAGCAGTATAACTGAGATAACAAGAGCCCCCCCCCCTCCCCCCCCCCTTTTTTTTTTTTTTTTTTTGCTGTATTAGCTTTGGCAATAGATGAAAAGTCCCAATCTTTGCGTTTAGGTTTCAAGTGAAGCTAGTCCGAAGGTCACGGTGTCAGTTGTACATACAAGGGAAACTATCCGCGATCAGCCCAGCGTGATGCAAACAATTCACTACAGAGCGCAGGTCAAGTCAAGAGTTCGGTTTGCCCATGCGGATTCATGCGGAACGTCTACCATGTACTGAAAAGCTATGTACCTGCGCACTGACATTGATCATTCGCATTTTTTTTTTTACATTGACCGTTTGCGCTTTTCAGTATTCAAACTTGCGCTTTCGGGCTTGTGCTTTGGGGCATCTCATTGATCATGTCATCGAGGAACCCTCACGCTTCCCCCTCTCCTCCCCCTTTCCATCATCGCGTTCCCCCATCCCATCCTGCTTCCACCCACCTGCCTCCACTCCCATTCCCATGTTTTCCTCCAGCCTTGAAATCAGAACTCTTGACAAAAACAGCGCCGGCAAGTGGACCGTTACTTGAATTACATTTTCTTGCTTTATCCACTTTGACTCCCACTGGTCCATGCACTCACCCAGTTGAGTGCATCTTTACAGGCCAGTTCACCCGAGTGCGCACAGTGCCCTCAGACAAGCGGATGACCAGTCTCCCTAAGAGACTGGTGGAGACGAACAGTCTTCCCTACAAGAGTCATTGTTACCGTGGAAATCCCGCTCATGTAGATCGGCAGATTTTTGTATCAGCTTCTTTTTTCAGGCTGTAGATAGTTGTGAGCATCCTATTTCTGCCTACATACAGGAGGGACCCCTATTCAATTATCACGCCAGATTCCCCACACTTGATTTGGAGACACGCATGTCGCCAAGCTGAAGAGATGTTCTCTTCCAAAGTTCTGAACGTACTTCCCCCGCACCCCCTATCCTCATGAGTAGCTAGGGATTCGGCCGTGGCCGAGTCTTGGCTTTTTTTCACAACAGACAACAGACAGACACCAGTGTTAATGATGATGGAACGCTCTGACACAACAAGTAGACAATGGAGTAGGGTACCCTTTGACACACCAGACAATGCAAACATCACGGACGGTGCGCATCGTACTCTCTGACACAACAGAGGATGAATAGTTCCCCCTGGCACAAGTAGGCGATGAGGTGTGTACCCTTTAACACACCAAACAATGAGGATGGTACCCTCTAAAACGTCAGAGAACAAATGGTACCCAGTGACACAAAAAGCAGATAATGAAGATGGTACCCTCTGGCAAAACGAACAGACAATGACAGTAGCACCATATGACATAACAGACAATGAAAATGGTACTCTATGACACAACAGACAATGAAAATGGTACCCTATGACACAACAGACAATGAAAATGATACCCTATGACACAACAGACAATGAAAATGATACCCTATGACACAACAGTCAATGAAAATGGTACCATATGACACAACAATGAAAATGATACCCTGTGGCACAACAATGAAAATGATACCCTATGGCACAACAGTCAATGAAAAGGACACCCTATGGCACAACAGACAATGAAAATGGTACACTATGGCACAACAGACAATGAAAATGGTACACTATGACACAACAGACAATGAAAATGGTACACTATGACACAACAGACAATGAAAATGGTACACTATGACACAACAGACAATGAAAATGGTACCCTATGACACAACAGACAATGAAAATGATACCCTATGGCACAACAGTCAATGAAAATGGTACCCTATGACACAACAGACAATGAAAATAATACCCTATGACACAACAGACAATGAAAATAATACCCTATGACACAACAGACAATGAAAATGATACCCTATGACACAACAGACAATGAAAATAATACCCTATGACACAACAGACAATGAAAATAATACCCTATGACACAACAGACAATGAAAATGATACCCTATGGCACAACAGTAAATGAAAATGGTACCCTATGGCACAACAGACAATGAAAATGGTACCCTATGGCACAACAGACAATGAAAATGGTACTATCTGACGCAACATACAAACAATGAAAACGGCTCCTTCTGATAACAGACAATGAGATGGTACACTCCAACACAGCAAACACACAATAAAGCTGGTACCCTCTGACACAGCCAACGATGGAAATGGTACCCTATGACACAACCAACATACAGTGAAGATGGTACTCTCTAACACATTAGAGAGTGAAAATTGTACCCGCTAGCTCAACAGACAATGAAACTGGCATTCTCTTATCAGTCAATGAATGTTACTCCTATGACACAACAGACAATGAAACTGGCATTCTCTTATCAGTCAATGAATGTTACTCCTATGACACAACAGACAATGAAACTGGCATTCTCTTATCAGTCAATGAATGTTACTCCTATGACACAACAGACAATGAAAATGGTAGCTTAAAACAAAGGAAAGGTCACAGCTGTACGTCAGTGAAGTGGACGGTTTATTATTTATGTAATAAAGTGTACATTGAGAATTTCAGCTGTCTACCATTTCTCTTAATTGGTTTCGTTTTCCAGTTAATTTTTCATGGAGAACATATTTTACTTGGTATTCAGGTGCGACATCCCCTTAGTGTTTACATATTTAATTGAACTACATTTCTAAAAGGAAAGTCATTTTGTTTCTTACCCATGCTTTGGTTGAACATGATAGTTGTTTAGCTTTTACATCGTGTCAAAGGGTATGAGGTTTATCTTCTGACTGCATTTTGTTACACTGGTTTTTATTTCCGACAATTGTATAGGATAAATCACATTGAAACAGAAATTTAGAATGGCTTATGTTGTTTAAGAAACTGCATCGCTGATCTATCGGAAGAATATTGCGACGTTCTGATCATTATTTTCGATGCTTTTAATTCCTCCCAAAACAAGAAGTGCCAGTGTCCAAGATTACTCTTTCGATTAATAAGTTGTTGACATTCACAGTTGAAATTTCAATTAATCAAATAAACGTGACTTTAAGATGATGTAACGAATGACTACTCTGAAGATAAGGTAAAGAATGATTAGTCTGAAGACAACGCAATGAACGACTAGTCTAAAAATGACGATAACGAACATCTTTGTAAAACACTTCAGATTTATGATCATCGCTGTCTAGTCATTGCGAGTTGACTTTTACCATCTGATATGAAATGAAACAGAACTAACATGACCAGTAATGGCTGCAGCATGATTGGTTGCTGTATCCTGTCTAAAATCTATGTTCTGTATAACATCACAGTCACGTGTTACAGCGGCTTCTCTAATGAGAGGACGTGTCTGATTTTGGATCATGGAAGAAAGAAGTGATGGCTGAACACATTTTTTTCCTTTATGTGGGTCGTTCAACCTCCAACTTTCCCCAAATTCTTTCCTTTTCTTCTTTTCTTTTTTCTTTTTTTAGCGTTCATTACCCTATTTTTCAACCTACCTTTTTCCTAATTGATTCTCACTCACCATGCACAAACAGTGTGTTCTTTACGGATGGACTTTCGCATGCACATTTGAATGTTTTGACGTTCGATACAAAGCGAATGGATTTATTTATGTCCAAATTGTTGGTATGTCTGAGCCTCTCATTCTAGTTACTACTTTTAACAAGCGAACGCAATTAAACCAACAGGTAGAAACTACAGCACTTCAAAAGGAAAAAAAAAAAACGCGCGCGCGCGCGCGTGTGTGTGTGTGTGTGTGTTCACTTGCACAGTACGCGCGTGTGTGCAAAGGCGATCTATATATATTGTGGCATATATGTCTATATGTTATGGATCATTTCAAAAGTAACAAATCTTCCAAAGTCTAACATGTACGTAATTCGTTTGCCCGGATCGGCATATGGAAAAGTCTCCATCTGAAATAGAGGAAATAATTGTCACGGCATAGCTACGTCATAGATAAACCTGTGGAGAAATTAAACAGCAGCATTATAATGCAACAGCTTCTGTTGCGTGCGTATAGATGTGCCCATCTGCGGTTAGCGCACGCATGTTTCACATGCAGAATGTATGTGCTGGTGCGTGAGTATAGTTGGGTGTGGGAGGGGGGGTTAAAAAAAACTCACCCCAAACCTCACTACTGAATTGTTTTCTTCTTTTTTTTCCCTGTCGTCCCCAATTTTTGTCGCCTGGATTTTTTTTAAAGGGCGGCGGGGGCGGAGATGAGGGGGGGAGGGGGGATGCGGGGGGGGGGGGGGGGGGAGGAATATGTCATAAGTATTTCTAAACTGAGACAGACCTTCTACGTGGTTCATTTCACATACAAAAAACAGGAAAAACCGTGTTTCACACACATATTTTTTTAACGGCCGGGTAAGGGTCACTTTGAGAAACGCAAGCTGTAGACTTGATGATTTGGCATTGATTGCCTACTTGATTTATATATATAGAAAATCGTCTTTTTTTTCATTCATTTTGCTCGAATTTTATTCTTTGGGTAGGAATTTATTAACGTGAATAAAGTACGGAATCCTGTTCTGTAAAGGGACGTGTTTAATGCCGTGCTTGTTTAACCGTTTTGTTTCTTTGTTTGGTGTTGGATTTTTCTCTCTCTCTCTCTCTCTCTCTCTCTCTCTCTCTCTCTCTCTCTCTCTCTCTCTCTCTCTCTCTCTCTCCTCCCTCTCTCTCTCGCTCCCTCTCTCTCTGTATGTGTGTGTGTGTGTGTGTGTGTGTGTGTGTGTGTGTGTGTGTGTGCGTACGTACGCGCATGCGCGCGTGCGTGTGTGTGTGTATGTGTGTGAATTATGCGTTTTATTTAATTAGGGGGTGTGTGTGTGTGTGTGTGTGTGTGTGTGTGTGTGTGTGTGTGTGTGTGTGTGTGTGTGTGTGAATTCGGTGTCTTTGTGTGTGTGTGTGTGAATTCGGTGTGTTTGTGTGTGTGCGCGCGCGCGCGCGCGTGTGTGTGTGTGTGTGAGTGTGTGTGTGTGTGTGTGTGTGTGTGTGTGTGTGTGTGTGTGTGTGTGTGTGTGTGTGATGTTTATTTGTTTTTAGGCCGCCATATTTTTTAACTGTTCCGCTTCCATGCTGTCTTGATGTTCTTGAAGTTTGATTTCTGCCCTCACCCTGAGGCAGCCATTCTTCCTTTTTCCGAACAGGATTGATAGCGACAGTACTCTCTCTCTCTCTCTCTCTCTCTCTCTCTCTCTCTCTCTCTCTCTCTCTCTGTGTGTGTGTGGTGTGTGTGTGTGTGTGTGTGTGTGTGTGTGTGTTGTGTGTGTGTGTGTCTTGTGTTGCTGTGGTTGTTGCGCTACTGAAGATGTAAGGAAGCGTTGACTCATTCTCACTGATGGAAATGTAGTCTGTCTGCCTGTCTGTCAGTCTGTCCGTCCGCCTGCCTCTCTGTCTGTCTGGATGTCTCTGTACGTCTGTGTCTGTCTGTCTGTCTGTCTCTCTCTCTCTCTCTCTCTCTCTGTCTCCGTCTCTCTCTGTCTCTGTCTCTCTCTATCTGTCTCTGTCTCTCTCTCTGTCTCTCTTTCTCTCTCTCTCTCTCTCTCTCTCTCTCTCTCTCAGTGTGTGTGTGTGTGTGTGTTGTGTGTGTGTGTGTTCGTGCGTGCGTGCGTGCAAGCATGCATGAGAGAGAGAGAGAGTGAGAGAGAGAGAGGGGGAGAGAGAGAGAGAGAGAGAGAGAGAGAGAAGAGAGAGAGAGAGAGAGAGAGATGTTATTGTTGCTGCACGAAGCCTACACTCATCGCTCATTGACGGAAATATGTTGCTGCTTTGCAGGGTCTTCTTGTGGCCATCTTTTACTGCTTCCTCAACGGGGAGGTAAGTGTTTCCTTGTCAGTGTAGTTGTTGTTCTTGTCGTCATGGTTCTTTTGGTTTATGTTGATCTTCTTCTTCTTCTTCTTCTTGTATAGCGCAATGTTCATATCGTGTTGTGTCGCCTTTCCTTCCTAAGTTATGTAATGTACTGTGTTATCTTTTCAATACTGTACAACACTGTCAATGTCCTTTACCCTTGTATCGTGTTGTGGTTTGGTGTTTTACTTTTCCTTCCGTCGTATTGAACCGTGTTACTTTACCTTCTTCCTTTGTTTTGTGTTGTGTTTTTAGATATCACGTTGCCTTTCCAATATACATATTTTTTGTATGGCACATATTGTGTTATAAGTGCTTCCTTTTTTCTGTTTGATTTCATTGTATTGGCTTCCCTTGCTGTGCATAGCATTGTTATTGTGTTGCCTTTACTTCTGTTGTGTTTAATTTTATTGTAGAGCCTTTCTTTCTTTCTTTAGAATGTCCTCGTACTGTTTTATGTGTTTTTTGTTTTTTTTCATTTTGGGGGGTTATTTTATGTTATATTGTCTTTTCTTCTTTCATATAGGATGGTATTGCGTTGTCTTTTCTTACCTTGTACTGTTTCATGTTGTTTTACATCATACCGCCTTATCCTTTCCTGTGGCATTATACTGTGATGCCATTACCGCTATGCATTGTTCCTGTGTGCTGTTCTGCGTTGTACTATATTGCTGTTCGTTCCTTTGGCGTATTGATTTGTATTGCATGTCCTTCTTACGTATTATCCCATGCTATAATATTATGTTGCCTTTTATTTTCATGTATTGCGTTGTATTGTGCTGCGTTTCCTTTTTGTATCAGGCTGTTCAGTGTCATATCATATTGCCTTTTCTTCATTTGTATGACTTTGTATAGTGTTGTCTTTCCTTCCTTTGAATATGTTGTGTTTATTTGCTTTGCATCGTTTTGTGTTATATTACATTGCTCTCTGACCTGCTGTTTCTCTCTATTTGGCTGCAAATACAATCGTCCGTTCAAAGGGAAAAAGCCCCTAAGCTGCTGTTTCCTGTATTTCGCAAAAGGTGCAGGCGTCGTTACAAAGAGAAAAAACTCTAAGCTGCTGTTTCCTGTATTTCGCAAAAGGTGCAGGCATCTTTACAAAGACAAAAAACTCTAAGCTGCTGTTTCTCTTTATCTCACTACAGTTGCAGACGTCTTTACAAAGAGAAGAAACTCTAAGCTGCTGTTTCCTGTATTTCGTTAGAGCCTCAGAGGTCTTTATGAAGGAAAAAAAAGAAAACCTCTTAGCTGCTCTTCCTCTGTGTTTCGCCGTAAGTGTGGACTTCTTTACAAAGGAAAAGAAAACTCTAAGCTGCTGTTTCTCTGTATTTCACTACAGGTGCAGACATCTTCACAAATGAAAAAAAAAATGCTAAGCAGCTGTTTCTCGGTTTTTACTACAGGTGCAGACGTATTTACAAATGAAACGAAAAACCCAAAACTCAACGCTTCTGTTATTCTATATTTCACAACAGGTGCAGACACTTTCACAAGTAAACAAAGAGCATCCCTAAGCTGCTGTTTCTCTGTATTTCTCCAACAGGTGCAGACACTGTTACGCAAAAAGTTGTCGAGCATCCAGGACAGCCGTGGATTGTTCACGCGCCACAACACCAAGTCCTCCTTTGTGGGCTCTCCGGGCCGCTCCAGCTTCCACGCGCTGTCCATGAGCACGTGCAACGGCCGGCAGGCCAGTCTGACCGTCCGCGACAAGAGGACCCCCAACACCGAAGCCACGGCCGCTCACCGTCCAGGGGACGAGGAGGTGGAGGAGGAGACTGTGAGAATGCTGTAGACAGCTAGCCCACAACGAGGATGAGACTCATTGGAATCTGCACTTAAAAGCATTGACAACAACAGGATGACCTGTCTTGACAAGTACCTTGTGGAAACAGAAAATCTAGATTGCCAGATTAACAAAAGTATACGTGAACAGAAAAATCATGGGAGAGTCACCGCGATGTATTTCCTGTGTATGAGTGACACAAATTTTGCGCGTGGAGAAGTTTGTCGTTGACCAGATAGTTACCAAACACGATCGTCAAAAGAAACAGATGCATGTACCGTATATTCGCTTCGCATATATAATAGTGACAGAGTGTTGTCACAGTACAATTAAGAAAGTAATAAGTACACACGCATGCACGCACGCATGCACGCACGCACGCACGCACACCCACCCACCCACCCACCCACCCACCCACACACACACACACACTAAACTGCATTTTTACCGAAAACAGTGTGCGTGCGTGCGTGCGTGCGTGTGTATGCTCTTTTCAGTAAAAACGCAGTTAGCTTTTCCTTCGTGGTACGTGCCGGACTAGGTTGTTCCAAGGTGTTTACATCCACCCCATTTTCATTCATGATTCATACCTGTTGATCTTTTTCTCGTGATTGGTTGCTTGCGTGGAGAGAGTCCCGATTCAGTCATTACTATCTCCGCCGCATGATCTCGGCCACATTAGGCAGTGAGATGAATAAACAGCTTGGCTGGCGTGCGAAGTGCATCATCTCGGCCACAAGGCAGTGAGATGAATAAACAGCTCGGCTGGCGTGCGAAGTGCATCATCACGGCCACAAGGCAGTGAGATGAATAAACAGCTCGGCTGGCGTGCGAAGTGCATTATATTGGCCATAAGACAGTGAGATGAATAAACAGCTCGGCTGGCGTGCGAAGTGCATTATATTGGCCATAAGACAGTGAGATGAATAAACAGCTCGGCTGGCGTGCGAAAAGAGACCAGAACTGCATGGTCAGCCTTTCAGCTCTCATACCGTATCACAGAAGGCACCAAGGTCCTACGCACGGTGTTTTAAACCGTTGCCGGTCCATTTTCTCCGGATCTACATCCACGTCGTTCGGGTTTTCAGACCGGATGGAATCGGACTCCTGGATCTGGTCTACAGCTGATTTTCTTAACAAGAAAACTGTGTGGCTGCAATTTTCTGGACAGCAGAATTAATTTAATAAGTTTGGTGAGGAGGAAAATGTTTCGGGGACATTTCAAATCTATAAAACTTTTTTTCTTTTTTTTCTTTTTTTTTTTTTTTTTTTTTGAATGGGTATACGTTCGCTTCGTTTTCTTCACCAATGCACTACAAAGTTGTGAAAATGGCACAGTTCTAGCCACGAACGACATGTTTTTAAGAGAGGTAGGCAATGAAACGTCAATCTTCGGTCATTTACTGCGATTAAACTTTGTTGTACATTCACTCTCTTGTGAATATCGTTGAAAGTTTGCTTTTTTGTCAGCATCATCGAATGCTCGCTTTTTCGTGAACATCGTTGGAAAGTCGTATTCGTGTGAACGTTATTCAGACTCGCTTTTTCCGTGCACACCATTGAAAACTCGCACTTGTTGGGAGCATCGCTGAAAGCATTTTTTTCTCATGAACATCGTTGAAAATTCACTTTTTGTGAAAGCCACTGAACACTTGCTTCTCCGTTAACGCTGTTGGAAACTTTACTTCGCAATGGGCACCAAAGGAAATTTACCACGAGTGAAAACTCTGGTAAATCGGTTCTTTTTTTTTTTTTTACTTTTTTTTTTCGTTTTACATGTATACCATTGAAAATTAACTTTCGTGTGAACAGCATTCAAATCTGCCGTTGGGCTGATCTGTTCAAACACACTGATGTCATCTGAGTGACGTATGAAATCACAAAGTGTGGGATCTACGGGATCCTAAGGAAAAAGATCCGTTGAAGAGGAGGAAACGTTGGACGGCCCTTTGTGACGTCAAAGTTTGTAGCGAACTGAATATCGTCAATAGATTCATCTTTGCTGTCGTTGAATACACACTACAAAGTTCGGTGAGAAAGGGTCGGCATATGGAAGGGAAACGTCAATCAATCAAGAGACCAGATCTTCGTCAGCCTTGATCGGCGGGTCTCCCACCTGAGGACAAGGAAAGATCCATGTACTAGGAAAATAATACCTCTAGTGCTTACAGGAAAGGTCCAGCGATCATGAGTTAATGGCGGGGCAACTCCCATGGGATCCTAGAGGGTTGAAGAATGAGGTACAGGGTCAGCGTGCGCCTTCCACCAGACTACAGTTTCATGCAGCCTAGAACGAATGCCCACACCACTTGGCAGCAAGCACAACCGCGTCCTGCAGGACCTGGAAAAGATCACGGTGTCCACCGTCAGAGGTGGACTGGCTGAGTGGGCAGCGACAGCAAAGAGGTCTTCGGGAGATGATGGACCGCCTGTGCTGTCAAAAAAGGACATGCATTCAACGTTTGAGAGCCAGTGGTTTGTTCATTCCTGTGTTTGTGGTTTGGAATTCAAAGAACATGGATTTGATATTTGAAAGGCGGCAGTTTGTTCATACCTGCGTTTGTGGTTTGGAATTTAAAGGACATTGATTTGATATCTGAAGGCCAACGTTTTTTCCCACCCATACCTGTGTTTGTGGTTTGGAATTCGTGAAATGCGTCCATCTGAACTTTTTCTCTCCACTGCCCGCGACTGCCATTCCAAAGGTATTATTTGTCTACAGTTTGTGTCGTGATGTTTGTGGATGACTGTTGTCAGTTATAGGAAAGGTATGTCTATGTGGTGTAAAACGTATTATTAGTAGGAAGCCCATAAAAGGGTGGATGGGGCTACGTTTTGCATGTTCCTTTGAAGAAGTATGACTCTCCAAGGCAGTTGTCAGCTAGTTCGGTCAATCCACACGCTGCAGCGAGGGGTGGAATGGGAGAATGGATCATGGGCAGAGAGAGAGAGAGAGAAAGATAAGAGAGACATGAAGGTCCCAGTTCGTTGAAAACAGCGCATGCACTTCGGAGAATAATCCGAATACATGCATACACTTTTGTGCCGTCCTTAAAAGTGTCTATCGCTCAGTTCAATATCAGTATGTAAATACGCCTGATATACATTACCATTGTTCAGAACATACACAATACGTTCACCCAACGATTTGCGCCTGACACGTATTACCATTACTCTCAACATACACAGTATGTTCACCTGATGATTGTATGATATAAATTCATGTTATATTCGACTACACATAACAAAATGTCCATTACCATTCCCGGAAACATAGCCGATAATTATGTCTTCGTACCATTCACGTCGTCTCACCAACAAACACGAGCAAGCTAAATATATTCTGTGTGTGTGTGTGTGTGCGCGCGCGCGCGCGCGCGCGCGTGCGTGCGTGCGTGCGGTGTGTGTGTGTGTGTGTGTGTGTTCGCGCGCGCGCCATCCGTGCGTCCATGTGTGTGTGGTGTGGGGTGTGTGTGTGTGTGTAGCGCCCAGACTAGTGTGTTAGTTACACTTTTATCAAGGAGCTGTCACTCAGTGCGAACTACTCCATATACGCCACACCACATTTGTAAGGCCATGAAGCCACAGTGTGCGAGAGCTACAGCTGCATAAATCAGCGAATTTGACGCGATAAGTGATTGCTCGTCCTTCATTTTCGTTGTCCTCAGTATTGTTAAATTTTGCCTGAAGAAGACCTAAGAGGTCGGAACGCGTGGTGTTTTGTCTTGCGATTCGGTTGTTCATGTTTGGCGGATGGGTTACTTAAACTTTTTAAGAAATGGTTTTGTCATTAGCCAACGGGTCATGCCCAAGCCACGTTGTTCGTTTATCTTTTTGTTTATTTATTTCTTTATTCATTTGTTTATTTGTTTTCGTATATGTTTATTTATTGATTTATTTATTTTTGTTGGTTTGTTTGATTATTCAAGCAGCTTCGTCTCTCGACTTATCTTCTACGCATGTAAAACTGGGCCTTGAATAAAAAGCCCCCCTGGTGTCATGTTTCGACATCATCCCCAAAGACGGAATACGGTTCCGTTGATTGCGAGGTTAAAAATGATAAGATACTCAGAAATCTCACAAATGGTGAACCTTAGATTTAGCAGAGGCTCAGAAGAAACAAAGTTTAAAAACTGGCATTTGTCAAAGTAATTACTTTTTGTTGGACATAAAACAAAGGAAAATAACAACGAAAAAAAAACATTAAAAAATGTTTCTCATTTGATTTGATAATCGCTTTTCATACATTCTTGCTGCCTCGTCATTTTTGAAACAACTCTCCCGCACCAGTCAATACAATAAAGCAAATTATTACAACTTCGTTTCTTTTCTTCACATAATAAAGAGCTATCAATCTCTCCGTAGCATCGATTGAGTTGGTGCACAGATGTAGCAACAACACGGAACCTTGAAGTCGCATTATTGTCCTACTAGCATTTCAATCCGGCATCGGCCGATCATCAAACCTCATTACATCGTACGCCCCACCCCATACCCACACCTATCCTTTCCTCTACCTACTCTTCTCTTTCACTCTATCTGTATTAAACCGCCGCTGTGCCAAAGACAATACTGATGATCAGACGGAGAGAGAGAAAGGGATTAGGGGTTGGTGAAGGGAGTGGGGATAATTCAACACTTGTTCAGAGAAATGAAAAGGAGGGAAAAGGCTTTGAGAGAGAGAGAGAGAGAGAGAGAGAGAGAGAGAGAGAGAGAGAGAGAGAGAGAGAGAGAGACTTTTGACACTTTGATATCTTTATTGTCATTACCAAAGAGGTCTTTTGACAAGAGAGAAGAGAGAGAGAGAGAGAGAGAGAGAGAGAGAGAGAGATTAACTGATAATCTTTGTTTCCAGGGATAACAAATAAGCAAATAATTATATGCTTTTTTCCAACCGGATCTTGGACCGCTAAGGGACTAAGCGTGATTAGCAGCTAACTAAGCATGGCCAGCGACTAAACCTTCCAAAACTTTTCACAAACATACGTATCTTCACAAATACATAAAAGATGTGGATGATCTGTTACTCCATCAACACTGACGCATAGATGAACTTAAAAGAAACACAGCAACATTGAAACAACAGGCAAGAATAACTGCATTGATATCACACACACACACACACACACACACACACACACACACACACACACACACACACACACACACACGGAGAGAGAGAGAGGGAGAGAGAGAAAGGGAGAGAGACAGACAGACAAAGACAGAGTATCATTAATCTCTTTGTTCCCACTGCCCCTTTTAAAATCTTTCATTTTTGGTGCATCACGTGCGCAAATTGTAACAATTCTTACAGTTTTCGTAGATCACGTACACAAACTATAACAAAATCACAACTGTTGCAGTCTGCTGTGCACAAAATGTATCATTCTTATGCTTTGTGCTGTTGTTACATTTTGCGTTGCATCAAAACGTTGCCATCGGGGAGGTCCACACAGTCTCGCAGGTGGCGCACGAGTTCTCGCACATCTGAGACCAGGTTCCATGCTGTTTGCGTTGACAGTATGTAATTTTAAAAAACGTATCAACTATTCTAGAACTTATAAATGTCGCAGCTAACCTGCTTTCCCGGTCGCGAAGTCACTTCAATTCATCCATGGGAGAGTAATTATGCACGAACCTATTTTTTATCCGAATATCTAACATGGATATTATTCCAAACCTAAGGCGCTTTCCTGAATGTACGGGTAGTGAAAATCTAAACAAACAAAGCTGACGAAATATGAAATTTCCTCAAAGTTATCCCTTTAAAAAAAAGAACATGTTAGCTTTTTTGATACACTGGAATCAGAATAAGAGTGCTGCATGTTTAAGAAAGATGTCCCTTTTTGCCCCCCTGTCCTTAACGACAAGATTTATCAGCTTTGTCTCGAAGATCAAAATGATTGTAAAACGAAAGAAAATGAAACAGATACAGGGTTGTTTGAATTCTCTTTTTCTGCTCTGTTTCACCTTTGTATATATGCGTTGTGTGTGTGTGTGTGTGTGTGTGTGTGTGTGTGTGTGTGTGTGTGTGTGTGTGCGTGCGTGCGTGCGTGCGTGCGTGCGTGTGTATGTGTGTGTGTGTGCGTGCGTGCGTGTGTGTGTGTGTGTGCCATACTATTTATACTGTAAGCTCTGAGGAAAGAAGATCGGTGTGACCTTGGCCAAGGGTTTCTTGTTCGAAGAGGTCAGAATTCATCACAATGTTGTTGTCATATTGAGCCAAGTGTTTTGACTCATTTTCAGCAGGCATCTGCGCGTGATGCTCTTTGTGTATTTTTGCCATACGTTTTTTGCGCCTCTCTCTCTCTCTCTCTCTCTCTCTCTCTCTCTCTCTCTCTCTCTCTCTCTCCTCTCTGGTTTAGGGTGTCTCAAATAATTATGCTCTCTTTGCGGAAATACGCTTTTTGTTTGTTTGATCCGTTCATTCCAAAACTGGCAGCGCAGATGTGTGCATCTGTGACATTTCGAAATCTTGCTTATATGATGCGCTCGCGCGCACGCGCGCGCGCGCGCGTGTGTGTGTGTGTAGAAACAGTCACATGTCGTTCTGGACAGATTATGCCGAAAACTTTATGTTGTGAAAATATGTGCACAAGTTCCTTGTTGAAGTCCAAAAAATCTGTATGTAAAGCGAGTTTCATGACTGTTGTTGCAATATTTGATGCATTACTCGACAAATTAGGCTTGTTTTGTTTTGTTTTGTTTTGTTTTTTGATAGCGGAAGCCGATGTTGCATAAATCCATCGTATCCGTTCTTAAGCAAGTGATTTCCCCTCAGCCGAACCTATTATTTGTGTACCCAACTCCGCCTCCAACGGAAATCTGTCCGATATATTCATCCGATGTTATCAGTCCTTCTGACTTCATTATAACTGGTTTGACCGGTTTTTCTTTTTAATTGGTTTTTAAAAAAAAAGATGAAGTAGCACTGAGGGACTGTACCTTTAAGATCCACGTAAAAATTGCTGTATGCTATTTTTAGATGCCGCTATCAGTGATAGATTAACAAAGCTTGAATTGATAACAGTTGAGAGCTGACCTCTGAGTCTGTTGGCACGTTTGGACCTGTCTTACGTCTTTTTAGATCATCATACATTGGCTCAAAGATTTCTTTTTATCCCGATTAGGTTTTTCTTCTTTTTTTTTTCTTTTTTTTTTTTTTTGCTACAGATTTCTGTGTAGCATTTCAACTCATTGGTCTATTCTGCCCTTTGCTGGCTGCTTTGGGGGGTTGCTGGGTGATGCTTTTGTCCAGTGGTGCTCAGTTTACGCAAAATTGTCGGTGGTGTAATACTTGTGCGATGACATGGAAGTATGACAGTTTAACTGCCATGTGCACTACTAAAGCCTCAGATCTCTCAGCCATACACACTTAGTGTAGATTCCACCGCCAGCCAAAACGATGATATTCATCTTTAGTGCGCCATAGTTGATATCAACGTAGTACCAGATATCCCCCCCCCCCCTTCTCCCCCCCCCCTTCCTTCCTCCAACTCTTCTGGGTGATTATGCTCGTCTGCCATATCACTGGAAGTGGGAATTAGTTCAGTGTGGCTCATATCTGACTGTGTGCAAGGTGAACGTGAAACACGAGCACCAGTATAGTGGGGTTACAGGTGACGCTCTAGGAGCAAAAGTTATTTCCTTGTTAGTGATTTTCTATGAAAGGGAGAAAACCAACGATGTGATTATAAGCAAATAACGATTTAGCACAGAGCCTTCGGAAACGCCCCCACAAATGATTTTCCCCCATTGTTGTACGAAATACTGGCGCCATGCAACATGGCTGTTTCGAGCATATTTCACGCTAGATGGATGCATTTCTGAGAGTGTTGCTCAAATTTCCTAAACAACACTGCTGGTGTCTGTATCTCTCGGGCCTGGTAGACGCCAGGGTACATTACGAAAGTAAGCGTAGAGCACAGCCCTGTCATACAGTCTCAGACCTGAATGGAAATTCGTTGCATCATCTTCATCATCCTGATCCTCGTCGCTCAGCGTTAATGAGTTTCAGAATTTCATATGACAGAATTCACCCTAATGTTCTCAACTACGATGTGAACGCAGTACTGGATCACATTATACAAAGGAAGATGTTACCGAGACTGGAAGGTTCTGTCGTGGACAGCTTTCAATGGTAAATTTTGTGAATACCATGGATCGAATACCTGTTCTGTATTGTGTTTGATTTCTATGTATTTTAAAAGGAGGATGCTGTGTTTGGTTTCCAACTTGAAACTACACTCGATCCATCTTTTTTTCCTTTGCTTTCTTGCCAAGTCACGGCTTGCCCACATGCTTGTACTTTCAGGTTGGTGCATACGTGCATCTCTGCCATCATACCAAGGCGCATGATCTTTTCCTTAAGAATCCATTGGTTGGGTCTTATTTAGTTTGGCATTCGATCTTAGACATCAGGCACATGCATAAATTATACCATTCTTGAATTTGGCGTTTGATCTCAAATGCAGGGCACGTGCGTAAATTGTTTCATCTAACTACCCATTGGTGAATTATGATGTGCACTTATATATATATATATATATATATATATATATGTGTGTGTGTGTGTGTGTGTGTGTGTGTGTGTGTGTATGTATATATATATACTACTTTTTATTCAGTATTTGTGATCGTCTAGAGTTTTGGGGATTATTTAAAAGGTATACTTTTTTTCAAACTACTCGTACATTTTAGTTTATTGCGAAAGACGAGAATATTTAAATTCGTATCAAACTGAAACGTTATTACAAGAACAATCCCAGAAAATCGGACTTTATACCACCAGAGGAGAACTCTCTGTGGGACAAATATAATTAATTTACAATTTGTAGGAAGAAGAAAACGTGAAATGTTTTATATACCCTTATTGGCGACTCATGTGAAAGGGCTATTGCTGCTGCTGAGGACGAGGAAGTTAGCAGAATTTTTCCAGTTACTCTATTTGCACTAAACTTTTGCTATCACTGTTGGTTGTGCTAATTATATGTCCAATTTTGGTGTGAATCGGGCTAGTTTGTGAGGGCCCCTCAGTTTAGGGATAGCCCTGTGTTAGTGAACGGATCCCACACTGATATTTCACCGTTTGTTTGCTTTGTGCTTCTTCAGCATAACATGAATATTTCTCCCTGTTAGAACTGGCGAGTATTGCATCAGTGGATTTTTTCTTTTTTGTCTGTGTTTTCAATCTTAACACAATGTGGATATTTTGCCGTTTTTCTTTTTTTTTTTTTTTTTTTAACTTCGTTGTTTTCAGGACATAAAAATCACGGTTGATGGGGAAAAAACGTCGGCTTTTCTGTTGGCGAGTTTTTTTTTTCCTTCCTCTTTTCATTTTTAATTATTTTTTTCCATTTTAAAACGATGATGGCTGTTGATACTTTCTTACTTCTTGTCTCTGTTAAATGCGCGGTGGAGTCATAAGATCAGAAATTGAACGACGAAGCTTGTGGTGGTAGGCCTGTCGGTTTCATTTCACCTGTTCTTGGTGACTTTGGTATGTGAAAGCACACGTACTGGTGGGTTTGTTTCTTTATAAAATGGTGGTGGGGGGTTGCTTTGTTTTGTTCTTAATTTGTATGTGCACTTTGACTGTGGTCATTCCACTAGTTTTTCGTTGTTGTTGTTGTTTTCTTTCATCTAATATTTTGTTTCTTTACTGTCTCTCGATCTTCTGCGATCTGATTATGCAGAGTTCTGTCTACAGATGAAGTGACATGTTTAACTCGCATCCGGTTTCATCTTCGTTCGTTTCTTTGTCTCTCTGACTGTCAGCAGAACTACACAAGACGTATGAATCAGCTTTATCTAAGTGTTATCGAAAGATGAAATGTGATTCAAGGATGGATCCCTTGATTTATTCATACGGATCTTTTCTGAAGATTCTAGATCAGGTGATAGATCCAGTATTGCTCGATAAGATATTTATACTTTTTTTGTATCAAATTTATCGAACGAAGCGCAAAGGTATCACTAAGACTTTTATGTGGAGCCGGATTACACGGTGGATTCGGGTTCTTTTCACATTATTAACTACAATTTTTCCAACCAAGCATGAAGACTGTGATGTTAGTATTACAAAGTGATAACTATGTACGAAGGCATATATTTTCATGGAATATTAAGTACCGTCAGGAGTACTAACTCTGACAGTCAGAACTTTTTGCTTGTCCTGTTTCTCACAGTAAACGGGCAGTAACTCCTTCGCTCTGTACTGTTACTTCCCATGGAGGTAATTTTCTTTTCATTCACAGAACGGTTGAAAGTGTAGACCCACGATTCGTTCGACTTTGGCAGATGGCTCCACTCTTCCGAGCGCCCTCCTTGTTTTACGTGTGATGTAAGTTTCTGTTTTTCCCCAAGCATAAAGAACTGGGAAGACGATTAGGATATGGTGCTGTACCATAAGAGTGCGCCTGTGTCTATAGAAAATGACCACTCACAAACAGCTGGGCCGATTTCATCAAAAAAGAAAAACACAAATAAAAACAGAACTTACTTTGCCTCCTTTTTCCAGATTCATTTGACTCACGGCTGTTGATACTTTATTAACCGATATATCAACAAGTTCTTTTAGATGTTAACAAAAAGTTGTCAAGAGTCCAAGTGTTGTGCGTGTATTCTTTTAAAAACTATTTTGAGAACTGACCTCGGCCCTGGCATGGCCCTTTTCAGTCGGCTGGGCTATAAACAACATTCTCTCTCTCTCTCTCTCTCTCTCTCTCTCTCTCTCTCTCTCTCTCTCTATCACACACACACACACACACACACACACACACACACACACACACACACACATACACACACACACACACACACACACACACACACACACACACACACACATTAAACTTGTTCAGAGTTGATTAACTGCCAGAACTGTCAAAGAGATCTCTGCTGCATTCTGTTGTTTTCTTCACTGTTGACGTGGTTTACCTCACTGGGTATGGAGGATCCAAATGGATTGAAACTGGCTGACCATTTCCACCTCAGCTATGAGTACTTCAGAAGCAGCAGCCAGAAGCTGAACAGC
>CM065716.1:46884573-46887073 GCA_033310375.1 Conus canariensis | reverse complement strand
ACATTACAAGAAATCGTGTAATAATTTACAATCGAATAAAAGCTCCAGACATACGGCATCCCTTTGCCGTCGCCGACGAATGGAGACCTACACTTGAAGGAAAAAGCAGCGAGCGATTCAGCCTTTGCCCTCAGCTTAAGGTCATAGGTCACTGCATCCGCCGACCAATCAATTGCAAATAGAAAAACCCGCAAACGCACATGAAAAGCAGATGAAAGGAGCTGGAGATCAGTACCAATCGCCATAAACTTTACAGCGTTTGGTGAACCGCCAAGTTCGACACATGTATAACGTGTATAGAATATAGAAGAGGCGCAGAGTTAGAAAACAAAAGTTTACAAAAATCCTATCCCGCTGAATCAGCCTCTTTCCGTTTTAAAATCCACTTCATCTTCGTGACAACCTAGACATATCGTTGTTTTCAATGGCCCATATTCAAACGAGAAATATTTTCTAATCGCGTAACGCCATTGTTTCGTGTTTTCTTTTTTGATGAAGCTTGATCGGTAATGTCCTCTAATTGGTACTTGGATTTTGCGTGCTGTTCATACTTTTCTCTGATGAAGCTTGATCGGTAATGTCCTCTAACTTGTAATTGAATTTTGCGTGCTGTTCATACTTTTCTTGATGTCCGGTCTCGATCTCCAGCGATGACATTTCGATGAGAAATAAAGAGTGCTGAATTGTGCCATCTCCCTCCTCGCTTCTATCCTGGTGGTTGTTGAGGAGTTATTGACCTGATTATTAGTATTAATTGAGAGTACTTACATAGCGTCTGTCCTCAGAGATCCAGGCGCTTTACAATCCACGCTCTCCTTTACACAACGGGCTGCCTACCTGGGTAGAGCTGATTGAAGAGCTGCCCACTGATGCTACATTCAGTCGTTTCCAATGTCATTAATTTTATCAGTCACACAGTTTTCCATCCATTCTTCCATTCTCTGGGTTCGTGCTGTATGTATACGTAATATCCATACCAAGTACCGATGTGGCCGTCTCTTCCGAAAGTTGGTGGTAGGATTTTACGTGCGTGAGAAAGGTTTTGCGTGCGTTCACACACGTATCCCGGCTTATAAGACAAATCGAAGGACTTTTGTGGAAATGAAGTCAGAACCAATGTAAACTCCGAGGAAGAAAATCCCCCTGTACTGAAGAGGCCCGTACCGCGGAGATTCGAACCCCAACTCCAGGACCACCAGGTTGATGAGTCTGGCGCCCTACCAGCTGAGCATCCCGGCCCTGAGTTTTTAATTTTAATACGCTACCGAAGGCCGATGACATTGGTGACAGGGCCTTTCATGTTCCTGACTGGACTTATTAAGTACTTACAAAGACGAGGGTGGAGAATGAGAATCCCCACCGCCCCATCTACCAATTAGAGGACATTACTATTTCTGGTGTAGGGAAAACTAACGGCCAAACACCATTAGAAGGGATTTCATATGTGACATTTAGTTCTTTACGACAATATTTATCCTCTTTGTATGGAAGAGTAAATGGATTAAATCAGAAATCGGATTGCCGATTTCTCTCAGCTTTCCCGCTATTAGTATCTAAAAAGACCGTTTTTCACGTATTGGGAGATGGAACACACCTACCCCGACATTTTAATCACCAGGCACACGTTGGGCCTGGTTTCAATCTCAGCCGAAACCACAACAGGTTTTGTAGACAAGCTGAAAGAAAGAAAGAAAAACATGTGTATACCCATGGAACGATCGGGTTTTGAAACCACAACCCTCAAATTAACGGTCCATCCAAAAATGCAACCTTTTTGCTCTTTTTTTCTTTCTTTTTTTTTCACACAGAAAGGCTGAGTAAGAATCAGCTTCGTTACCTTAACGGAAACAATGACGCAATAAAGACATTGAACTGAGTGAAGACGATTGCGGCGATGGCGTCAGCCATTTTCTTACATGACGTCAAAAGTCTTCACGCATTTTGGCGGTAACATTATCAGTCCTTTAAGGTAAGCCACACTGATATTGTAATCAATCAGATTTCCTGTATCTATTCACGTACGTGAAAACTGGCTTCATACGGGCTTTTCAATGACTCCACGCCAAAACGCGCTTATCAAATGATTTATTCAGCGGAATATTTTTTTTTCAAAGCAGATACTACAACAACACATTGGAAACAATCAATAAATGAGCAACAAGCAAAAAGAACAAAAAAAGGTATGTGTATCTATCTTTATGTAAGCCACTCCATAAAAAAAAACAAAAAACCTGGTGCTCAGAGCAGCACTCGACAAAGCACGGGGACCAGAACGGAGAAGGAGAGTGCGGAAAGATGGGTCCCCACAACAGCCGCTGGAACAGACAACAAAAACGGCCAAATCATGAGCAGGTTTTTAACCAACATTTTAAGGCATGCATGAATTATCAGAGTTTCAATTCCTCTGGTTGCTACTACAACTACCGTAACTGAGCCACTGTGATGGTAAGTATGACCAGCTCTGGTCTGACGTTCCGAAAGACATGTGTGAAATAATACG
>CM065716.1:46877073-46879573 GCA_033310375.1 Conus canariensis | reverse complement strand
GGTGTCCACCTTGTAGCAGTGGCCGTTGTACTGCGTCCAGCCCGGCGCGCAGTTATCTGTGTGCCAACAACACCAGCACGAGAAGAAACAAAACAAATCATGGTCAGTCCACCAACGAGAAGATGCTGTCCTGGCGAAAGGACGTAGCGGACGTTATTCTTATTCTCAGAAACGCCAGAACTGGAGGGAGAGAGGAGGGGGAAAAAAGAGGGAGGGGAAGAGGGGGTAGAGGGGGAAGGGAGGTGTGGGGTGGGGGGATCAGAGCCTTGAATTTTCGGGTCCCTCTGTTCTAACGGATGGATGTGGACATTATGTGGGACTATCAGTTATGTTTGTAAACTGATTTTTGATTGGTTGATTTATCTCTTATTGTTAGTAGTAGTAGTAGTAACAGTAGTAATAGCAGTAGTAGTGGTAGTAGTATTAGCTGTTGAATTTGTAGTTGTAGTAGCAGTTGTAGTAGTAGTGGTGGTTGTATCATTATTATTATCAGTATTATAATCATAATTATTGTTGTTATTATTATTATCATTATCATCATCATCATTATTATCAATATTATCATCATTACGATGATGATGATGATGACGATGAATGAGTATTACTCGGGGAAGATTTTCCCTTCGACCTCCGGCCCGTGAAGACATGTAGATCTTAAACGGAAAGAAGCTGAATTAGACTCAAGATACCTTCGTCACTGTTTTTCATCTCCACCAATTTTTTCTTTATTTATCTATTTATTCGGGTAATTGATCAGTCCTTTCTTTCTTTTCACATTTATTCACTTATTTTTCAATATTATTGATGCAATCGTTCCAGTTGCCAGGAACAGACTGTGCGTTCACCTGTCGCTTTATTGTTCGACAGAAGTTTGCGCGTCGTTGCAGTGCTAAGTGACTTTGGAGACAGGACGTCAACATCAGAATTGAGAATCGACATCATCAGCAGGCGTGTAGACGCGTGTAGTTCTTGATGCGGGGGTTGCACGTGTAGTGACCTGGCGAACAGGCGACCGTTGTCCAGCATTTGGCTCACGCGCGTATACTGTGCGTCGAGAATCTTAAGCGATTAGTTTGAAAGCTGTTCTCGTTTCCTCTCACGATATTCTGGCAAAGTTTGATGGTACAGATTGTCTGCACAGTTTGTGAACAAAGGTATTCGTTCACATGTCTGCCTGTGTCTCCTGTTCTGCTGCTTGTTCCGATTCTTATGCCGACAGCAAATTGGGGAGTATTGTTTCGCGTATTTGTATGTCTGTAAAATGTGACGTATCTGTTCTTGATCAGTATAGCTGTAATCTGTGACGACTAAAGAAAACATGTTTCTTGAAAATACAATTGTCTGCTACATATTGCGTAGCAAATAGACTTATAGTTCGATTACTTTGCACTCTGATTTGTGTGTTTATTTGTGTATTAGTCTACTTTGGATAAGCTGCAGTCTGTTCCAGTCTTCTGCCGATTAATTATGAGAATAGCGCTCCTTTATTTGATCGAGCTTTCTTCTGAAGGGTGGAGTCATGCGTCAATCGCGCACAAACTTCACACACCGATGCCTGACAAGGAGCAGTTCTACATTTCAGCATCGGAAAATAAAGACACCCCCACCCCCCACCCCCCACTGCTCATGAAAAAAATATCAAATCCAAACAAGACAAAACAAGCCTGGTGTACAGGGCCACACGTCAAAACTTTCCAGCAGAAGCCAACAAGCTGGCATACAGAGGGACACAACAATGATCTTGTTCTGCGTCTGACACTGCGAACCACGATCGTGATTTTAGATGCTCGTGTGCGAGGCCCTTTAGACACAGACGTCCGTCCGTTTTGCAATTCTATCTTTCGCAAGCGTTAGGTATTCTGCCCGTTATTCCTACGCACTCATGGGTAGTTGCAAAGTGAGACGACTACATGCGGAGATCTAAACAAATCTTTGAAAATACATTTAACACTGTATCCACCAAACATGAACAAACGAATCACAAGGCAAAACACGACGCGTTTCGAACTGTTCAATGCCCATCTCGCACACATTTCAATGTGGTAAGTGATTGCTGGTTCTTCATTTTCGTTGTCCTGAGTGTTGTTTATCTTGTCTGAAGAAGACCTAAATGGTCGCGCGTCTTGTTTTGTCCTGTGATTCGTTTGTACATGTTTAGCGGATACAGTACTTAAATTTGTTTAGAGCACTCATGGCGTTTGTTTTGCACCAAGTGCTAAGCGGTTTGCCCATTATTCTGGCACTTTTGTGGAGTCTGTTTTGCCGTTCCATCTTTCTCAAGTACTGATCACTCTATTCTATTTTCTTCCGCTCTTGCGGGGTCTCTTTAGTAGTTCTTTCATTAGTAGTTAGTTAGATAGATTAGTAGTAGATCATTAGTAGATTATTAGTAGATTATTAGTAGATCATTAGTAGATCATTAGTAGATAGTGAGATAGTTCTTTCAACAGTAGATAGTGAGGTCTCTTTAGTAGTTTTTTCATTACCAAACAGTAGATAG
>CM065716.1:46844573-46867073 GCA_033310375.1 Conus canariensis | reverse complement strand
ATCTTTTGCGTCTTTCCTCCTTCTTGGAAGAAAGGAACGTTGTGTCATCCATGAAAGCTTTTACAAGGAGCACAAAGTTTTCGGGAAAGAAGCTCCCCCACCCCACCCCAACCTCCACCCACTTATCTACCCCTCTCCACTGCCCTTCCCGCCACTCCCCAACCCCCACTCATGCCAGTATTCCGGCTGGCTCGTTTCTTGAGAGACTAAAAAGAACTCTAACGTGAAGATGAGGCTGTTCAGCAGTACAAGACACCACAACACAATACGGACAGGAGGGAGGAAGGGAAGAAAGTTGGGGGTGTGAGAAGGACATACAGATATATCGATCTATCTATCCATCTACACACACACACACACACACACACACACAACACACACACACACACACACACACACACACACAGATTGAGAGAGAGACAGAGAGAGGAGAGAGACAGATGAGAGATGAAAATCTCTTTATCTATCTATCTATCTATCTATCTATCTATCTATCTATATATATATATATATATGTGTGTGTGTGTGTGTGTGTGTGTGTGTGTGTGTGTGTGTGTGTGTGTTTGGAGAGAGAGAGAGAGAGAGAGAGAGAGAGAGAGAGAGAGTACCCGTCAAAGTTGCTGTTCTTGAGAGGGACGCCTCCGTTGCCGGCCCACACAAAGGTACCCTCCTTGTCGATGTCGTTGAGGGAGGTCCAGAATGACATCCGCCCACCGTACAGGCTGGGCAACCGCTCGGCTAGAAAGTTCTGCACGGCAGTGGGTCAGTCAACGCTGGGTCGTTAGTTGAAGATGGCTGTTGTTTGTGTGGTTGGTTGGTGGTGGTGGTGGTGGTGGTTGTGGTAGGTCGGTAGGAGTTTTTGAAGCGGAGGTGGGTTCTTCTCCGAGTTCTTCTTCTTCTTCTTCTTCTTCTTCTCTTCCTCCTCATCTTCCTCCTCCACCTTCCGTCTTTCTTCTTCGTCTTTTCCTTTTCCTTCTTTGTCTTTCTTCATCTTCTTCTTCTCCTCCTTCCACTACTTATTTTTGTTCTGTATTTTTTTTCTCTTCTTCTTCTTCTTTTCCTCGTTTTCTTACTTCTTTCTTTCTTTCTTCTTCTCGTCGTCGTTGTCGTCGTCGTTGTCGTCCTCATCATCGTTGATGTCGTCATCGTCATCGTCGTCGTCGTCCACATCGTCATCTTCGACGTTGTCATCATTATAGTTGTCGTTGTTGTCGCCGAGGTCGCCTTCTTCGTCGTCGTCGTTGTCGTCTGTCTATTCCTGCCGTCTTTTCCTTTCCCATACCTCCTCTCTTTCGTACTCATCTCCTGCTACGTGTTAACGAAGTCATTAGTATCATGCTCCCAGGATTCACCGAAAGGGGGAGAGAATGATGAATCCATCGGTGCTCAACCAATCATGACTGCAAATCCCAAACGGACTATGAACATGGACCAAATGGAATATCCATGTGTCTGTGGAAAGCGTTTCGCTACCACCCGTGGCATGAAGATCCACAGAACAAAGATGGGATGTGTGAAGACTCATCTGAATGAGCAGCAGCGCACTGCATCAGCAGATAAGACGTCGGAAGACCAAGGCCAGGATTTAAACCAAAGTGCCAAGGACATCCACGCTGTTGGTTCGGATGAGGAATTTGCACAGGCCCTCGATGCCAGGCGCCTGAAACTCAACCTGCCACGAGCAAACGAAACTGAAGATTGGGAGAAACTGGATGCAAAAATCGTCCAAAGACTCGATGCACTGATAGGGAAAAGCACCCTGGAACACAAACTAGCCACATATGGGGACATTGTGTATGCCACATGTAGAGACGCCTATGGAGCAAAACTACCCAAAGAGAAAACACCTCCAAAGAAATCCAGACGCCAAGAAAAGATGGACAAGATCAGGGTCCAAAAGAAAAACCTCAAGATGCAAATGAAGACCGCACTGCCAGCTGAAAAACAAGGCTTGGAAAAACTGTGGAAAGACCTGAAAGAAAAACACAGTGCCCTCAGCAAAGCGGAATCTGCGAGGAAGAGGAAGAGCAAAAAGAAGAAGACACAAGAGCGCTTCTTCAGAGACCCCTTCCAGTTTGCCAGAACACTGTTTGAGCAGCCAAAATCTGGGACCCTAAGTGTGGACAAAGGAGTTCTTGAGCAGCATCTGAGGAAAACATACTCTGACCCACAGAGCAAAGCACCACTCGACATTCAAGGTCTGGTGTGGCCAACCAACCCTGAGGAACAGTTCAATGGCAAGCCTCCAGCGTTGGCGGAAATCAAGAAGGTGGTCGACAAAGCCAGAGCCAAATCATCACCAGGGCCAAACGGAATACCTTACCAGCTTTACAAGAAATGTCCCAAGGTGCTGGAGTGGCTCCACAGGCTGCTGCGATCGGCTTGGAGAAACCAGAAGATCAGCGGCCAGTGGATGACGGCAGATGGTGTGTACATCCCCAAAGAGCAAAACTCAAGTGACATTAGCCAGTTCAGGCCAATATCACTACTGAACGTCGAAGGGAAAATCTTCTTCTCTGTCATGGCAGCAAAGCTGACCAAGTACCTGATGGAAAACAAGTACTTGGATGTGTCAGTCCAGAAAGGTGGCATCCCAGGCGTGGCTGGCTGTGTAGAACACGCCACAATGATCTGGGACGCAATCCAAAAAGCAAAAACAGAAAAGAGAGACCTGGACGTAGTGTGGCTTGATCTGGCAAACGCATATGGATCTGTGCCCCATGAGATGATACAGTTGGCTCTTGAGATGTACCATGTGCCAAAGAACATCCGCGACATGCTCAAGAAGTACTTCAATGGCTTCTCAATGCGGTTCTCTACCAAGGAGTACACAACAGACTGGATCAACTTGGAAGTGGGTATTGCAATGGGCTGTGCAATTTCCCCAATACTGTTCGTGCTGGCAATGGAACTCATCTTGAAAGCAGCAACAAACAACGCGAGACAAACAGACCTTGGCGATGGATACAAGATGCCTCCTCTCAAGGCCTTCATGGATGACACTACAGTGATTTCATCCAGAGAAGACGAGACACGTCATGTGCTGGAGAGGCTGGACGACATAGTTGCCTCATCCAGAATGAAGTTCAAGCCAAAGAAATCACGGAGTCTCTCACTGAGGAAAGGAAAAGTGGCCGGATCTGTGGTCTTCAGTGTTGCCAACCAGGCCATTCCAACAGTCACAGAAGAACCAGTCAAGAGCCTTGGAAGATGGTATGATGATACGCTGAAAGACACACAAAGAGCAAAAGAAACCAAGCAGATGGCGGAGGAAGGCTTGGAGACCATTGACCAGTGTGGGTTTCCCTGGCAAATACAAGGTCTGGTGTCTGCAGTTCATGCTGATACCAAAGCTGCTATGGCCTCTGATGATATACGACATCTGCACCAGCATAGTGGAGGCAATGGAAGCCAAAATCAACAAGTTCACAAGGAAATGGCTTGGTGTCCCACCCTGTCTGACTGACATAGCGCTGTACTGTCGCCAAGCAAAGCTGAAACTACCCCTAAATCCATCCTGGAGGAATACAAAGCAGGGAAGATCAGACTTCAAAGCATGCTGGAGGACTCAGGAGACAAGGTGGTAGAAGCAATTAAGCCCCAGCTGAAGACAGGCAGAAAATGGAAAGTTCAAGAGGCGATGGATTCTGCAAAAGAAAGTCTCAAGATCAGAGAAATAACAGGACACACACAGACCAACAGACAGGGACTGGGGGTGACCAAAACTGAATGGTGGTCAAAGGCCAAAGGAAAAGCCAAAAGAGACATGATGATTCAGGAGATGAGAAAAGAAGAAGACCAAAAAAGACTCCAAAAAGTCAGTCCAGCAGAGCCAGCAAGGGCAATGGACAACGTGGGAGAATGCACTCCAAAGAAGTCTCACTTGGAATGACATTTGGCACATGGCCCCTCTCAGGATCAGCTTCATTCTCAGATCTGCATATGACCTTCTGCCCTCAAATGCAAACCTGGTGAAGTGGGGGAAAACAGACGATCCTGCATGCCCCCTCTGCCATGAAAAACAAACAGTGGAGCATGTCCTAAGCTCATGTAAAGTAGCCCTGGCTCAAGGAAGGTACACATGGAGGCACAACCAAGTGCTCAAAGAAATTGTACAAGTAGTCTGGGCTAGTACCAACACCACAAAAGGGAAAATCAGGACTCCAAAAGCACCCGCAACATTCTTCACGGCAGGAGGCAGCAAATCATGGCCAAGAACAACAGTGCCACTCGAAACATGCAGGCAGAGTCTGCTGGACGGGGCAGATGACTGGGAGTGCACTGCAGACCTCCCAGAATGGAAGAGTCACCAGAGATCATCAGCAAGAGTGGCATGAGACCAGACATAGTAGTCCACTCTAAGTCAACCAAGCAGCTGATCATGATCGAGCTCACGGTGCCATATGAGAACAGAATGGAGGCAGCTCAAATCTACAAGACTGAAAAGTATGCTGATCTGGCAAACAGCCTGAGGAGAGAAGGCTATCAGGTCAAAGTCCTCACTGCAGAAATTGGAGCTAGGGGGTTTGTAGGAACGTCTGCATACAGCCTCATGAAACAGCTCTCAGTTGCAGGGAAGGAAAAAACCAGAGCCCTGAAAGCAATGGCAGAAGCGGCAGAGAGGTGTTCAAGCTGGATCTGTCAAGGAGGAACAAAAGTGAACTTCATAAGGCTTAATTTCCCTACAAATATCAGGTGTCCCTGTGGCTCAGTGGTTAAAGCGCGAGTCATTAAGTGGAAAATGAGCATGTCCAGAGGGTCATGGGTTCGAATCCCAGCCATGGCTCGTCCCAAGATGGGAAAAAAAAAGGGGCAGCAGAGGGACATCCGGAGTCATGAACCGGGTGTGGCCCAACCCCCCTAGAGTGTCAGGAGATAAGGGCCGAAACACTTGCTTGAAGGGGGCTTCTCTTCTGAGGACTCTCTGCTGCCACGCTCTCCACGAGTTTCTTTCTACTCTCCTGATAGTCCATCCACCCCCCCCCTCCACCCCCCCCCCCCCCCAAAAAAAAAAAAAAGCGGTATGCACAACATTATGAAAAAATCAAAAGATTTTTTGAAGAAAATATTATCAGCATGATAATGGTCTGCACGGCGCACCACACACACACACACACACACACACACACACACACACACACATGCCCACCTGATCTTTTCCTCCTTCTAGGACGGTGAAAACACAGCAGGTGAATACCGACGTATCATTCTACCAATCGTCGAGAAGATGACATTATTTGATCGGATTGTGTAGCCCACTTTTAGACATACGATAATCATATACAAATACAAAACGAAGACTAAGTTTAAAGTACCAAGGTTTTCTAACTTTGCTTTATTCCATTTGAAATCTGCTTCAATTTCGCTTGAAGCAAGATAGATGTTCGCTTCCAGGGCGAGAGGTTTAAAAAGAAAAAAATGTCTTGACTGAGTCATGTTCAGCCATTATACGTCCAAACTAATAATGTCCTCTGCTATGGACAGCCTTCGGTTTTCCTTCACGTACCTGCACGTCAAGGGAGGTAACGGTGATGAGAGTTGTCTTGTTGTTGGGATTGCTCTCACACATCTTGCGGGCCTGCGTCCACGTAAGAAATCTGGTCCAGTCGCTGGAGTTGGACAGCTGCACAGAGAGACAGAGAGAGAGAGAGAGAGAAGAGAGAGAGAGAGAGAGAGAGAGAGAGAGAGAGAGAGAGAGAGTCCAAACGAAGTTCCACTTCAGGGGCACCTCTTTGAGTCGACTTTATTGATTGGCGCTCTCAAAGAGACAATAACTTCCGTCCTTGAGAGGGCTGATTAATGAAATTGACATAAACTTGGGGGAAGAAGCGGGGAGGGGAAGAGAGGGTCTAAACTAGAACATTGTCCATTGACGTCCCATGAGAATAGAATCGAAACGGTACCGTGACGGGCTTTTAAGGCAAATCGGGGAGCTTTACAACCTTGTAGGTCACGCAGGACAACGCAGAGAGATACTGTAGTAACAAAGTCCAGAAACAGAGAATAAAACAGACCACAACGTTCCAAGGAATATACAAATGTGCATACTTAACAGGGTCAGAAGTAACGCTTATTGAATGCAAATAACAAAACAGTCAAGTGAATTTTCGATCAGATATGCCTTCTTCTAGCATTACAAAGAGCAGTCTCGTACTACAAAATTCACTTAAACGATTCTCCCCTGATCCCAGTCAGCTAGACTGAAGACTGATTATAGCATCAGTGATTCGCATGGTGACCTTTACCTGGGAAGCAGTGCTTTGTGATTTTCTTTTAATGTCTGTTGTTTGTAACGTGTGAACAAGACTTATCTGCCGAAAAATTCACTGTTGTATTTATCAAATGTTTCTGTGTGTTCATTAATATTCTGCCTTTTCTTTTTGGCTTCAGAAAAAAAGGTGATCCTCAAGATCCTGTGTTTGAATCCAGTTAGGATGCATTTACATCGACCCACTTTTTGGATAGTCAGAGGAGAGACAGCCAATATTTTTCGCAGTTGCCCATGGAAATACCATTCAAGGGAGCTAACTAGCTTTGGGAGATTATTTTCAGGAAACTGTTGCTAGGTACCATCAATACTATTTCTTGCTGACGTTACCAGTTTATGTAGGTCATATTTCTTATTTTCTTTGCTGTCAGTCTGAAATCATGCTGCAAGCTCTTTTCCGCCCGCTCTCTCTCTCTCTCTCTCTCTCTCTCTCTCTCTCTCTCTCTCTCTCTCTCTCTCTCTCTCAACAGCATGTATGGCTGATAAAAATTGTCACAATGACTGAAGTGCGCACGAATCTTCTAATTGACATTGAGGAGAAAGTTCTATAATTATCATTTTAATGGACAATGGTCAATGTTGAAAAATCTGATTTCATCACACTGTGTAATAGCTCAATCATAAACAGCACCAAAAGTAGCGAAATGCCTTATTCTGATGTCATTACTACAATTTTCTCTACGCTCTGATCTAGAGTGCAATATTTTAATGTGAAAAAAACGCTACACTTTCGGATGAGAGAACACTCCCGAAGCCCCATGGAGTGCGTATTCTTCATCACTCATAGAAGGTCAACTCTGGAGATTGGAGACTGGAAACAAATAATTGAAAACAGGTCTTCATGTCGTGTAACTACAATGTGGGATTCGTTTTACGAACAAAATTTCTGTACAGCTCTAATGAATAGAGCGCCGGACTCGTGATCCTGAGGTTGCGGGTTCGAATTTCGGTACAGGGGGATTTTTCCCTCGGAGTTAACATTGGTTCTGACTCCATTCCCCATACGGTCCTTCGAATGAGACTGTAAACCGAGGTTCCGTGTGTGAACGCACGCACAACATCTTGCACACACGTAAAATCCCATCACCAACTTTCGGAAGAGAAGGCCAGTTTGGCCGTTGGTGTGGATGACACGTTACACATAGCATGCACCCTGTGTGAGAAATGGCCAGAATGAAGGAAATAAGGAAACTGAGTGCACGATACTGACCAGATGACACGAGAAACGACTGAATGATGCGCCAGCAGGCAGCTCTTCAGTCGGCACTATCCAGGTAGGCAGTCCGTTGTGTAAACGAGTGTTTATCATATTATATGTAAAGCGCTTAGAGCCCTAATCTTTAGAGAATAGGCGCTATGAAAATTAACATTATTATTATTATATAAACAACAGACGTTCTCTTACCAGTTTACACCCAGCGACATGGACAGAAAACTGTGATGTCCCTTGTGGGCTGCCAACATTCTTCTAATATTAACAACATTCACAGAAATTTCATCTGAAAACTAGGCATATGATCGCTGTTCAATGTGTCACCAAGGGTATCCCGGTCGCAGAGGATTGCAAGAGACAACAGTAAGATCTATGGTGGTTGCCTTTTGTCTGGAATGGTCTTGTCGTTGAAAGAAATGGAGAAAACAGGAACAGTGATGTAATTAATATGTGCATTATGTAGGACAGCCTTTCCAGTTCTACGGAGTGGCGAACAGTCAAGAGGAGAAAACGACCTTGTCTTCGCCAAAATCTCCTTCGTCAACTCAGTCCAAAGGTTGATGGGGTCCATGATATACTTACTAATCACTGCAAGATCGGGTAGAAATCTGATCCGGGTGGATTGATGAGTCACGAAGAGCAACCCACTCGTTCCAACATAAGCCCAACTGCATCATCATGGAGGCGTATATGCGTGGTATCGTGGTTTAAGCTGCGCCAGTGGCCCGATACCTCCGTCTTCAGCTGGAGTTTTCTTTCGGGGTGCCTCACCCTTAGCTCATGGCCCGTGCGTCCTGCCCTGTGAGCACAGGGGGGATTGTTTCTCCGGGGATCCCACCCCGGGGCTAGAGGTTATACCGCGCCTCTTGACCGCATGATGAGCCCGTCATAGGACACATGGGGTATTTCAGTGAGGACAACAGTGCCACCTGTTGACCCACCCCGTCCTGATAGGAACATCGCCAGTTGGTCCGGGACTGCTTATTCTGCCAGGCAAGCCTGACTTATATCGCAGCTAACCCCCATATCTGAGGGCCATTCCCCTATCCGCCACCCGGGGACCCGCCGAGTTGGGATGGTCGCCCCACTACTGAATTGGAAGCAGCCTGGTCCCGGGCATCAGCTGCAAAGTCTAACCTCAACCACCTCAATAAGATACAGAACCAAGCTCAGCGTGTCATAATTGGCGCCATGAGATCCACCCCAATCCTGAAGATGGAAGAGACCACTGGGCTACAGTCATTAGAGGACAGAAGGGACACAAAGATCCTCATCCAAGCAGCAAAATTCAAACGCCTTGAAAACCATCCAATGAACAACAGAATGAGCAGACCCACCAAGAGCCGGTTGAAAAGAGGCAGCTTCATCTGCCAGTCAAGACGCCTTGAAAGACAAAGCCCAGTCTTGATGGAACACGAAGCAAAGCCTATCCCGGCAAATGTCACCCACCCATCTTGGAAGAGGCAGGTGTTCCCAACAGTCGTCACCAGCATTCCCGGAGTGGAGAAGAGAGGAATACAGTCAGACACCCAAAGGAAGGCCCTGGCCATGGAGTACATCTGCAACCAATATCCCCAGGAAGACTGGACCCATGTCTTCACAGATGGCTCCGCCACAGAGGCAACGAGGGATGGTGGAGCTGGAATCTTCCTTCGATACAAAGACGGAGATGAAGAAATTGCAATTCCAACAGGAAAATACTCCACCAACTTCCGAGCTGAGCGAGAAGCCCTCTGTGAGGCAGCCACAACAGTCTTGCAGAACTCCAAAAGAACAACAGGGCAGGTGGTGGTCTTCTCTGACGCTCTCTCTGTGCTCCAAGCCCTCAAGAACTCCCGCTGCAAAGAACAGAACCATATCACTTCAGCCCTTGTTGCCCTGAGTGCCAGAGTGGAGAAAGTGGTGATACAATGGGTACCAGCACACTGTGGCATCAGAGGCAACGAAAAAGCGGACATTCTGGCAAAAGATGGTGCACAGAAGGAGCAGGCCAACAACCTGGTGTCATACGATGAAATTAAGACAATCATCAAGGCACAACAAGGAATAAAATGGCGCCTCCTGCATCCCAAATACAACCCAGAAGACACATACCATTTGCTGGGACGACGGGAACAGGTCAAGATCTTCCGCCTGAGGACTGGACACAATCGCCTGCTCCACCACATGCACACAAAATTTGGCATTGGACAGAGTGGAGAGTGCCCTTGTAGTGAGGGACCAATGACAACTGACCACATCCTTCAAGTCTGTACGACGTATGCAGCATCCAGGAGAAAGTACTGGCCAACACCGACAGCAGTGGAAGCCAAGCTGTATGGCACCCTGGAGGAGCTGCGACGGACGGCAGCCTTCATCGAGGACACCGGGCTGCTCATCTAACGGGATGGCGAACGAGGAAGAAGAAGAATAAGCCCAACTGCTGACGTTGTATTCAAGAGAAGTTAAGTAATGTCGAGATTTGGCCGGTTACGTCCCTTTTCCTTGATGACAGGTGAAATGCCTACTTTAATCGAATATTATGGCTGGATCGGAAGCGATGATTGTGGTTTTTTTTTCCTTTTGTAACTGTCTATGAAACACTTGAAGTAACCCGTCAAGCTGACAAATTATTGCCGATCTCGAGAGTTGGTCTTTAAAGAAACCGCGGCTCCAGAGAAAGATAGAGGGGGAGAAAAAGATGGTGAGTAGAAGTGTGTGTGTGTGTGGGGGGGGGGGGGGGGGGGGGGGGGTTGGTGGGATGGTACATATAACGTTTATTACTCACCTTATAACAGTAGTTGCGAGAATAACCGATGACCCAACCGATAGGACACACCTCATCTGAAATAAACAAAACACAAGTGCCGAGAAGAAAAAAAAATAGAAAAGAAAGAAAGAAAACACACACACACACACACACACACACACACACACACACACACACACACACACACACCAACCGTTGGGACCAAGAATACCAGAGAGGTGTGTGTGTGTGTGTGTGTGTGTGTGTGTGTGTGTGTGTGTGTGTGTGTGTGTGTGTGTGTGTGTGAGGAGTGGACAGTTGTGTACATCATCGTCACAACGGATTTTTTTTTCTGAATGAAATTCATCATTTTCAAATAAAACAAACCAACAAATGTAAGTCTCAAATTATTCCATTCTAGGGTCTTCATGCCCTTGCTCTCGAGGGGACTATCATCGGTAGGACGTGGCGACACCATGCACTTTCAAGGGGGCTGGCACACCTACTCATGCCGGCTCATTAACTGAAAATCATTGTAGTCAGTGTCATGCGCATGCTAGATCAAGAGAAGCACTATTTAGCACCACCGGGTTGCCTCGTGGGCAGTGCAGTGCAGTGTCTCCGGAGCTGAGTTTCCTCTTGACGACCTGATACTGGTAGCTCGCTGTGAACTGCCGATGTTGAGTCTGCGACAGAGTAACCCTAGGTGTGGCTGTGTATGGGGGACGGGGCCTGTCACTGAAAGGACATGAAAAACCGAGACAAACAAGAAATAAAGAATGAGTGAATGAAAGAAAGAAAGAATGATGGAAAGAAAAAGAAAAAGAACAAAGGAAATGGTCAGATGAAAAGACTGGTGAGATGTGGGTATTTTCTGCATTTGGATAATGCACTAACTTTACTTTGTAATCTTGCTGAGGAGAGATATATACTGTTTAGATTTAACTGGGAATGAGCCCATTACATACTTTCCCTGGAAAATATAACACTGTTAATTTGGAGAAGAGTATTGAGTTGGGGGGAGGGGGGAGGAATGGGAGAGAAAAAGAAAGGAAGTAGAACGGAAAATGTGGGTGGGTGGGTGGGTGGTGGTTAGTGAAGATAAATGGTGGAACTCAGTCTCGGGCAGATGTTCCATGCAATTTTCATTCAAAGTTAACAGAGTTTAAAGGAATGTCACAATTATATGCCTAAATCTGAATTTGTGGAGCGGAACACAATACTCATGGCACACTATGTCTGGTTCCATTCCCAGACAAGAACAAACATCTTGTTTCTAATGAAGAAACGTGACGATGAAAGCGTGTGTGTGTGTGTGTGTGTGTGTGTGTGTGTGTGTGTGTGTGTGTGTGTGTGTGTGTGTGTATTCTGCGTATGTTTTAGATATTGATTTGTTCAAACTTGTAAAGCACCGTGTAGCCTACATAGTCAGGGTGGGCGCTATATAAGTCATCATCATTATCATTATCATGTTTTGAGCATCAGTCTGCTAAAACTTCATCGTCTTAGAATGAAGAGAAAACAAATTAAGTGTGAGGTATGAAATAATCGGTTGTCGATCGCTCCTGGTGTCCTTCACACTGACATTGCGGAGAAATGTATCTGCACTCACTCGGGGCCATCTGGAACTCGCAGATGTAGGGCTTCAGGTCAGAGCACTCCGCCATGGACAGTGCGCCCTGCATGTTGACCGTCACACAGTTCTTCCACTCCGTGTTATCCGGCTCCTTGTCCCAGTGGTCCGTTCTGATAACCAAGCATCAACAACACCAAGGCTTTCATTAGAACGAGTCAAAACATGAATATCAAAGCAATGAAGATGACAAGAAAAAGATATACCCGAAAGTGCTAGAAGGACCCAGAGAAGTACCGTCCTCGGGGACACAAACCCAAGGCTTTTTTCAGAGCTAATCAAACCATGAATACCAAACAAACAATGTAGGTGAGTTTCAATTCCCCAGCACAATGCCAAGGCTTTCATCAGAGTTAACCGAAACATGAATGACAAGCACTGAAGGTAACATTCAGTTCCCACATAGAGAACACCTACCTGCTCAACAAATTAAGTGCTCAACATTCCTAAGTAATTCTGTTTGTGGAACCTATTCAACCAAGACGCAGGTAAACAGGAGACGCACAGACCAAAGAAAACTTTATTCATGGAATGAACGAGGCAAGTAGAATGGTACTTGAGACCGGAAAAGAGAACACACACACACACACACACACACACACACACACACGCACGCACGCACGCACACGCACGCACACGCACACACACACACGCACACGCACACGCACACCACACACACACACACACGCACGCATGCACGCACGCACGGAGTCTTTCTCTCCCTCCCTCTCTCTCTCTCTCTCTCTCTCTCTCTCTCTCTCTCTCTCTCTTGTGAGTGTGTGTGTGGTGTGTGTGTGTGTGTGTGTGTGTGTGTGTGTGTGTGTGTGTGTGTGCGCGTGTGTGTGTGTGTGCGCGCGCGCGCGGGCGCACGTGTGTGTTGCCATTAATGTAGCTCTCATGACATAGTTCAATAAAACGATCAAATTTCGCCCAATATACCACCCACACCACTCCAGATAACCACCCTACACAGCACAGTGCACAGCAAATGTCCCAAAAGCGCTAGATTGGCAACAATGCCTCTGTCTTGTTGCCTATGACTGATGGCAGGTAGCTGTAAAGATCCCCTAACTTCCAAAGCATCTGTCTCACCGATGAGGACGGACAGGTAAAGAGAACAATCCCCAACAACCCCCCACCCCCACCTCTCCCATCATAACATCTCCTCCCACTCGCCAACCCCAATATCACCCATTTCGTTTAGTTGGGAAAGAACTGGAGAGAGAGAGAGAGAGAGAGAGAGAGAGAGAGAGAGAGAGAGAGAGAGAGAGAGGAGAGAGAGAGAGAGAGAGGTGGGGGGATAGAGACAGACAGCGAGAGAGAGAGAGAGAGAGAGAGAGAGAGAGAGAGGGGGGGTTAAGATCTTTATTCTGTTCGTCAATCGCCCCAGGAGGGTGGTACAATAATAAAGATAATATTCTGATATATTAATGTGACCGAAAAACAGAATCAAAATCAAAACAAAAACAAAACCAACGAGAGAGAGAGAGAGAGAGAGAGAGAGAGAGAGAGAGAGAGAGAGAGAGAGAGAGAGAGAGAGAGAGAGAGAAAAGAATATGGGGAACAACAGCAGCAAAGAAGACTCTTGTGAATACATCGTTGTGAACTTTAAACAACAAAAACAACAACAACGAGAACAACAACAACCACAATATCAACATCAACAATATCAACAACGACAACAATATCACCAACGAAAACAACAACAACAAGAACATCAACAACGATAACAATATCAACAACATCAACAATATCAACAACTACAGCAACAACAACAGCAGCAACACCACCACCACCACCAACAACAACAAGAAGAAGGAACAGAGACAGACAGCGCACTGACACGACAGTATCCAGGGGGAACTCGTCGTTGCCCCACATGTACACGGGGTCGGTAGTGGCTCCCTGGTTCATGGGCAGGTTGTTGAGGGCCGTCCAGTACATCTCGCTGTTGGGAACCACCGAGGGCTTGGTCTCCCACGCCTTGCGCAGGAAGTTCTGCCACCCAGCAATCACAGAGAAGGTGGTGGTAAAAAGTGCGTGCGGGGTAGGGGTGGGGATGGGGGGTGGGGGTGGGGTGGGGATGGGGTTGGGGGCGGGGGGCAGGTGTCATTGGGACAGGAGCAGCGGCGTCCATATCATCGTTGATGTATATAACAGATAACATATACAACATATCTCACACACACACACACACACACACACACACACACACACACACACACACACACACACACCACGCACCACGCACGCACGCACGCCGCCACACACCCACACACAATCAAAACGCAGACATACACGCACACCCACACCACACGCCACGATTGCGCACCCCCCCCCCCCCCCCCCCCCACACACACACACATGAATAGTAGTAAAAACCATCAGCACTTATTTCGCATGGCGCAAATTCTCTCTCTCTCTCTCTCTCTCTCTCTCTCTCTCTCTCTCTCTGTCTCTCTCTCTCTTTTGTTTTTTGTTTTTTTTCTAAATATTCAGCAAAAATGCTGGGGAAATGACATATGCGTGGGAGACAGTGGAGCGGCCGAGAAGATTAAAGTGAAGATCCGACATGTAAATGTTTTATGATGTCTTGTATTGAAGATTTATGATTTCGTATTCATCCCAATTTCTTATCCGGCAGGTAATATTACGCAGAGGTTTTGTTAATCAACCCATGTTTTCTGCGTCCCGTTTCAAAAACGTCAGCATGTTAAGACCTTCCTTTTGCTCCTGCTAATTAGAGGGGAGAGAATGGTGTCTTGAGGCGAGAGAAAATGCGAAAGGCAAGGCTGTCTATCACCTTTTCTACCTTTCAAACAAGTGACACGTGTCAATTCTTCTAGCAGTTCTTACGCTTAAAACTTCGACAGAGCTACACACACACACACACACACACACACACACACACCATATGTCTGTCTGTCTGTCTCTTGTCTGTGTGTGTGTGTGTGTGTGTGTGTGCACGCGCGCGCACGCGTGTGTGTGTGTTTGCCTGCCTGCCTGTCTGTCAGTCAGTCTCTCTCTCTCTCTCAAACACACACACACACACACACACACTCACATATTCATCATCGGTTTCTATACGCAGCAGATGAGCCTGCCGGTCCTGGCACTCGGCGCCGGCCTGTTGCCAGGTGACGATGCTGCTGTTGACAAACAGGTAGCAGAAGGTCTGCCAGTACAGCCAGCCCGAGGGACACTGCCCGGCAAGTCCATCCTGCTGGCCTTCCGCCCCACCTCCTGGACAACAAGACAAGCAGGCGTACACTGCACTCACACGACGGAATGTCAGCGCTCACGGAAGGATATACACACGAATGCAGAAGCATGCACAGGGATAGATACATGGCTTGTGTCATTCTTCTGCTCATGAAGGAGAAACTATTACAGTAAGATATTTCACTTAATCATGTATCGCTCGATCTTTTATACATACATACATATAAATATACATATAATATATATTGTTCAGCATTATATATATAGAATTATAAACCATGTTTGCTCTTATGTCTTAGATTGAAGAAATAGGGGGAGATAAGCATTCATATCTGCAGTGGTAGATCATTCTGCCTAACTAACAGTATGTGCTTGAGTGGGTGAATGGGGAAAAATAAAATAAATGCTTCTCAAAATGAGCCTTCAGCAAGCTTATAGTCTCCAAGTAGGAGACGATCTCCAATGGGGAGGAAACACTCCTGGTCAGATACCGATATTTCGAAACCTGATTGTTTCTCCTCAGTGACCGCGGAAAGTGGTAATTTGACTCCTCTGCCTTTCCGGTTTTAAGAAGAATGCTATCCCAGAAAAGGCTGGTGTGCAATACCGTAGTGTGTTTGTTGAGTTTTCAAAAAACCAACCAAAGGTGCCACCTAAGAAGCAAAAGAAAATCATGAAAGAGCAAAACAAGCTACATTTTCTTGTGAAAAGTAGAAAATATAAAAAGATAACCTCTTAAGACACAAGTGCTGAGGGCCAGTTCTTGGAATGAATCCGCAAGGGACTAAATTACAATAAACTAATAAATTCCAAGGATAAGTACCGAGCACCATTCCAGCAACTTACAGAGCAGCTTGGTGTTGCAATGACTGCAAGAAATATTGAATTATAAACCAAGCTTGCTCTTATGTCTTAGATTGAAGAAATAGGGGGAGATAAGCATTCATATCTGCAGTGGTAGATCATTCTGCCTAACTAACAGTATGTGCTTGAGTGGGTGAATGGGGAAAAATAAAATAAATGCTTCTCAAAATGAGCTTTCAGCAAGCTTATAATCTCCAAGTAGGAGACGATCTCCAATGGGGAGGAAACCCACTAACATATAACTCCTGGTCAGATACCGATATTTCGAAACCTGATTGTTTCTCCTCAGTGACCGCGGAAAGTGGTAATTTGACTCCTCTGCCTTTTCGGTTTTAAGAAGAATGCTATCCCAGAAAAGGCTGGTGTGCAATACCGTAGTGTGTTTGTTGAGTTTTCAAAAAACCAACTAAAGGTGCCACCTAAGAAGCAAAAGAAAATCATGAAAGAGCAAAACAAGCTACATTTTCTTGTGAAAAGTAGAAAATATAAAAAGATAACCTCTTAAGACACAAGTGCTGAGGGCCAGTTCTTGGAATGAATCCGCAAGGGACTAAATTACAGTAAACTAATAAATTCCAAGGATAAGTACCGAACACCATTCCAGCAACTTACAGAGCAGCTTGGTGTTGCAATGACTGCAAGAAATATTGAATTATAAACCAAGCTTGCTCTTATGTCTTAGATTGAAGAAATAGGGGGAGATAAGCATTCATATCTGCAGTGGTAGATCATTCTGCCTAACTAACAGTATGTGCTTGAGTGGGTGAATGGGGAAAAATAGGCAGAGGAGTCAAATTACCACTTTCCGCGGTCACTGAGGAGAAACAATCAGGTTTCGAAATATCGGTATCTGACCAGGAGTTATATGTTAGTGGGTTTCCTCCCCATTGGAGATCGTCTCCTACTTGGAGACTATAAGCTTGCTGAAGGCTCATTTTGAGAAGCATTTATTTTATTTTTCCCCATTCACCCACTCAAGCACATACTGTTAGTTAGGCAGAATGATCTACCACTGCAGATATGAATGCTTATCTCCCCCTATTTCTTCAATCTAAGACATAAGAGCAAGCTTGGTTTATAATTCAATATTTCTTGCAGTCATTGCAACACCAAGCTCCTCTGTAAGTTGCTGGAATGGTGCTCGGTACTTATCCTTGGAATTTATTAGTTTATTGTATATATATATATATATATATATATGAGAGAGAGAGAGAGAGAGAGAGAGAGAGAGAGAGAGAGAGAGAGAGAGAGAGAGAAAACGAAACGAGACAAAACGAAATAATTTATTGCTTTAAAGCAGTACAGCTTCACTAGCAATGCAATCGGATTGACTATGGTAAACTTGAACACAATGCCTGTTACTTTGACATGGAAACCATGACAAAGTTGTCATTTCCAAACACAGTTCTGACATATGTCATGTCACTGGTAAGGACTGGTCACGATGATTCCGTCTGCGGCGTGAGACTTGAGCCCAGGCTGTCATCCCAGGTAGAACGGGATCTTGCCGTGTAGCGTCTCCAGCATCCGTGCAGCACGTGCCTGGGTGTTAGCGTGATGTGTTCTGCTGACACGTTTTCCTCGGCGGAGATTGGCCAGTTTTGTCCGTTCTGTCAGCATGTGTCTGTCGTCTTGTTTGACAAACCAAAAAGAACAGTCACTGTCATCCGGCGTACATGGGAACTCTAGCATCAGATCGTCCGATTCACAGATCATTCATTTGAGCGATCAAGGACAACTTTTCTAAATAATTTGTTTCTGTCCTTGTCTCTCAGTCGCCTTTGTACAGATTTATCCATCAGGGTGGCAACCTAACTTTTCACCACACTAGCACTGAATCCTGGCAATAGGTTCTCAAAAACGGGTTCGATGTCAGTGTCAGGTGGTGGAGAGAGGACAGAGCTGTGGATGTATTCACATGAAGTTTCAGTGCCATCGTCCAAGCTCAAAACATCAGTCTCTAATCTTACTTGGTCATCCATCTGACACCAGTGTGTAGCCACAGTGTGTTCCACTTCTGTGTCATGTGCACACACGTTATCAAGTCGCACGTCAGTCGGAGTACTCACTGAGGTTGCCGTGGCTTCTTCACGTTGATAACCTGCCTGTCTCTCTTTCTGCTGTCGGGCTCTCTGCTGGTCTCGTCGGATCTGGCTGGGAGGTTTCTTCCTGTAATACTAAACCTGTGTGCTGCGGTTCAAGACTGGATCCGCCATATTTGTTGACATCTGGAAAGTGGCCGGCTTGAGGCGCAAAACAACCACAGTATTTTCAGCTTCTCCTGCAACTTTCCAGCTGGTGACGTTATTGTCCGTTAGCAAGGCGTTCAAGGTCTTCTCCACAGCTACTGGGAGTCCAGAAACTGGCATTCTTGCAATGAAACTTGTGAAATTTGTCGCAGATCAATCAGTACGCACCCTGCCGCTTCGGCTCACGTCACGTGATCCCCCCCCCCCTCCGCCCCCTTAGAGAGAGAGAGAGAGAGAGAGAGAGAGAGAGATGGATACACCACGTTTGATCCAGTCTCTTAAGACCTTGGTAAATGCTCAACATCTTTGTTTGAAGCCATCATGTTCGGGCGAATCTTGGGTCTACCTTTTCAGTCAGTTTATCAGGGAAGACAAAATGATTTCCGCCAGGGAAAGTGATAGCTTATTTCGACTGAAACTGTCACATTCTTTGTACTTTCTGTTAACAGGCCGTGCAAAATACAAATTATCAACGCTTGTGCAGTCAATTAAAAAAAAAGGTTTCGGAAAAATATGTTGCTCTGTAGGTAGCTATCACTTATCACTTTACGATGTTCATGTTCGATGGAAAATTTGTAATCATCTAATGTAGGAAAAGGCGAAATATAAAAGAACACTCACACACACAAAAAATGTAAAGTAACACAGATTTAGAGTACAATGCAAAACAGACCAAGTAATTTTTCGACAAATATATCTTCTTTAAACAACAACAACAACAACAGAAAACCAAGAGACATGAATATGCACCAAACAAAAGTCTCCTGGTAGCGTCCGAAGAAGATCTATTTGTTTATAATTTCATTTGTCTGTTTTGCGTTGTCTGTTAAATCTGTGTCACTTCATGTTGCGTATGTTCATTTCTGTTTCGCCTTGTTTTCAGAAACGCTGAAGTTTATTTCAGTTTTTTTTCCCCCAGGACCGTGGTAGGAAGATCACGCGGGTTCCGATGAGCAACCAGTATGTTAAGGACAGCCCTGGGTTGGCGTGTATGTAGGAAATGTACTTCAGGTTCTGAAGATACTAACTTTTTGCATGTGAAATCGACAGTTGCTCGTGCTTTCTTATAACATACCGGGGAGTCTTGCTGTGACAAACAGCTCCAGTCATTCTCTTCCATAAAATACCGAAGGAAGAAGTGATGAATGGACTAACGCAGTGTTATGGAAGATCTGGAAAGTAATGTGTCGTCACCTAAAGAAGCTTCAGTCGTTTTAGAGTCAATATTAGCAGCCAGTCAGAATAGACTCCACTGACCAAAGAGGAACGCCGCTTCGTATATAAAAAAAAATATGTGAAGTGAGTATAATATAGTCTGCCACCCTAAGTTCAACGCAGATTTCACTTTTCTCGTTATAAGTTTTACTTACCGTTGCTGATATTCACATGAAAGTAACATATTAGGAAGGACAACGTCCTGTTTTGAAAACAATGATTTTTTTTTCAATTGGCAACTGTCGATTTGCCTCTGCAAGACGCTTCATGCCCTCCACACTGCAAACTTTATGACCGGAAGTAAATTTCCCCGACGCCAATCAAAACGGCGCTGCAGGAATCCCAGTGAATCCTGCTTGCTACAGTTGGCTGTCCCTCCTCCTTACTATCTTTGATTTTCCTCAGGTGAACCTAAGATGTAGAGGGGGAAGAATCAGTATCTCGCCTCGCTTTCCCATTATTCCCTTTTGTTTGACTCCGGGCTCACTCGCGCCGTTAACTAACCACTTCCAGGGGAGAGAACTGCTCACTCCCCCCTCCACACGCCCCCCTCCCCCCCCCCCTTCCCAGGTGACCACGTATTCACGCATACACACACACACACACACACACACACACACACACACACACACACACACACACACATGCACGCGCGCACACACACACACACACACACAAGAGAGAGAGAGAGAGAGAGAGAGAGAGAGAGAGAGAGAGAGAGAACAATTGAACACAATTGAACACAACTGAACACAATTTTAATGTTTCAGGCCTCCAGCCTATAACAATGTGAGGTGCAGTGCACACATAAAGAGAAAAAAAGGAGAAACGATAACGAAAGTATATTTTTCGAAGTACTGATAATGCTTCTTTATGAGGGTAACTAATTTTTCATACTGTATGAGATACGAGCTCTTCTCTTTTTTTCAATGCATAATAAATGTACATAGCAATATCTCTTGTAATATGCACATTTTCGTTTGCAAGTAATTGTTTTAGTTCAATAGAGTTCACGTTCTGAAATTGTCTGTGCTTCAGTATGTATTTTTCTCTGAGAGGCATATAAGCATTGCATCTTAATAGAAAGTGAAGTTCGTTCTCAAGTTGGTTACAAAAAGGACATGTTTTGATATTTTCTTTGTATCTGCTATTTATATTCAGGTCGTTTAACCCAAGACGAAATCTGGTGAAATACACTTTAAATTTGTTAACCGTTAAATGGGTTAGATACGGTTCTGGTTGCAAAAGAGACTTAAATGAATAATAGGTGTTGAAGCGATCACTTGGATTTAATTTGCTAACCCAGTCTTGCTGAAAACAGTCTACCATCGAGAGAGAGAGAGAGAGAGAGAGAGAGAGAGAGAGAGAGAGAGAGAGAGACAGTGAGGCAGACAGACAGACAGACAGAGACAAACACACAGGAGTCGTCGCATACTTATACGGGGGAGGAACCGATATCGCTTCTCTCGCTGTTCATCGTATCAGTTTTTATTGAACAAGACGCCCCATGTGATCCACACCGCCCCAATTTCTCCGCCTGGTACGTCTATTGTACGGCAGATATCAAGGCTGTGCGAGGTCTGTGATTGTGTCCCTTGTTATCTCCGAGTTTTTGATAACGCCAAGTACACTTTTGTCACTTGAAGGTTTTTGCATAGGAACAGGTATATGCGTAGTCCTTTGACATACGTGTGTACGCATACATTTAAACACACACGCATGCGCACGCACGCACGCACGCGCGCATGCACGCACAAACACACACATATTCGCACACGCGCACGGACGCGCGCACGCACGAACGAACTCAACACACACACACACACACACACACACACACACACACACACACACACACACACACGCACGCACTCGCGCACACGCACACACACACACACACACACATTTTCTCAACACGCAAAAACAGAGAGAGTGAGAACGGTAGTTACGGGCTTGCGGCGGTGAAAGGGGGGGGGGGGGGATGTGGGGGGATGATACTGTGTTAACGGACAAATGGAAAGTAAACTATCTTTTAGGTGGAGAGGATTTGAATTCCAAGTTATACTGGGTTTATCATTTTTTAATGCACAACACGCCGTTTGTTAAGGGTTTTTTGTGTTGATTTAGAAAGACATTTACTATTTTGGTCAATGTTTTACATAGATTTTTTTTTTCTTTACTGGGGCGTGGTAATCATTGGACTGTTAATTTTTTTTTTTTTTTTTTTTGTAAGTCAGAAGCCATAGCTCTCACAATCAATGATACGACTGTAAAAGCGAGATTTGCGCGATTTGGAGTAGAAGCTCAAGAGAGCAAGGACAGAGCACACATGCATGTACCTCTAGAATATTGCAGACGACGTGAGGCGCTGACATGCCTGACGTTGTGTTTGTGCTGCCGACCTCTACCTAGAGATGTTCCTCCCATGCCAGCTAAGCGGATGTGCAAGAAACGCACATTCCCTAAATTCATTCCACTGTTTTTAGCCATAGCCACTTTTTTGATGGTTGATGAGGATGACGATTGGGAGCTAGGTTCCCCTTTGACTCCACAACAGGGCTGTACTCTATACTCCTCCTTTTCTTTCTTTCTTTTTTTTTCTGTGTCCAATATATCCTAGTGTCAACCAGGCCCGAGAGAACCAGGTATATGCATTGTTGATCTGATGAATTTGAGCAACTTTGTTAAAAACGTGTTCAGTCTGGGTATGAAGCTTTACTGTGTTCCAACCTTTCCATTTAAGCAAAATAAGTCTTCCTTTAAGAGGTAAAAATGAGTCATCAATGGGCGGGTACCATCAAAGTGAATGCTTCTTTCTGGATATTTGTTGTGTAATAAATTTATAAGACATGGACAAACAGCTTCAGGTCAGTCGTGGGAGAAAGGTCTTTTTTCCGGATGAGCTTTTTGCCTGTTGCTGGGCTTTTATTAAACACTTAAACTCCACTTTAGATGTTTGAAGAGGGCGTGATTAGAAGAGATTGTCTTCCGTAAAGCATAGCCGTGTTTTTACCTTTTCAATTTTCAGATAGACTTGATTATATCTCTTCTACATCGAAATACATATCTGTCAAAACCGTTGCAATTTTTATAGGGCTTAGCTTATAA
>CM065716.1:46802073-46837073 GCA_033310375.1 Conus canariensis | reverse complement strand
CATCCAGTCCTCGCCCTGAGTAGGGTCAACAATGCAAAATAATGACATCCAGTCCTCGCCCTGAGTAGGGTCAGCAATGCAAAATAATGACATCCAGTCCTCGCCTGAGTAGGGTCAACAATGCAAAATAATGACATCCAGTCCTCGCCCTGAGTAGTAGAAGATGAGAAACTAATGACAACAAGACAAGACAGATAGCAAACAATGCAAGAAAATGATTCCGTGAGTAGAATAAAACACAAGGGCAAATATTACATCCAGTCCTCGCCTGAGTGGGGTCAACAATGCAAAATAATTGCATCCAGTCCTCGCCTGAGTAGGGTCAACAATGCAAAATAATTACATCCAGTCCTCGCCGTGAGTAGGGTCAACAATGCAAAATAATGACATCCAGTCCTCGCCCTGCCGAGTAGGGTCAACAATGCAAAATAATGACATCCAGTCCTCGCCCTGAGTAGGGTCAACAATGCAAAATAATGACATCCAGTCCTCGCCCTGAGTAGGGTCACAATGCAAAATAATGACATCCAGTCCTCGCCCTGAGTAGGTCTACAATGCAAAATAATTACACCAGTCCTCGCCCTGAGTAGGGTCAACAATGCAAAATAATTACATCCAGTCCTCGCCCTGAGTAGGGTCACAATGCAAAATAATTACATCCAGTCCTCGCCCTGAGTAGGGTCAACATGCAAAATAATGACATCCAGTCCTCGCCCTGAGTAGGGTCAACAGTGCAAAATAATTACATCCAGTCCTCGCCCTGAGTAGGGTCAACATGCAAAATAATGACATCCAGTCCTCGCCCTGAGTAGGGTCAACAATGCAAAATAATAACATCCAGTCCTCGCCCTGAGTAGGGTCAACAATGCAAAATAATGACATCCAGTCCTCGCCCTGAGTAGGGTCAACAATGCAAAATAATTGACATCCAGTCCCGCCTGAGTAGGGTCAAAATGCAAAATAATGACATCCAGTCCTCGCCTGAGTAGGGTCAACATGCAAAATAATGTACATCCAGTCCTCGCCCTGAGTAGGTCAACAATGCAAAATAATACATCCAGTCCTCACCCTGAGTAGGGTCAACATGCAAAATAATGACATCCAGTCCTCGCCCTGAGTAGGGTCAACAGTGCAAATAATTACATCCAGTCCTCGCCTGAGTAGGGTCAACATGCAAAATAATGACATCCAGTCCTCGCCGTGAGTAGGGTCAACAGTGCAAAATAATTACATCCAGTCCTCGCCCTGAGTAGGGTCAACAATGCAAAATAATTACATCCAGTCCTCGCCCTGAGTAGGGTCAACAATGCAAAATAATTACATCCAGTCCTCGCCCTGAGTGGGGTCAACAATGCAAAATAATGACATCCAGTCCTCGCCCTGAGTAGGGTCAACAATGCAAAATAATGACATCCAGTCCTCGCCCTGAGTAGGGTCAACATGCAAAATAATGACATCCAGTCCTCGCCCTGAGTAGGGTCAACAATGCAAAATAATGACATCCAGTCCTCGCCCTGAGTAGGGTCAACAATGCAAAATAATACATCCAGTCCTCGCCCTGAGTAGGGTCAACAATGCAAAATAATGACATCCAGTCCTCGCCCTGAGTAGGGTCAACAATGCAAAATAATGACATCCAGTCCTCGCCCTGAGTAGGGTCAACATGCAACATAATGACATCCAGTCCTCGCCCTGAGTAGGGTCAACAATGCAAAATAATGACATCCAGTCCTCGCCCTGAGTAGGGTCAACAGTGCAAAATAATGACATCCAGTCCTCGCCCTGAGTAGGGTCAACAATGCAAAATAATAACATCAGTCCTCGCCCTGAGTAGGGTCAACAATGCAAAATAATGACATCCAGTCCTCGCCCTGAGTAGGGTCAACAATGCAAAATAATTACATCCAGTCCTCGCCCTGAGTAGGGTCAACAATGCAAAATAATTACATCCCGTCCTCGCCCTGCGGGTCAACAATGCAAAATAAAATGAGGCAATAAAAGAAGCATGTAAAAGTGGCTAGAACAAAAATTAGATAAGGAATTATTTAAAATAAAAAAAAGTAAATGAGAGAGAGAGGGGGGTGGGGGGTGGGGGTGAGAAAGAGATAGACGCAGGACGAAAGGAGTGCAGGGAAGGACGAGAGAGAGAGAGAGAGAGAGAGAGAGAGAGAGAGAGAGAGAGGAGAGGGAGGGAGGGAGGGAGGGAGGGAGAGGGAGAAAGAGGCGAGAGTGGGGTGCGGGAAAGAGCATGTTTAGAATAATCTGACATTCAAAAGATACCAAGGAGTTGCAAGACATTCGATTTTGAAGCACCAGGAAAGAAAAAAAAAATATATATATATATATATATATATAAGAGAGAGAGAGAGAGAGAGAGAGAGAGAGAGAGAGAGAGAGAGGACCGGAAGGTGGGAAGGGATGGTGGGGGGTGGGATGTGCAGAGAGAGAGAGAGAGAGAGAGAGAGAGAGAGAGAGAGAGAGAGGGACATAACTTTCTATTTGCAACACGCAAAATGTGTTGGAGTTATGTTCCGTTGTGTGCACTTCCGCTTGGAGGGCAACAAATGTGTTGTGGGGAGGTTGCTACTAATATTCCGTTCTCGAGTTTAACGTCAGTAATTGTTGAGTATCCTTGTCATGGCAAAAGCTGGTGGCTGTCTCTTCCGTATCGGGTAATTTCGGTCATTCTTGATTCACTGTTAAAACAGACCTGTCGACTCAGTTTGGTTGTTAGATTCTTAGCTCTCTGTATCTGTATCTGTATCTGTCAGTATACGTTGCTGCATCCAGGAATGTGGCGTCGAGGGTGGAGAGGGGATCAGTAAACTCTTGACACAAAAGTGTCAAGAGTGGTGGCTCTAGCCACCTCGTCCGGCAGATTGTTCCAGTCTCTGATGGTGCTGGGGAGGAAGGCGGCCTGACGATAATCGGTGCGGCACTGCAGCTGGAGGAGTTGGTGTTGATTACCCCTACGCTGTCTGACAGGGGCAGCTTGAATCTTGACTTTGTCGAAGTGGACTTGGTCATTGAGTATTTTATACAGCATGGCCAGTCTGGTGGATCTTCGACGCTGCTGGAGTGAAGGCCACTGGAGTCGGTCAAGCATGGCGGTGACACTCGATCTGCTGTGGTATCAATTAACCACAAAGCGGGCTGCTCGTCGCTGAACCACTTCCAGCTGTTTTACATGTGTGTCAGAGGAGGGGTCCCAAACTGTGTAGGGTACTCTAAAATGGGGCGGACAAAGCTTTTGTACGCTGTCTCTTTCAGGTTGATGGCACTGATCTTCAAGTTGCGCTGCAAGAAGCCTAGGGTCTTATTGGCTTTGGCACAGATGATGTCAATGTGCTTGTCCCATGACAGATTGTTTTGAATGGTCACCCTGAGGTATTTGGCCGATGTCACCATCTGGAGTGTCTGTCCATGCAGTTGGCACGTGCTGGTGAAGGGCTGTCTCTTATGGGTCACTGGGAAGGTGGTACACTTGTCTGGATGGAATGACATCTCCCAGCTTCTCTCCCAAAGCTCTAGCCGATGCAGATCTTCTTGCAGTCGGTTGGTGTCGTGGTCCGATGTCCTGACCCTGTACACAGCAGTGTTGTCGGCAAAGAGTCCGGTCCGCGCAGTGAGTTGCTCTGGGTCGTTGATGTATACTAAAAACAAATGATGGTCCGAGGACCAAGCCCTGTGGAACTCCTGAACGTACGCTGCAGAACTCTGATGTGCTGCCCACGACTACCACCGCTTGACATCGGCCGGAGAGGAAGTTTTTTATCCATCTATTGACTTTGCCTGTTTGCGACACTCCATAATGGTGAAGTTTATGGATGAGAAGGCTGTGGTTCACCTTGTCGAAAGCCTTTGCAAAGTCCAGCACTATAATGTCTGTCTGCTTCCCTCTCTCGGTGTTGTTGGACAGTTCCTCGGTCAGCTCCAGCAGTTGTGTCTCGCAGTAACTACTGGACAGATTCAGAACGTGCGTTTACTCATTCGTTCCACTTCCAGTGTCCAGTACTGCTTCTTCTTCATCTTCCCGTCAATGTCCAGTGTCAGTAGGCAGATGGCTGTGATGCTTCGATTGTGGTAGTTTTAGCACAAGATTGGTGATTCAAACAGAGAGAAACACACACACACACACACACACACACACACACACACATGCATGCATGCGCGCACGCTCGCACACACACACACACACACACACACACACACACAGTCACACACACACACACACACACACACACACACACACACACACACACACACACAGAGAGAGTAATTTCTGAATAAAAGTTCAGTATTATCCAGCAGTTTAATATTGCAACCCCCACACACCCACCCTTCTCCCCTGCTCTCTTTCCTTGCTTTTAACTTGCCAAACACACACACACACGACACACCACACACACACACACACACACACACACAAATAGATAAATGAAACAAAGTGTGAAGCCACAGGTTTCCAGGGTCATCATTTTAGTTCCATCAGACAGAAGCACTGAAGCAGTAGGCAATGCCACTCATTACAACATTAGTCTTCAAATACAATGTAACAATTTATCTCCATCATGTTTTGTATCCAGCAATGATCAAAGTGGGATTAAAAGAAAGCATTCTGAATGAATGTTTAACGAAATGCAAATAAACACACAAGTTGATAGATTTCAGATGAGTGAAACAGTCAAAATATAGTTTATCTTCTTCTTTTCCTTTAACTCAGTGCTATTCACTTTGAAACAAGCTCAATACTATATAATCAATCGTCCTTTTGATTTTCCAGCCATCTATATTGTGGATGGTTCTGCTGCTTGATAAAGCTTGTCAGTCATTCAAAAGAGCTGACACATGCATGCTATTACTATGTTCACAGATTTAGATATTATTCAGATGTTGATGTCAGACAAGTAAAGTAAAGCATTGTTATTTTCAATCATTTGGTGTCTTAGTTTTTGCTTGAAGGATTTTAATATGTGTATAACAAAAGTCTCGAATATTATCACACCAGTCTTGAATATGATCACACCACTAACTCTGACACAGTATTTTGAAATATTGTGATGCAGAAAACATGAATCTCTGTGGCTTTGCAGGTATTTCTTCTACTCACGGACTCGTGTGGGTTATTATTACCATCAGCGTGATATTGCCAAAGCAAAAGAGAAACTCAAGAATGTGGGAGGTCAACATTCCAATGTCACTCCCTTTGAATATGGAGGTAGAGTTGGAAATTCATGTGTGGATCAGTATTACTATTAGGGTATGTCTGTCTGTCTGTATATGTGTGTGTTTAATGTGTGCTGGTATGGAATATTTCTGTATTTCTGTGGGTTATAGTGTCTGACACTGAATGTTTTTCAGTCATGTATTTTGGCATTTGTATTTTGGCCTCAGACTCATACCGTTTGAATAGCTTAATGTAAATGCATGCATGCACTCTACACCAGCGCGCACGCACACACACACACACAACACACACAAACACACACACACACACACACACACACACAACACACACACACATACACACAGCACACAACACACACACACACACACACACACACATGTTCCCTGGCATGTATACATGGGCATGTATACACTCAAACATGTACACTCTCTTTCTCTCTCACACACACACATGCATGCACACACACACGTACGCACACATGCATGCATGCTATCGTCTCTTTGCTCGACTATCAAATCTCTCTCTCTCTCTCTCTCTCTCTCTCTCTCTCTCTCTCTTTCTCTCTTTTTCTGTTTCTTGGTCTCTGCAGACTTAGAAATTGTACCCATACCTATGCTGACGGACAATTATGCTTACCTGGTCACGGACCATCGCAGTAACAGCTCCATTGTAGTTGACCCAGGACATGCTGAACCTGTGCAGGTGAGTCAGTGATGCTAGACTCTTTTTTGGTTTTATTTTGCCATGTTTCAAAGTAGATATTTTATTCTTTTCACTTTTGTCCAGATGCAAATTAGACTCCATGTCAGCTGTGTCACATTAAATGAAATGGCAGGGAACTCCAAGTCAAAAGAATTGTTTTACTGTGTGCAAAAAAAACAAAACAAAAAACAATCTCATATTCTTCCCCCTGTGCGGTCTCTTTGTCATAACTACATTTAAAGTACAGTGCTAAATTTTCACCTATATTAGCTCAGCCTTGTTGTCACTTTTGAACATGTTTCAGAGTACTTTCAGGACCTGAATGTGACATTGCACTTCGCAGTCATGGCTCACAGTCTTGTCCAGCAAGATGCTACTGTGCAAAGTGTTGAGCCAACAAAATAAAAGAACACTTTTCCTAATCTACTAACATCTGTTGAATAGTGTAAAACAGCCAGGCATGTCAATTTTTCAGAAACACTACACTTCTGCAAGAAGTTTAGGACATCCAAAAGAGTACCGCATACCACGTGATGGAAGATTGCTTCATTCTGTATCGTTTTATTGGCATATGAAGCAACAGCATGGTTAACGCTGAAACTCGCGACAGCTCTTCAGTAAATTTTCATTCAAAGTTGTGCAGAACAGTGCCAAATTCAATTTGTTATTCTTCTTTGTGTAGCAAGTGTGTGGTGTGAGCCCTATTTTATCCATGAAGACTAAACCTGGTGGTTGCACACCTCTGTCAGTATTGTGACAGCAACATCATATGGCCTAGCAACATGGTGACCTCCATTATCTTGTTCTGCAACTCTTAAATCCTAGTTTTATGCACATTTCAAATGATATTGATTCGCTGATTGCAAATACTGATTTATTTAATTCATGCCTGGTATTAGACTGTAAGACACCAAGTAGTCTTTTGACTCTGTGTCCCCTTTAAATCAGACAAATGATGACACTCACACACTACCCATCCCCCAACAAACTAAATTTATTGAATTTTAGGGGTCAGAGGTGGATTGAAGGGAAGGATTATGGTGGAATGGGTGTTTGGAGTGGAGGGAGTCATCATCAAAAACACGCTGAATTTGTTCATATGTTTAAAGTGTTGAACAGTTTGTTGGTCTAGTTTTTCCCTATATTTATTTGTAAACTTTTTTTTTGTTGGTAAATATTTTACAAGTTTTTGCAACTTAGGTATGAATTTTTGTACTTTCAGTTGATCTGATAAGAGTCATAAGATTCTACTCCTTTTTAATAATTTGTTTCATGTAATGTTAATCAAGCACTTCTGAGCTTTCAGTGTTTTAACTGGGTGCCATTGATATACATGTTTAAAAGATTAATTGAGCTAAAGAATTTTCACATGTTTCCCAGGTATATCTAAGCAGCAGGAACATCATGCCAGAGGCTGTTTTGATTACACACAAGCACTGGTATGTTTTCAGCATTATTATTATGATTATCAGTATTATCACTTGTATAAACATAAGTTCTATAGTATCATTGTTATCACTAGTTTAATGATAAGTTCTTCAAGTATCACACATACCTTTTTTGGCAAGAAGTGAAGATATTTGATCTGCAGAAAGTGGCAAAGATTTTTTTTTTTTTTTAACACATGCAAATTCTGTGCACACACCTGTCGAGTGCTGTGCTTGTGGCGTAGCATGCTTTGATTTTGTTGACAAAGCTATGCTGCAATATTTTGTGATGAAATGGTTTGCAAAGAAAAGCTGAGAAACATAAAAACCACTTCATGGACATGATGGTGGCTTAAATGGAACTGAGACAATGTAGATCTTTAAACTGTAGATTTATTTTGTCAAAAAATGTCCAAAGTCAATAAGGATAGAAATAAAAAGGAGAAGAAAAAATTGCCAACGGTGACTGCCACTATATTGATTGGTTTCATTGTCAGCTATTTTGATATTTTGTAAATCAAATTGAAACCACATGATAACTCGCAAGATTTCTGTCTTTCCTTCTGCCATCATGTTGGGTGCGAAGCGAAATGCTAGTGAAAGTGATATGGAGTCTTAACTCACCAGACATTGAGGATGCAACAGGCACAGTTTCAGAGAAAAAACTGGCCAAAAAAAAAAAAAAAGCTCACTGCAGCTTTGATTTGGCACTGTCTGCTGATCAAATATCTTCACTTCTTGCCAAAAATGTTGCATATGATACTTAAATAACTTATCATTAAACTAGTGATGATACTGATATTAAAGACAAGTGCTATTTTTGAATTTGGAATACTACACTTAAAATGTCAAAATGTAACACTTTGTGTTTTTCAGGTCTTGGTAGAATTGTGTGCACTGTAAAATTATTAATAAATCAACAATTCCCCCTATCAGACATGCCTACCCGTCCCTGACCATCCAGGATTTGTCCCGGAAAATTGATTTTAGAAGCCACTGTCCCAGAAATCCCGGATTTGCAACACGAGTCCAGGGAAAAAAAATCAGGCGTCCCGGAAAAAAAAATCGGGAGTTTAAAAGCCGTTCTTATTGTGCTGCACATAACTGAGCCAAGAATATCATCTGCAAGAGTGAGTAGACGTAATACGCATGCTTGCGAAAAAAACACACCTCACTTTCACTTTAAAGTCAGAACATGGTGTTGAAGAGGAGACATGATGTCGACGCAGAGTCAGACTCTGACTCTTCGGATGGGTCAGAAAGGAGTGAAAAGAAGAAGAACAGAAGAAAACGACTGTGAAGCGAGATTGTGTCTTCAAAAAAGAATTCTCGGAAAAGTGGCCTTGTCTACAACAAGGGAGGAAAGGAGTTTCGTCTATCTTGACACTGTTCTGTCCCTGATTTTACAGATTTGTCCCTGATTTCTGTCTGTATTGTCCCTGAAAGCAAATTTTGGGATAGGCATGCCTGCCCTCTACCACTATCCCCCCCCCCCTTCAACTCCCCCACCCTTCCACCCAATCCCCTGTCCCTCTCACTTTTTTGTTTGTAATTGACAAGCACTTTCAAGTGGTAAAGTTTTCATTTTGTCTCATGCATGTACAAACAGTGGTGACACTGGTAAAAAAAAAGCAAAAAATACATAAATGAAGAATGCTGGGCAGCTAAATACCGTGTGCATTATAAATGATTTGACATGACAGTTTCACTGGCTTTGCAGGGATCACAGCGGAGGGAACAGGGAAATGCGTCAGCATTATCCAGAGGTCAAGGTCTACGGCAGTGCTACAGATCATGTGCCGGATATTACGCAGTAAGGGCTACTGCCAGGCCTTTAACACGCAAACTGTGACTGGCACTGTCTTTGCCTTGTCTCTCTGTCAAACCCTCTGCCTCAGAAAGACATCAAGAAAACACTTGTTTGAGAATTCACGGTGACATGATTATCTTAGATTCTTATTTGTGAATTATCTTGCTTTTTCATGATTTTTCAGTCCCAAAATCAGCCTCCACACTTGTCTAGTGTATTGACCATATGAATAGGAATACGGTTAATTTCCAAGTTTTCTACTTCTTTAGTTTTTCTTTAGTTTACATTCGAAAGCTTGTACAAAATCATCCACACAGTTATTGTTTCTTTATTCTCCAGCAAAGTCTGAAATATTGCTTGCTGAATTGCATCCCTTTGAAATCTAGAGTTTTCTTGTTTTGATTGTGCAATTATTATTCCCCCCCCCCCCCCCCCCCCCCCCCCCCCCGCACTCTTGTTTATACTAATGGTCATTCATGTTTACACAGCCCTGTGCAGGACGGTGATCTGCTGGAATTTGGAGGGCTCAGGTTCCGAGCTGTGGTGACTCCAGGCCACACGTCAGGTCACACGGTGTATATTTTGGATGGGACATCCTTTGGCATTGGAGATTCCGTCTTCTCCGGCGATCTGCTGTTCTTGGCCGGATGTGGTCAGTCTGCTGTTCCATTTTTGGGGGGAGGCCATGGGATAAGGAGCATAAGGGACTGGAGATGTGTAGGGGCCCTTTCTTTGGTTTTGTTTTCTGCTGCCTTGTTGGAAACTTTTGCTGTGGATCTCCATCCCCGTAATTGTGCTAAGTGCCTTTGTTTTCTTTTTTGGTTGAAACTACTTGAATGTAAATGCCTGTTTATGTTGTACCTTTACAGGTACTACAATTTGTGTGTTTTATGGTAAATGTAAGTGTATTTGAGTGTGTATGTAAGTGGAAAGAGAGAGAGAGAGAGAGACAGAGAGAATGTGTGTGTGTGTGTGTGTGAGAGAGAGAGAGAGAGAGAGAGAGAGGGGAGAGAGAAATGGAAACATGCATCCATGTTCATACATGAACATGTACATGCAAAGAGACTGGTACACACACACAAAAACATGTAAATGCACACATCCATACATACACATGCATTTATATCCACACACACACACACACACACACACTCTCTCTCTCTCTCTCTCTCTTTCTCTCTCTCTCTCTCTCTCTCTCACTCACTCTCTCTCACTCACACACACACTTACTCACACACACACACACAACACACACATGCACACACACACACACACATATGCAACAGTTAAAAAGAAGACCCTTTTTCCACTTGGAAAAAAAAAAATCAGTTTTCAGTTAAAAATTATGCAGCTTGATTAGACACCTGAAGGAACTCAACAGGAATGTAGAATCTTCCCTAAAGAGTGTCGTCTTGGTGACCTAGCTGTCTGTGCTCTGCTAGAAGTAGGACTGTTGCAGAATAAGACTATAATTATGGTTTAATGTATGTGTTCCTGCTAGTAGTAGGACTATCACAGAATAAGACTATGATCATGATTTGATATGGGGGAGTTGAGATATAATGCTTCAGAATAATTTCTCTCCAAGACTACAGGCCACAAACAGAGATATATCTCTGTGGTTATTGATTGTTGTTGTTCTTGTTATTTGCTCACCGATACACAGCAAACGGTTTTTGACAAATTAATGTATGTATATTTCCGCATTAAATTCTTATCTATTTGCCTTTAATGTCAGAGGTTTCTATCTTTCTGACAGGACGAATGTTTGAGGGCAGTGCCAAGACCATGCTACGGTCTTTGGATCGCTTGTACTCTCTCCCAGAGAACACAATGGTCTGGCCTGGTAAGAGAAGGATTCTTCTTCCTCATCGGCTGTGAGATGAGAAAGGAATATTCATTTATTCATTGAAATAGTTTGTACTGAAAGGTAGATGTTAAAAAAAGATATTGTTTATGTGAAAGGTTATCTGTGAACATGTATGCACTGAGTCGCAATGTAGGAAGTCTTTCTTTCAGACCATGTAGGACATCAGACAAGCATAATGAATAAACTTGAAGGAAATGAGGTGCCATGTGTGTATGTAGTTTGATGCGTGCCTGAGAAAGAATTTGAAGGAAATGAGATAACTATGTGTATGTAGTTTTTGTGTATTTGAGGGGGCATCTCTTCAACATCTTTTTTTTTCTTTCTAATTTTAAAGGAAAATTAATTTATTGCTTGTTTGTGTATTATCAGTGAGACTGTACTTCATAACATTGTTGTTAGTTTCTCTTAAGGCACAAATACACACATACAAAGCAACACAGAAAGCCATGAATGATAGAAAACGAATGAATTTAAAATGTTGTGTGTGGTGTGTGTGTGTGTGTGTGTGTGTGAGTGTGTGTGTGTGTGTGTGTGTGTGTGTGTGTGTGTGTGTAGGTCATGAATATGCCAAGGAAAACCTGGAGTTTGCTTGCCATCTTGATGAAGAAAATAGAGAATCCAAGGTATGTATGATCTCTCTTACCTGGCTGATGGAAAGAGCACAGGCTTGGTCTGCTGCCTATTATCTTCATGATTTTTATGTATTAAAAAAAAAAAGAAGGAAAACCCCAAGACACTCCATGCCGTCGCCTTCATCATCCTGATCCTCACTGATCCGCATGAAAAGTCTCAAAATCTAGGCCCTTCATGCCATGCTTTCACGCTGACTTCAGTTTTTTTTACTACCTGTCTTCTTCCATTTGCTTGTGTTTATGGGAACTACCATTAGACAAACATAGTGGTGACCCTAAAGAGGGATGCTCACTTAAGCTGGCTCTGTGACTATATATATATATATATATATTATATATATATATATATATATATATATCCAGCAGATGAAAAGCCTAGGAGCAGGCAATGTGAATAGTTCTGTCTTCATGATGGGTTGCAATGGTGTCCATAGGCTGCTAGTGAAGGATCTTATATTTATAATACATTTCCCTGACTTGTCATTCTTATTTTCTTTATTCCCTTGTCCTTTTTGTTGTGTGTGTGTGTTTAATTTTTTTTCCCCTATCTTTTCCAAGTCCTTAATATAATGATGGAAGAATGGTTAGCCTGCACTTATTATCTCCCACTACTAAGTTGTTCGACATAATACATGTTGTCATCACTTGCTGATGGTGGTCATGGAGGGTTGTGTATAAGAACAGAAGCCACTGAACTCCACTCACATGATTCTGCAGCAGTGCAGTGCCTCTTTGGTTGGTTGATTCATGACTGTTTGGTATTGACTGGTCTCTGCAGAACTGTCGGTGCCAGACACAGGACAAACCTAGAAGTTACTGCATGTATTAGGAGCAAGAATGAATGGTTAGGGGGTTATAGTACGTTATAGCATGAAACATAAAGAGAGGGTTAAGTTTCAAACAGAGTGTCTGAGGGCGGAAAATGAAGCAAAATTTAGAGAGAGAGGGGGTTAGTTACCGCCAAGGACATAGACAGACAAAGCCAAACAAAGTAAAACAAAGTACAGGACAAGACATTAGACAAGACAGTGTCTTGCCCTGTACTTTGTCTATGTCCTTGGCAGTAACTAACCCCCTCTCTTTCTAAATAAAGAGAAGGGTTAAAAAAAAATGGAAAAAAACAAAACAAAGCAATGCAACCGAAAACCCCCAAAAGGTCCCCCTCCTATCCCTCAAAAAAAAAAAAGTTAATGATAAAGCATGCACATGATATTGATAACAGTGAAAAACTTCTTTTTTGCGTTACATGTGTTGAAAACTTAACGGATTTGTCTATCCAGTGTGATGTTTGTGGTGAATATATCTTTTTTTCTCTTATGTATTTATGATGAAACTAGGCGAGGAGCTTGAAATCAGATTGGTAGGATGAAACTAAGGTTTCATTGGTCTGTTTTGGATCTTTGTACTGAGTGTATGCCTGTAGAATGCTCATGTAAACCTGCAGGATGATTTTGCCAAAAGTAATTATAAAAGCAAGTTTTATTGCATTTATATCATGGAGTATTGAGCATGTGTTGCTGCACTTCCATGAGCCACATGTGTATTCTATAATTTGCCCACTAGCACCAGAAAGAACAAGCATGTAAAGTAGCATAGAAAAGAACAAGCATATAAAGTATATGGATACATTTTTAGAAAAAGAGTTATTTCTAATTATATGATTTAATGAAAAAGTGGAAATAAAAATGCATGTCACTTTGGGTTTAAAAGAATAGTTATCCCCTGATTAACACTTAAGTAGCTCACAAACAGTAGTTATTTTGATAAATAACTAAACTCTTTTCAGGCTGTGAAACAACTTACCTCTTTTCAGGCAGTGAACTTGATTTTTTGTAGTTTTCTTTTAAAGAATATATTAAATGATAATAATAATGTTTATGTCTATAGCGCATTTCCCATAAAAATGCTCAACAGCGCTTTACATTTGATAAAAGAGCTAACGGTAAAAAATGAGAGTAATAAAAGTCATGCACATTGAAAAAAAAAACACAAACCCTCAAGATATGAAATACTGACTTGCACAAATCAAATGATATATAAATATGCACCTTTGTACTAATTCATATCAGTTTTGGTCAGAGATCTCTACTGTATGTATGCATGTGTGTGTGCATTGTCCATGCATATGTGTGCGGGCAGGGGTGTGTGCGCAGAGGTGTGTGTTCGCATGCATGTGCATGTATGCGCACATCTGTGTGTATTTGTACAAAATAACCTTACAAATATCATAATTGCTCATATTATTTACATTAATAATTAAATATTATAATGACAATAAAAACATACCACCCAAAAATTCATTTTTTAACTAAGAAAACTTATCACAGAACATTATATAAATCACACTCACTAAGATCCTTGATTACCACATAGTATATCAACACTAAAACAAATCACATTGCATTCACAATTAACACATCGTGTAACAACAATGATAATAATTTAAAAACAAATCACATAAGAAATTTCACAAAAAGTCTCTCATTCTTAAATCCTCTACAAACTACTTCATGCCTTTACACTCACCACACACACACACAACACACACACACACACACACATATATATATATATATATATATATATATATTACTGGTCTAGAAACATACAGGCAGGAGAATAAATCTAATTAGAAAGGACTTGCACATTTCAGTTTCTCAGGATAGATGAGTTTGAAAGAGGTAGGTTTTCAGATGCCGTTTGAAAGTTGAGAAGCAGTTTGTTTTCCTAAGAGGCAGTGGTAGAGAGTTCCATACATTTGGGCCAAAGACAGAGAAGGACTTTTTACCAAAGGTATCAAGAGAGAAGCAAGGAACAGTCAGCAGTGAGGTATCAGAAGAACGGAGTGTTCGAGAAGGTTTGTATATCTGCAGGAGATTAAAAAGATAAGATGGCATGTTCTCATGATGAATACACTGGAAGCAGAGACAGGCAACTTTATACTAATTCTAGCCTGTACAGGAAGCCAATGAAGAGTTCTGAGAAGAGATTTTGCACTCTCATGTCTGGGCTTGCGGAGAATAAGGCGAGCCGCATGATTCTGTATGTGTTGAAGTTTATTTATTTGATTGTCGGGGAGACCAGAAAGTAGAGAGTTACAGTAGTCTAGTCTGGAGAGCATGAAAGAGAGAGCTAGTTTGTTGGCAGTATCGGTGGATAGAAAGGAGCAGATCTTACCTATTCTGCGTAACTGGAAATACAGAGTATGATATAGTTGTTTGACATGTGCTTCCATCGATAAGGTTTTGTCTAAATAGAAACCAAGATTCCTGACAGTTTGTGAGAAGGATACATCACAACCAGAGATAGACATAGCAGTATAAGTAACCTGATTGATCTTTGAATTAGTGCCAGTAACAATGAGCTCAGTTTTATCATCATTCATTTTCAACTTGTCACTCATCCACTTCAAAACATCCTCTATACAATCTTTTAGACTGCTTTCAAGAGAGTCAAAATCTGATGGAGTAGAGGAGTTATGCAGCTCTGCGAGTCATCTGCAAAGAAATGGTATGAGTGACGTTACTGATGAATGACAGTGCTGAGAGATTGTGTGTACATAGTAAACAGGACAAATCCCAAGACAGAACCCTGTGGCACACCATATTTCAGCAGTGATGGAACTGATTCGTGGCTGATAACAACAGACTGGGTACGGCCAGTTAAATGAGAGTTGATCACATCAAAATTAACAGAAGGCTGTAGAAACTGCTGTTTCTGAAGAAACTTTCTTAAACTGAACAACTTATCTCATTGTAGATGAATTCGGAGATAACTCATGATTATGGAGCTTTACTCTTCACCGACATCCAAGTATATTTTTAACAGAGAACACAGAGTTTCAAAACTCATCCGTATCCATGCTTCCTGAACTATATTACATTTCACAAGTTACTTTTCTTATCGGTCTTCTACTGTAGTTCTAGCCTTTGTTTTAGTCGTCTTTGGCAATTTGTGTTCAGATTCTAATGTTGAAAATGTCAAAACATCAGACTACATAGTGGGGGAAAGGTTTTTTAGAAAGTTTTTATGGACGGTGACAGTGATAAGAAATGAAATAATTATGATTTGCGATAAAAGATGATGATTTTGATGCAAGGTGTGAATAGACCAGTAACACAATATTCAACAAGTCAGCATAAAGGTAGTACACAGAGGTGACCAAAAAAAAAAGAAGGAAAAATTCAGCAGGCTCTATATCCAGATGTTTGGACAAGTTGAAAGTCTGCAAGATCATGTACTAAATGATGTCTTTCTCTTTCTGACAGCATCTATTTTCTTGTGAGGGAATGTGTTTGTGTGTGCGTGCACGCACATGCATGTTTGTAAGATAGCCTTGCATGATTTTGGTGTTAAATTTCATCTTATTCACAATCAAAAACAGTGCAGACTTGTTTGTCTACAAGCTCATCGATGTCTCCTACACGGTTGCTGCTTAGTTGTTGTATCAACAGACATTTTGATTACAGTAAACTAAAGCTTTATCTGTGGTGTGTGATCATGTGAAGTCATAGGCCAATATATCCACAAATAAAATCCCACTGGTCTTTTTTCTTCTGCTATTTTGTTACCACTTTTTTTGACAGTCTCAGGCCAGGAGTGCTGTTGGCCTAAGGCAGTAGTGTCCTGAATGGGCTAATATTAAAAGAGAACAAGTGATCAATCCTTTAGTCTTAGAAGACTTTTCCAAGGTGATGAAATCTGGTTAGGAAAGAGAGAAAGGCTGGTTTATGCTCTTTTTGTTCAGAAAAGTTCTTGTGTTGATGTCAGTCAAAAGATCGAATAAATTGAACTTTAATTATGCCTTGAACTTGAATAAAAGATGAAACAAATGTTTATTGTTGGGGGATGGGGTGGGTGGTCCAGTTTTTATTTTATTTGATTCTGATTTCGTACTTTTTCAGGATAAACTTGAATGGGTTAATTCTCGAAGAGATGATCGACTTTGTACGGTTAGTATTTTGTCTAGAGTTTCACTACCTCTAGCTTATCTCACTGTTTTCCTCTATTTTTTGTTGTTGCTTATGTACCCTTTTCCTTTATCATTAGTAGTATGTATCTCTGTCATGTCAGTGAAAAAAGATTCATATCAAAACAAAATATGATTTTAATTTTCTGCTGTGAACCTTGAGTAATGTTTCATATCTTGTAAAAAGACATTTGATTTTAGTTTAACTTTTCAGTTTCACTCGGAGTTCATAGCTCTGAGTAGTGTTTGATTTCAGATCAGAAGATATTTAATTTTAGTTGAACTTTTCACTTTTGCTCAAGAGTTCATGGCATTGAGTAGTGTTTTATGTCTGATAACTTTGAGTGTTTTTCATTTTTCCATTGACTTTGAGTTATGTTTATGTCACTGTTGACTTTAAGTGATGGTTTGTATCTCTGTTGGCTTTAATTGAATGATATTTCATGTTTATGGTTTGTTTTTGTTTTGGGGGGTTATTTTTGTTTCTCTGTTAACTCTGAGTGATGCTTCGGGGCTCCCTTGACGCCTGATTGCATTTTATGCCTCTCTTCACTTTAAGTGATGTTTTGTGTCTCAGTCTTGAATGATGTCTCTTGTGTCTCTGTTGACTTTGAGTAGTGCTTTGTGTCTCTCATGACTTCGAGTAGTGTTTTGTGTCTCTCTTGACTTTGAGTAGTGTTTTGTGTCTCTTTTGGCTTTAAATAGGCTTTTGTGTCTCTCATGACTTCGAGTAGTGTTTTGTGTTTCTCTTGACTTTAAGTAGTGTTTTGTATCTCTCTTGACTTTGAGTAGTGTTTTGTGTCTCTCTTGACTTTAAGTAGTGTTTTGTGTCTCTCTTGACTTTGAGTAGTGTTTTGTGTCTCTCATGACTTTAAGTAGGATTTTGTGTCTCTGTTGACTTTAAGTAGTGTTTTGTGTCTCCCTTGACTTTAAGTAGTGTTTTTTGTCTCCCTTGACTTTGAGTAGTGTTTTGTATCTCTCTTGGCTTTAAGTAGTGTTTTGTGTCTCTTGTCTCTTGACTTAAAGTAGTGTTTTGTGTCTCCCTTGACTTTAAGTGGGGTTTTGTGTCACTCTTGAGTTTGAGTAGTGTTTTGTATCTCTCTTGACTTTAAGTAGTGTTTTGTGTCGCTCTTGACTTTGAGTAGTGTTTTGTATCTCTCTTGACTTTGAGTAGTGTTCTGCGTCTCTCTTGACTTTATGTAGGGTTTTGTGTCTCCCATGACTTAGCAGAATGGTTCATGAAGTTGAAGTGAGTGTTATTTGTTGACTTTCGGCAATTTGTTTTTTATTTGTTTGTTTGTTTGTATTTTGTTATTTTAATTTTCTTTTTCAATTTTTTTTTTTTTTTGCCAGTGCCCATCCACAATACAAGAAGAGAAGCTGTACAACCCTTTCCTGCGTACACGAGAGGAGTCCGTGGTTCGCATTCTGGGCCATGTGAAAAACGGGGTTTTTGCCACCCCAGATGATCAGACCCGTGCCAATATGTTGTGCGAGATACGAGAACACAAAGATGCCTTCAACTACAAGCTGTGATACGGTAATGTCATGGTCACAGGACTCTTGTGGGTGGATTTTATTTTCCCTTTGGAGGGTGGGGGGAGGGTTCAGGGGCGATGGAGTGGGGTGGTACGTGGGTACAGGCAAGCAACAGAAAGATATGAAAGTAACTATTTGAAATTGTTTATTTGTAGCAGCTGTTTAGGGTAAAAAGTATGAAAATAACCGTTTGAAATCGTTTATTTGATGTAGCAACTCTTTAGGGGGGAAGTATATATGTTTTTGAGGTTTGAATTTTTGTTAAACATTCATTTCATGTATGATGTTAAAATCCAATGTGTGAATATCTCTATACAGCTATCTGTCTAGCAGTGTATCTCTTTCTATCTATCTGCCTGTGTATCTATCTGTCTATCTCTCTATCTATCTATCCATCTATATCTCTATCTATCTATGTATTTGTATATATATATATATAAATGTGTATATATATATATATATATATGTTTATCTATTTGTCTGTCTCGCTATATATGTCACATATGCTTCCTCCCTCCTTACGATTTTGTTTCTTTTGCAGCAAAAGCAGGCTTCTCTGTTCGGCCTGTAAAACGCAACAGTGTTTTCAGCTGAAGGACATTTTTCAGAGAGGGTAAATATATTCAGAGCAACGGCTGCTTGAAAACAGGAGCAGAATCATGAAGATCAAACAGTGTGAAGTTTTTAAGTAAGGTTACTCCGTGATATCCATGCATAGTTTGAAGTAGCTACAAAGCACAGAAGAATGGTGCGCATAATTAATCCTAAAGGAGATCCAGTTGTCTGATGTTTGGTCTCTCTATCCTTTCATTTTGCGTCCTGCAGGCCAGGAATAGCCTTTGGACCAGAAATGAAGCTTATACAATGAGATGTTGGTGTGCAATTATTTCCTTGTCAGCTGTGTGATTACCATCGGAAATTGTGTTGTTGCATGTTAATTAGTGATGATGATCATTGGATCATGGCACCACTTTTGTTTGACATGTGTTAGTGAACAAGAGTGTGTCACAAAATGAACAAACATGCAAAGCAACTTTCAGATCCATTTTGACACACTCTATTTCACATAGGCAACACAGGAAGCATTTTGACTCAGGCACATTTCATTATAGAACACTGTATGACATAGTCCTGAGAGTTTAATGAGATTTTCTCTGCCAATACCAGAACATTTAGATGTAAAGATTATATATAAAGGAAAAAAAATTTTTTTTTTTTTTTGTTCCGTAGTCATGTATTTTACCTCACTTTGGACTCCATGGTTGTTGTTGCTGAATTCTCACCATATGATGCTGAATACTCATTAGTGTTGTAAACTACACTCAATGCAGGTGAGATAATGCGAACAAGTTCTGTAATCTCAGTACCTCCTCTCCCCTTACCCACTGTGTATATAACATGTACCTGTGGTTTTTGAGAAGTGTTTCCCATGGAATGCTGTGCTGATTTTCTCTTTTTATTGAAATTTAGCCAAGCATGCTGCAAAGTGTATATAGAGCTAAACAAGTATAGGTCATAATCTGTAGATGGAATCAGCAGGAAAATCAGGGTACTTATATTTGTTTAAAGATTCTGTTGGTATTATATCTATGTCTGTTACGATCAATCTGTGTCATTGCATGCATGTCCAGTGCTTTGAACAGGCGGGAAAAGGCCTATGATACACACTTAAAAGATCACAGTCATTGCATTGACATTTTGAATAGATTCAGATTTCTTGGAGTATGACATAGCTCAGATTTTTTACAATTATGATACAGAAAGGCAGGATTTATAAGGAGTTCATTCCTGAAAAAAACTGATGGAAACTTCTGAAGTGCCCGAGAAAAGCTAGTCTAAAAGTCATGGTACATTTTCCTAGATGAGGTGACCTGCAACACTGTGATTAGATCTATCAGCGACCTGACCTCATAGGGAGATGCTGTCATGATGAGATGATGACAACATTTTTGTTGTTGCTTTTGTAGCAGTTGTAGTAGAAGCAGCTGTAGCAGATCGTGTTTTCACAGGAAGAAGATACAAGATGTTTTAATGCTCAGACAGAGCTGCCAGGCATGTCAGTGGGTGTGTAGTTCAGAAATCTCAAGTGGATTTTATCGCTCTGTGATCCTGATGCTTGAATAATTGCACTTTAATGCAGATGCAAATATGTACTGGGGAAACTGGTAACTTTTTACTATTACGATGTCCCTTTTGTGGAGAGAACTGCCCCTATAATTACACCACTACAACATCCTGCTGTACAGTATTACACCACTGCACAACAATACACTGCCGTGTGCTGCACCATGCACTGCTCCCCACAGTACCGTGCAGTCTTATTGAACACAACACTGCATAGTACCACAGTATACTGCATAGAATGATCCCACACTTTAGAATTCTATAGTATGCTAGACTGCACTACCATATACTTTCCTTCACAGTACTGCACAGTGTTACACAGCAAATTCTCACCCACTCATTCACAGCCCAGTTCACCACAACACATCACCTCATGTCACTTAGCAGCACAGCACCATACAATGCATCTTGGCACAGTATAGACGCTGAAAGGTTCAGGAGAATAAATGGTGTTGAGGAAAGGCCAGACTATTCTACCACTGCATAAACATTTGCAGCAAGAGATTGTTAAAAATTATGTCATTAACTCTTTCTTTCCTACTTTTCTATGAACTATTACTTCCTCTTGTTCCTAGATTCCCTATAATACGAGTATTCCCTTCATTCCTGGATTTAGAGGGAAAAAAAGAAGTGTAAAGTGAGAACTGCCACGTATGCAGTAGCAAACCGGCCAGAATAGAGCGGCGACCACTTTCCCATGCTGTAGGGGCCACCTGGCATCCATTCCATTCATAAACACTGCCACGCGAGCGACCCGGTCATGACGTATACCGATGACGCGACTCGCGCGAAGTTCAAAGCGCTTACCGCAAGAACCGATTTTCCAGGCTGTAGGAAGGAATGGAGGGATTTTGTGCTGCCCGGTTTTCCGGGCTGCAGGAAGGAAGGGTACGATTTCTGCAAGCCAGAAAACCGGGTTGTAGGGATGAAAGAGTTAATCTTACTGAAACTGGATGTTTGCATGAGTAGTTTTTCTTATCTTCATCTTGAAACCATAGAAACCATAAGTGACCTAGTTCTGTGACATGAATTACAGAGTTCTGAAAACAAATAATTGAGAAATTTGGGAGAATTACATCACCAGAAAAAAAAACAAAAAACCTGCAGTTTCTCGACAAAATGATTGTTAATCAAATTCAGCAACCATTTTTGCTAATGATGATAAGGCGTGACCCTCTCCAAGAACTTTTTAAAAACAAGAAACATCTATCGCCAGTCAAGCACCCTTTAGAGAATTATTGGTAATCCACTTGAAAATCATTATGGCAGTGAAAATCCCATATATTTCTTACTATCGAGTTCTAACACAAACTTGAAAAGCTGTGGGTAATCCATGATACTGGTGATGCTAATAAATGTACAATTGAGAATGTCAGTCATTGAGCCATGAAACCTAACTTCAGTTGTCTTGAACTCTCCAGGAACCTTTCCTGCATATCATGGCTGAGAGATAACCCAGGATTTGCTTTGTAATTCATGTCAGTTTTAATTCACTCGATTGGTTTCTGCCAATGAAGCTTTGTATTACATGTTTTGAAATTGTCTGTTTAAACACTGAAACAAAAACATAAATAAACGACAAAGCTTCCAGCATATTGTAGGTCTGTGTACACCCTAACTGGCTAATAAAAAGCCTTACTGAACGTCGTGGGTGTGAGACACCTATGTGGCCTGGACTAAAGGAGTGGAACCACTCTCACTGATGTTTCGAGAGAAACTCTTTTTTTTTTTTCCATAAGGTACATTTATTAACTTAAAAAAGAAATTTATTCATGTGGGTTTTGTTTTTTTAATTTTCTGTCAACCTGATCATCTGAGAATCAGTCTCCCTATCAAATGCTTCTGCGATTTGGATCTGTTGTGAAGAACTTGGTTTTTTTTTTTGTTTTGTTTCTGAAATTCTCCAAAACTCCTTCAACCTTCCCCTCTCCCTGTCCTCCCACTCCTCTTCTCCCTCCCCTCTCTTCTCCCCTTCTTCTTTCTGCATCTCATTGCTATTCACCCTTCCTGGAGCTGACTTAAAGAGAAGGCTGCTATACACTTGTATGTTACATGATTATTGTTGGAACTTGAAGAGCAGGAATTTTAGACACCATTCAGTGAAATCAAAGTCCTGCATTGTGCATCCACAATGCATGATAAAATATTGTTCCTTCATAGAAATCATAGGTACTACCCATCCATGATATACATGTGAAAATTTAGGTGATATACAGGAAAGTGAAAATGTTGTTGCTGAGTGTTCTGATGGGTTATATCATGTGAAATTTGGCAGTTGATTGTGTTCTCTGAGTGTCTCATTGCGTCTGATTTTTGCATTTTTCTTGATGTATTTTTTCAAAGGAAAAATGAAAATATTCATACATGAGTAACATTTAATGTTTTAAAGTATGTTTTGTATCTTGTCTGTACATACACAAGCATAATGTTTACTCAGGACTGTGTGGTGGCGTTCTTTTCATGCCACCAACTAAAGATTCTGCATTTTATGTTGAACTCTCTGAACATGTTATTTCACCCCATTCCCTGTTCAATACTTCTCCCCAAATAGTTCATACCGTCATGTTTTGACATAGACTAAAGATAGTGCAACTTATGTGCATCAGGATATATTGTGAAATTCACAGTGTGTAACTTCCTGTTTTGACTTAGGCTAGGTTGTGCAATGTACGTGCATTGAATATCTTGTGAAATTCATGTGCTACAGGATATCTCATTTTATATTCCACAACTAAAAGTGATTGAATTAGCAAATTATTACCATGAGAGTAAAAGAGTTCTGTGATCTTCAGAATGTGACATCATGAGTGGCATGTAACTATGTTGTAGTTTACCACAGCTCTAGCTCACAGCAAAATACTGTATAGAAAATAATGTAGCCAACAGAACAGAACATGGCTACACGTTCGAAAGAATTGCTGTGGCTTTTTTTCAAACTAACAGGCAAATGTTGAATTAATGTAAAGCAGTTTCAAAATACAATGAAACCTCACAGTAAAGAAATTAATGTAAAGCAGTCTCAAAATACAGTGAAACCTCACAATAAAGATACTTTCAATAAAGATGTCAGCATTCAGCACCATGCCCTCAGTTTTTTTTTAATTGTTGCTGTTACAACAGTCCCGAACATTTTCTGTGGTGAGATGGTGAGGATTTCTTTACAGCTTCACAATCTTAACCCATTCAACCCTTCTGAGATTGCAGTCTGGTCAGCCTCTCCCACCTAGCTTGTTTAGGCTGATCTGTTTGAATGGGAGATGTGCTTCCTTTAAACTCTGATATCTTTGTGACCATTTCTTCATATAAACTGTGATATCTTTATGATTATTATTTTTTTTCTTTCTTTCTTTCTGCATACGCAGGCTGATACTCCTGCAGACACTGCCTGTACAGACAGGCAGTGGAGTTTTGTGTGTATGACCGTTTTTCATTCTGCCATTAAGGCAGCCGTACCCCATCTTCGGGGAAATGACTATTTTTCATTTACACTCTGTTATGTTTACAACTGTTTTTTTTGTTTTTTTTAAATTTAAACTATAATATCTCTATGACTTTTTCATCAGGAAGCAAATCGATGTGCAAGGTGGTTGCATAATGATTTTATATCAATATGTATGAACTTCAAGAATAGTGATGCAATTTTGGATTTAAGGTGGTTTGACAAATATAAACATTAACAGTATCAATATATATGAACTTCAAGAATAGTGATGCAGTTTTGGACTTACGGTGGTTTGACAAATATAAACATTAACATAAGCACAATATTTTCGATCAAATTGTTCAAACTAACATCCTCCCTTTCTTAGCAGTTTAATGCACATAAACTGATGAACTAGTTTGAGTAGACATGCTACTCTGCTGAAAAGCTGTTTTAACACACACTGAGAATGATGTTCACCCAAACAATACTAAGACATAGGGCTGAGTGAGTTTAGACATCTACTTACAGTTATATATATATATATATATATATATATAATATGAATACTTTTTATGAATAATGTTGATTCAAAAGTTGGTAAACTGTCACTACCCAGTTCTGTAAAAAAAAAAAAAAAATTAGCACCAAAATGTTCAAAGTGGTAAGAGTTCAATACTGAACTTGGATTCCTATTGAACCAAGGATGGGTTTGGAGTCGGACAGCTTCTCATCAACAGAGAGTGATTACACCCATACTGTCCCTGTCAGCTCGTGAGAAATTGTAGGGCAGCTGTCAGCTTGGCACAAATCCTGGCTCCGGTTCCCTGGTGCAGTTCCCTAGTTCAGCGTTGGTACCGAAATTAGAGGTTTGGACAAATTTGGAGAAACTGCAGAACCCTCTTTAAGGCTTTAGAGGCCTGTAAACACTGATGTGGGGTTTGTAGAATTGTGAAAGTTTTATACTGTCCCCTTCATGCTTTAAAAAGAAAAGAATGAAAGAAAAAAAGATTTTATGGTTGTCACAAGTGAATTCAGTTTCCAGCATAAATTAAAAGACTACCAACTAAACTTTCACTTATTTAGAGATATTTAAGAAAGTGTACCATAGCAATAGTATCCTAATGATGAGTGAGTTCTGCTTTTATTGATAGCCCCTTCTTCGAAATGAAGGTGTGGTGATGCACAAGTCTTTGTTTTTAGCATGACATACAAGCAGTCTTCGGTATGCATTGGAGTTTTGAAATCTAGTCCTGCTGGGTTTTCAAAAATTTATAAAAAGTTTGTAAACTGCGTGCCCTTCTTTGAGTTCAAATCCTGCAATGTTTTGAGAGCCAAACTGACCATCCTGACACAACCTGTCTCCAAGTGAAGACCCACATAGTAAGGATTTTCTGGAAATCATTTATGTGCAGTCATAAAAATCTTACTCGTAAATGTGTGAGTGTTAAGAGGTAATAAATAAATGTCACCTCTTTTGAAAATTATCCATGTGCAGTCATCAAACTCTTACATGTAAATGTGTCAAGATTTAATAAATAAATTTCACCTCTGTACAAAACGAAAAGAAAAAAAAAAGGAAAAGAAAAGAAGAAAAGACTCAGTTTGCAAGCGAAAAAACAAACAAACAAGCAAACAAAAACCCATCAAATATGACAAATGTTGATTGTAATCAGAGTCAGTATTTGTATTCATAACACTTCTTCTATTCCTAAATGAGTCCTCACCCCCAAACCCCACTTCACCCTCCACCACTCACTCCTTCAACCACCCCCCACCCTCCCACAGACTCCATCCCCTTTTTGTCTTGTACCCCCCCCCCCTCCCCTTCCAACCCTCCCCTCCCTCTTTAGCCCCCTTCATCCCTCCTCTCCATCATCCTCCTCTTCACAGACACATTGTATGTACACATATGTACACAACCTCGTGCTCCGTACTCCGTTGTCTACAGCTGTTGTTGTTGTTTTTATGAATATTTATCCCACTACCTCTGCCTCCCACCTCTGCCTCCCTTTCCACCTGGTCTGTTTGATCTGTTTTCCTTTTGCCTGCCTGTGAGTCCCTCTGCCTTTGTGTCTGTCCAGTTCAGGGTTAGGATCAATGGAAATGGAAGTTGACTTCAGTTTGAATGTATTTCTTCTGTAGTTTGTAAATAATCATTTGTCTTCTAGCATGCACAAAAGTATGTTCTTCTTGTATTGCACACATATGCTGAGCATGTGTACTCTCTCTCTCTCTCTCTCTGTCCTTTTCCCGCTCTTTCTCTCGCTCCCTTTCACTCTCTGTGTGTGTGTGTGTGTGTGTGTGTGTGTGTGTGTGTTTATAATTGGGCATATGATATAAAATGTTGTCTTGACAGATATGGATTTTCTGAAGTGTGGTTAGTGGGTGGGGTCGGAAATATTAATATGTTTAAGAAGATTTTTAGGCAAAGGATGGTAGACTGTTTTCAGCAAGACTGGGTTAGCAAATTGAATTCAAGTGATCGCTTCAACACCTATTATTCATTTAAGTCTCTTTTGCAACCAGAACCGTATCTAACCTCTCAGAGAAAAATACATACTGAAGCACAGACAATTTCAGAACGTGAACTCTATTGAACTAAAACAATTACTTGCAAACGAAAATGTGCATATTACAAGAGATATTGCTATGTACATTTATTATGCATTGAAAAAAAGAGAAGAGCTTTTATCTCATACAGTATGAAAAATTAGTTACCCTCATAAAGAAGCATTATCAGTACTTCGAAAAATATACTTTCGTTATCGTTTCTCCTTTTTTTCTCTTTATGTGTGCACTGCACCTCACATTGTTATAGGCTGGAGGCCTGAAACATTAAAATTGTGTTCAATTGTGTTCAATTGTGTTCAGTTGTTCTCTCTGTCTCTCTCTCTCTCTCTTTCTTCAGCATACATATTCTGTCATTTTGGTATTCCTAGTCGTGATCTTGATTGCTATTTTGTTGTTGCTGTTATCATGATGAATTTTTTTTTTTTGTCAAATGTGTCATTGATATTATGTACATTGTAAATGTGACTAGAAGTTTTTTTTCGTTTTCTTATGAATGATTTATCTTCCTTCATGTCCATCATAGAAATCTGAATCATTCTGTAGTGTTTTTAAGTAAAAGACTTGCAGGTATGAACAATTTCCACTATTTTAAGTGTAATTTTTTTTGTTTGTTTGTTTCTTTTTAGCTCATTCACCATTTCAGGGGGGGGGGGGGGGGGGGGGTTTCTGTTGAAAATGGCAGCATGATTTTTTTTTTAAATGTTCACGAAGGGCACAGCTGCCAACACCCCCAAAGTTTTCTGGAATGTCCATAATTGACAAAGTATTCCCGAAATCCCGAATTATTCAATTAAAAAATCCAGAATTTCAAGTGTACTTTGGGGGAGGGGGGGGGGGGGGGGGGGGATTTGGGGGTTATTTTTTTTTTAATAAGGATGATAAAGTGTTAAGAATAAAGCCCAAATGATGTAATGTGGATGTTGGCAATTATATGTGCGGAATATGCATTTTCTTTCTAAACCTTTGATTTGTCAAAAGCTCTCTTCTGCCTCTTCTTGTGCCCAACTCCACCTACTGTATTACCCCGGTTCCTGAATTTTGACTCCATAAGGTTGGCAGGTATGAAAGAATGAAATGTGTTCTGAATACTTAGTTGCAAAGTGAGGTGACTACAGGCAGCAATCTATACAAATTTTGAAAAATAATTATGTTGACTCCACTGAACAACATGGACAAACAAATCACAAGAAAAATACAATGTGTTTCGACCTCTTAGGTCTTTTTCAGACAGGATAAACAACACTCAGGACAACGAAAATGAAGAATGAGCAATTACTTATCTCAGTCCAGTTTGGTACGAGATGGGCATTGTTTATCTTCCCTGAAGAAGACCTAAGAGGTTGAAACACATCATGTTTTGTCTTGTGATTCATTTCGGTGGAGTCATTAAAATCACTTTCTAAAATTTTCTGAATAGTTTGATGTAAACAAGGAGAACACTATGGTGGAAGACCCGCTGTCTATGTCCTCTCAACCCTTTCCCTGTTCCCTCTCATACAAAGTTCTGGTGGAAGAAAAACTCCTCCCTCAACTTCATCCACCTGCCCTACCCCTCCTTCTTCCTCCTGATTTGTCTGAAGTTATTGTTATTTTTTTATTTTTATTTATTTTATTTTATTTTTTTTTTGCTTTGCATCCTGATTTGAAAACATGTAAGCATTAGTTTTTGTGTCAGTCAGTTATATGACCTGAGAAGAGCCATCCCAAACCAAGTTTGTTGTTGTTGTTGTTGCTGTTGTAGTGGTGGTGGTGGTGGTGGTGGTGGTGGTGGTTTTAGTCATTGTTAATAGTGTTTCTTTTGCAGAGCTTTCACATTGATTTTAATTTGATTATATTCCGCCTATGTCAGGGCTGTAATTTCAGTTTCTTTCCTTGAAGGAGTTGATAACTTCTTTTTTTTTTTTGGTATGTTTTCTAGAGAATGAAATGTATCTTCAACTTGAATCCCAGGTGAAAAAAAAAACAACAACAAAAAAAACCAGTCAATAGATTCATTTTGGTTTGTTGACTAGAAAATGAAATGTATCTGCTACTTTTTTTGTTCGTTTACTAGAAAAGAAAATGTATTTGTCATTTTTTATTCCTTAAAAAAAGTACTGTTTATGTCTTTTTTTATCGCATGTTTGTAATACGTTATTGAACTTGATCATACATTGCACACATGAAATGTTTTTGTGCGTCTTCATGTGTGTGAGTGTACATGTGTGTATGTGTGTGTGTGTGTGTGTGTGTGTGTGTGTGTGTGCATGTGTGTGTGTATGTGTGTGTGTGTGTGTGTGTGTGTGTGCATGCGTGTCTGTGTGTGTTTCAAAAAGTTGTCTTTGACTTAATGTGCCATGTGAAACCAAATTTTGTTTGAAAAAAAGAGAAAGTTTAAAAAAATGGAAATTTATGTTTGAATTAGTTCTACTTAAGATTTTTGAATGCATTTTTTCTCTCCCATTTTGATTTTTAAATATTCCATGCGTGAGTATATGTGTTGAGTTCTAAAGACAGTCAGATATTTCTTTTAAGTGTGGTACATCTTTTAATTATCACCATTCCATGAATGTGTTTCACCCAGTGTGTGTGTGTGTGTGTGTGTGTGTGTGTGTGTGTGTGTGTGTGTGCGCGTGTACGTGTGTAGTGTGTGTGTGTGTGTATGTGTGTGTGCGCATGAATCATGCATTTTTAGATTCAAACTACTTTGATGTTATTCTTGGTCATTAAATTTTGGGGTCCTTTAGTTCAGGACTTCTTCCCTCCCACCCCCCCCCCCACCCCACCCCCCTCCCTCCCCCCGCCCCCACCCCTTTTTCAGGATATGACCTTTTTCTGTCTCTGCCATGACGGCCCTGAAAAAGCCCTTTGTTGTCAGTTTGGCTGTTCTAACAAACACTACAAACAATAAGCTTCAGGGCTGTGTACACTTAATGTCAAAATAACCAGCGGAAAGAAAAAAAAAAAGGAGGAATCCGAATGTGTCCTTTCTACTGGTTATGAACTTGTCAAATCACATTACATAATCACAAAATGCTGTTAAAGACAGACAGAATTGTGACTTTCAGACTGGTTGAAACTACAGATCTGATGGAAATGGGGAAAGTGGTGCATGGAGAATTCATTGTCAGTTTTGCTGTAGCCCAGCTGACCACACAGTACAGTTCCAGGACTGTTACCACATGTAGGTAAGACACCATCATGAAGTCATATTCTTTGTGGCCCTGCAAATCTAGGCTACATCAGATGCAAGTAAGTTAAGAACAAAACTATGTACTCCTGTCATTAAAACTCTCTCTCTCTCTCTCTCTCTCTCTCTCTCTCTCTTTCTCTCTCTCTCTCTGCATACATTGTGTGTGTGTGTTTATAGTGTTCATACACACATAGAGAGAGAGAGTAGAGGAATTGTTATTTACTTAAATTAAACATGAAATAAAGCAGTGCTGAAGGCATGAGCTATTCCACATTAATATGCTTAATTTTTAAACAATAAATGAAAAGAGAAAAATCAAAAACATTTAAATGAACTTAGACACATCTAAGGTCACCCGAGTAAACAAATTGCAGAATGGACGGTTGGTTTTCTCTCTAGTGGTTCAAAAAGTTACAGCCTTATAAATTGTAAGTCTAGTACCCAACAAGAGCTCTGCTGCACAGGTAGTGTTCAGCTGCTTACAGCTTGGGAATGGCAGGCAGTGAAAGGGTTAAGAAGGCGTAAGAGTCCGAGAGGAGAGAGTCATAGAAAAGGGGAAAGAACTGTTACAAGATTTTCTGAGGGTGAGTATACAGATAGAGAGTTCTCGACATCCTTTTGTTGAGGATAAAGTCAAAGAGATCAGTGAATAAGAGTACTAGAATGGGACATGAAATCAAGTATAGCATTGATGTATGTGGAATTGATGTATGTGTCAACTGGCTGTTTTAGTTCCGGATGCTTGAATGTTCATGAGTTAAATAAAAGCAATGTTGTCTTGTGTAGTAAATACTTTGGAAGGTAATTTTTTTTTTAAAGATTGTTTCATGTCTTATTTGATTGCATTTTGTTGGTTCAAAATCAGTTTTATATGCTGTAAGCAAATCACAATTTTGAAATAAGATTGAATTTCTGAAATTCATTGCCTTATACTTTTATTTGTAAGAGGTACAGGAATTTCTTTGATGTGTGTGTGTGTGTGTGTGTGTGTGTGTGTGTGTGTGTGTGTGTGTTACTTTCAGATCCAGTTTAAGGCAAAGGCAGACAGAATCATGAAACAAAGAGAAAAGAAATATATTAGACTCTTTGAATATTTTTCTGTCGTTCTTTGAGGGATGCAGTTTCCTACAAAATGTGTTTTAAAAAAAAAAAAACAGGAAAGCATCTTTGTTTCCTGAGTGAGTAAGTGATTCAATGACTCAGTTAATAAGTATGGTTGCTTTTTGCTTTATTTGAATCAACGTTCATGTAAAGGTCTGAGTTTATTGCAGGCTTTAGCTGATTTGGATATCTTCATAAAAAAGTGTGTTTCAGTTTTTCATGTAAGTCTTTTTAATTAAGAGTTGGCTCTGGCTGTTTCTAAAATCTGTTCATGTGTGCCTTCAACTTATGGTAGCCTTTTTTTCATGGGTCCGGTGTGAAGGTGAACTTTAGATGATTAGATTACATCATGGCAGAGTTGTGGTTGAAGTCTCTGATGTCCTGTGTCATGTTTGGTGTCAGAATGATATGAAGTGATGGTTTCATTACTGTAGTTGCTCACCATCTGAAACAGGATGGTGTGTTTTCAACGCTTTTGTCAACAGTGCTTGCCAACAGATCATTGAGTATACAAGGATTATTTGAAATATTGTACTGTTTGCTATGTGTGACATAGTTCAGTATGATAAAAGAATTTTTTTTTTAAGACTAGTTCAAAGCGAGGCAAAATCTTATTTGCTTTGGTGTCATTGCCACACAGATTAATCTGTCATTGTCTGTGGTGATGGCGTCATTGATTCATGAGTTTGTGTTATGTGTTTTATTCCCACCGCATATTGACATATTGAGGTGTGTTCTGAATTGACACACGTATGTATGTTCATATTTAGATTACATGTCTGGTCTCATATATGTGTGCATAAGTGTCAACACACAAACGCACACATGCATGCGCACACAGACGTATGCATGTAGGCACACATGCATACACACACACGCGCATGCACACCACACACACACACACACATACACACACGTGTGTGCGAGCACATACACACTCAAACACACATGTACTTTTACACACACACACACACACACACACATGCACATCACTTCACAAGGATTCAAGCAACACACGTATAATGCTAATACAAGCGATGCTAAGCTTTTTTTTCACATGAAACCAATTTCTATATATGCATGAACGTGTGTGCAACATATGTGTTTATGTGCAGCACTTTACTTCAGCAGCGATTAGTGAGTGTTCGGGCGAGAATGCATGTGTAAATGATGTCCCTTCATGAACATGAATGAGTATGAATAATGTTCTCTCTGCTATTACTGCAGCATTTCTATTGCTATCAGAGGCATTTTTTTCTACATGCAATTCTGCCTGTGGAAATCAGCAAAGAAAGGCTTATTTTCATGTCTTACTGTTTCTTACATCGGGTCTTTATTCCTTTCTTTTAGTTGTATTATTTCTTTCAAGGCTTCATAATATCGGCCTTATGTCTGTTTTATGTCATTTTTGTAGCAGAACTAGGAAATAAACGGAACCTTTAAATTGACTATGTACTTTGAAGAGACTAAGTGGGAGAAGCAGAGAGAGTAGAGAGTAGAGACGAGCAGTATGCATGTTGTGTGTAGTTGTTGTGGTGGATAGCTGTATGTATGTACTCTGTGTGTGTAAGTGGGGAGTGGATGGGGTGTAGAGTGTTAGTGTGTGTGTGTGTGTGTGTGTGTGTTGTGCTTTGTGTGTAGTGTGTGGTGTGTGACGGGTGTTGTGTGTGTGGGTGATGGATGGGTGTGCAGGGACAAAGCCATTGAGAGTTAGTTTCAAAGTGAGGTGACCGCAGCCAGAAACTGAAACGCACCTAAAGGAAAGAAAAATATCCTGCCTCACAAAAGGGACAAACAAATCGCAGGAGAAAAAAAATGTCATTCTGCCGGACAAAAGAGACAAGTTTGTTTGTTCCTTTTGTCCGTTGGAATAAACATCTTTTAAGTTTAAAACAAACACAGATCAGGCTAAAGAAAACAAACTTTTTTTTTCATATATCACGTTTCCGTCATTTACAGTCTTCCGTTCTTATCTTTTAAAAGGTGAAGAAGCTCAGTGGTGTATTCCATGTCATGTACCACTCACAGTGAAACATATCCTTTTAGAGTGTTGGGGACTTGCATGATGTGAGACTTGAACACTTTACAGCAGACGCCATGAGAACCTTGTTCAGAGATGTCCCACCTGATGTGATCTTTGAAATCCTGAGGGAGATTAACATTTTACATCTGATCTGAGATTTTATAGAGGAAAGATCTTTAACAAAATTTCCTATGTGTCTTTGGCAGGTGAGTTTTTTTTTTTTAAAAGAGTTGTGTGAATGAGGTTTTATCTTTTTTTGTTCTTTTTATGACTTGTGAGTCAACTTCAATGCGGTGACAGCCCTGATATGACCCATCGCTATCTAAGCAACATCACCATTACCAGTCTTCCGTCGGTTTGATTTCTGAGAAGATCATGCGCTGTTCATTTGTGGGTGATGTGTTCATGCTATGGGTTTCTTTTTAATCTCTTCGAATCTTGCAATAAATGATGAAGATTACAGCTGAAAGCAACGATAGACAGGCACACTTCTTCCTTCTTTTTTTTATGTATTTGTCCCAGTCACGCAGTCATGCAGCCTAATTATTCTTAAAGATAAAAGCAAAGAAAACTTGCTTTATCTGTTTATTGATTAAAGCAATATGAGTAATCTCTGCGTTATGCACTGATCCGCACACGCACACGCACACACACACACACAGGGTCACTGAGAGAGTGTGTGAACTGTAGACTTTGTGACATTCTGATATCAATCTTTAAAACTGCTAGTTGAAGATGGAAACAAACCGGTGTGCGCGTATGTAAACGGTGTATGTGAGTGATTGGGTTCTTGTATGAGCGTGCGCGCGAGGGCGTGTGTGTGTGTGTGTGTGTGTGTGTGTGTGTGAGAGAGAGAGAGAGAGAGAGAGATAATGGGAGGGAGAGAGCGAGAAGAAGAGATAGAGTGTGTGTGTGTGTGCAAGGGAGAGGGAGAGGGGGGGGGGGTGCAAAATAAAGATCGAGCGAGCGAGAGAAAAAGAAACAACGCAACTGCTTTGTTTTCAGTTGATAATTGGCTCCGAATTGAGTACAGCAGAATCAACCTCTGTGAACATACAGTCGTCCGTGTAAGGGTTTGACCATGCTCATCGTAATAAAATAACATTAAAGGAACGACAGGTGTAATTCCCCCCAGTAGGCTACTTTTTTTTTCTCCACGCATTTTACTCAGGTAATATAAGAGCTTATATATGCGCAGAAAGAAGACAGTGCGCGGAGATTTTCACACATATATAATGAGTATATCTATGGATGACATACATAAATATTCTTTTTTCATAGTCCAAATATGCAATGCAGCTATGATAAGCAACACACATAGGTCCATACATTAATAGAAGGTAGCACATAAATCTAAAGCGAACAACCGTACATGCATTTTTTTCAATCTAGAATTTTTTTTTATCTTTTAAATGGGCAGACGTAACGAATAAATTCCAATAACTGGCATTAATGATGTACAATAACATAATACAAGGTTATGAAACGCATTACATAAATTATTACCTCAACTCCATCGAATCATGGCATTCGAAGAAAATGAATTATACAGACACACTTTAATTTACCATTATTTTATCGATGCTCCAAGGTCACGGACGACGTTAAACAGGAAACAAAGAGAGTATACAGTACTTATCATTTACACACACACACACACACACACACACACACACACACATACACACATATCCATTCCCCCCTTACCCCCCCCCCTCCCCCCAAGTATTTTGTTAATAATGAATAGGAAATAGATATAGGCCTAGATCTCTATGGTTAAACATACCTACCACAGTCCAATATACATTTCCATACAATACAGACCGCCAAATGTCTGTTTTGCTGGCCTGTATGCAAATAAGATATGAAGCAAAACGAAAACGCAAATGAATGACTGAATGCATTTGCGACGCAAATGGAAAGGGCTGTGTAGCGTGACGGTGGGTGAACGGAAGGAATGACAACAGGTGAATCCGTGGTTTTCTTTGCTCTTTCTTTCATTTTTCAGGTACCAAACACAAGGCAATTTTCAATGGGTGCAGTCGTCTCTTTTAGGACTCCGAATATTCAAACACACACACATACACACATAGACACATGCACGCACGCATGTATACAACACACGCACGCGCTCGTGCGCGCGCGCACACACACACATGCATGCACGCACGCACGCGCGCACACACACACACACATACACACACACACACACACACACACACACACACACACACACAACACACAGAGAAAGAGAGAGGGAGAGAGAGAGAGAGAGAGAGAGCATTAAGGGCATTCATAAGCTTACTCTGTAAAATCACCTGAGTTTGTACCCTGGTCTGTGAATGGTGAGTGGGCAAGCTGGTCGTAAACCAGAGCGGAGGGTCAGCTGTTAGGAGTCTACAAGTGCGCTGTTCGGATTGTCCAAAACTGCCTGGAAATGGGAACTAA
>CM065716.1:46782125-46796973 GCA_033310375.1 Conus canariensis | reverse complement strand
GGGTTAGGATCAATGGAAATGGAAGTTGACTTCGTTTGAATGAAATTTCTTCTGTAGTTTAAATAATCATTTGTCTTCTGCATACACAAAAGTATGTTCTTCTTGTATTGCACACATATGCTGAGCATGGGTACTCCTCTCTCTCTCTCTGTGTCCTTTTCCCGCTCTTTCTCTCGCTCCCTTTCACTCTGTGGGTGTGTGTGTGTGTTGTGTGTGTGGTGTGTTTATAATTGGGCATATGATATTAAAATGTTGTTTTGACAGATATGGATTTTCTGAAGTGTGGTTAGTGGGTGGGGTCGGAATATTAATATTTTTAAAGAAGATTTTTAGGCAAAGGATGGTAGACGTTTTCAGCAAGACTGGGTTAGCAAATTGAATTCAAGTGATCGCTTCAACACACCTATTATTAATTTAAGTCCTTTTGCAACCAGAACCGTATCTAACCTCTCAGAGGAAAAATACATACTGAAGCACAGACAATTTCAGAACGTGAACTCTATTGAACTAAAACAATTACTTGCAAACAAAAATGTGCATATTACAAGAGATATTGCTATGTACATTTATTATGCATTGAAAAAAAAGAGAAGAGCTTGTATCTCATACAGTATGAAAAATTAGTTACCCTCATAAAGAAGCATTATTCAGTACTTCGAAAAATATACTTTCGTTATGTTTCTCCTTTTTTTCTCTTTATGTGTTGCACTGCACCTCCATAGTTATGGCGGAGGCCTGAAACATTAATAATTGTGTTAAAATTGTGTTCGGGTTGTTCTCTCTCTCTCTCTCTCTCTCTCTCTCTTTCTTCAGCATACATATTCTGTCATTTTGGTATTCCTAGTCGTGATCTTGATTGCTATTTTGTTGTTGCTGTTATCATGATGAATTTTTTTTTTTTTTTCAAATGTGTCATTGATATTATGTACATTGTAAATGTGACTAGAAGTTTTTTTTCGTTTTCTTTGAATGATTTATCTTCCTTCATGTCCATCATAGAAATCTGATCATTCTGTTGTGTTTTTAAGTAAAAGACTTGCAGGTATGAACAATTTCCACTATTTAAGTGTAATTTTTTTTGTTTGTTTGTTTCTTTTTAGCTCATTACCATTTCAGTGGGGGGGGGGGGGGGGGGGGGGGGGGGGGGGGGGTTTTGTTTTAAAATGGCAGCATGATTTTTTTTTTAATGTTCACGAAGGGCACAGCTGCCAACACCCCCCAAAATTTTCTGGAATGTCCATTAATTGACAAAGTTTCCCGAAATCCCGAATTATTCAATTAAAAAATCCAGAATTTCAAGTGTACTTTGGGGGAGGGGGGGGGGGGATTTGGGGGTTATTTTTTTTTAATAAGGATGATAAAGTGTTAAGAATAAAGCCCAAATGATGTAATGTGGATGTTGGCAATTATATGTGCGGAATATGCATTTTCTTTCTAAACCTTTGATTTGTCAAAAGCTCTCTTCTGCCTCTTCTTGTGCCCAACTCCACCTACTGTATTACCCCGGTTCCTGAATTTTGACTCCATAAGGTTGGCAGGTATGAAGAATGAAATGTGTTCTGAATACTTAGTTGCAAAGTGAGGTGACTACAGGCAGCAATCTATACAAATTTTGAAAAATAATTATGTTGACTCCACTGAACAACATGGACAAACAAATCACAAGAAAAATACAATGTGTTTCGACCTCTTAGGTCTTTTTCAGACAGGATAAACAACACTCAGGACAACGAAAATGAAGAATGAGCAATTACTTATCTCAGTCCAGTTTGGTACGAGATGGGCATTGTTTATCTTCCCTGAAGAAGACCTAAGAGGTTGAAACACATCATGTTTTGTCTTGTGATTCATTTCGGTGGAGTCATTAAAATCACTTTCTAAAATTTTCTGAATAGTTTGATGTAAACAAGGAGAACACTATGGTGGAAGACCCGCTGTCTATGTCCTCTCAACCCTTTCCCTGTTCCCTCTCATACAAAGTTCTGGTGGAAGAAAAACTCCTCCCTCAACTTCATCCACCTGCCCTACCCCTCCTTCTTCCTCCTGATTTGTCTGAAGTTATTGTTATTTTTTTATTTTTATTTATTTTATTTTATTTTTTTTTTGCTTTGCATCCTGATTTGAAAACATGTAAGCATTAGTTTTTGTGTCAGTCAGTTATATGACCTGAGAAGAGCCATCCCAAACCAAGTTTGTTGTTGTTGTTGTTGCTGTTGTAGTGGTGGTGGTGGTGGTGGTGGTGGTGGTTTTAGTCATTGTTAATAGTGTTTCTTTTGCAGAGCTTTCACATTGATTTTAATTTGATTATATTCCGCCTATGTCAGGGCTGTAATTTCAGTTTCTTTCCTTGAAGGAGTTGATAACTTCTTTTTTTTTTTTTGGTATGTTTTCTAGAGAATGAAATGTATCTTCAACTTGAATCCCAGGTGAAAAAAAAAACAACAACAAAAAAAAAACAGTCAATAGATTCATTTTGGTTTGTTGACTAGAAAATGAAATGTATCTGCTACTTTTTTTGTTCGTTTACTAGAAAAGAAAATGTATTTGTCATTTTTTATTCCTTAAAAAAAGTACTGTTTATGTCTTTTTTTATCGCATGTTTGTAATACGTTATTGAACTTGATCATACATTGCACACATGAAATGTTTTTGTGCGTCTTCATGTGTGTGAGTGTACATGTGTGTATGTGTGTGTGTGTGTGTGTGTGTGTGTGTGTGCATGTGTGTGTGTGTGTGTTGTGTGTGTGTGTGTGTGTGTGTGCATGCGTGTCTGTGTGTGTTTCAAAAAGTTGTCTTTGACTTAATGTGCCATGTGAAACCAAATTTTGTTTGAAAAAAAGAGAAAGTTTAAAAAAATGGAAATTTATGTTTGAATTAGTTCTACTTAAGATTTTTGAATGCATTTTTTTCTCTCCCATTTTGATTTTTAAATATTCCATGCGTGAGTATATGTGTTGAGTTCTAAAGACAGTCAGATATTTCTTTTAAGTGTGGTACATCTTTTAATTATCACCATTCCATGAATGTGTTTCACCCAGTGTGTGTGTGTGTGTGTGTGAGTGTGTGTGTGTGTGTGTGTGCGCGTGTACGTGTGTAGTGTGTGTGTGTGTGTATGTGTGTGTGCGCATGAATCATGCATTTTTAGATTCAAACTACTTTGATGTTATTCTTGGTCATTAAATTTTGGGGTCCTTTAGTTCAGGACTTCTTCCCCTCCCACCCCCCCCCCCCCCCCCCCCCCCCCCCCCCCACCCCCCTCCCTCCCCGCCCCCACCCCTTTTTCAGGATATGACCTTTTTCTGTCTCTGCCATGACGGCCCTGAAAAAGCCCTTTGTTGTCAGTTTGGCTGTTCTAACAAACACTACAAACAATAAGCTTCAGGGCTGTGTACACTTAATGTCAAAATAACCAGCGGAAAGAAAAAAAAAAGGAGGAATCCGAATGTGTCCTTTCTACTGGTTATGAACTTGTCAAATCACATTACATAATCACAAAATGCTGTTAAAGACAGACAGAATTGTGACTTTCAGACTGGTTGAAACTACAGATCTGATGGAAATGGGGAAAGTGGTGCATGGAGAATTCATTGTCAGTTTTGCTGTAGCCCAGCTGACCACACAGTACAGTTCCAGGACTGTTACCACATGTAGGTAAGACACCATCATGAAGTCATATTCTTTGTGGCCCTGCAAATCTAGGCTACATCAGATGCAAGTAAGTTAAGAACAAAACTATGTACTCCTGTCATTAAAACTCTCTCTCTCTCTCTCTCTCTCTTTCTCTCTCTCTCTGCATACATTGTGTGTGTGTGTTTATAGTGTTCATACACACATAGAGAGAGAGAGTAGAGGAATTGTTATTTACTTAAATTAAACATGAAATAAAGCAGTGCTGAAGGCATGAGCTATTCCACATTAATATGCTTAATTTTTAAACAATAAATGAAAAGAGAAAAATCAAAAACATTTAAATGAACTTAGACACATCTAAGGTCACCCGAGTAAACAAATTGCAGAATGGACGGTTGGTTTTCTCTCTAGTGGTTCAAAAAGTTACAGCCTTATAAATTGTAGTCTAGTACCCAACAAGAGCTCTGCTGCACAGGTAGTGTTCAGCTGCTTACAGCTTGGGAATGGCAGGCAGTGAAAGGGTTAAGAAGGCGTAAGAGTCCGAGAGGAGAGAGTCATAGAAAAGGGGAAAGAACTGTTACAAGATTTTCTGAGGGTGAGTATACAGATAGAGAGTTCTCGACATCCTTTTGTTGAGGATAAAGTCAAAGAGATCAGTGAATAAGAGTACTAGAATGGGACATGAAATCAAGTATAGCATTGATGTATGTGGAATTGATGTATGTGTCAACTGGCTGTTTTAGTTCCGGATGCTTGAATGTTCATGAGTTAAATAAAAGCAATGTTGTCTTGTGTAGTAAATACTTTGGAAGGTAATTTTTTTTTTAAAGATTGTTTCATGTCTTATTTGATTGCATTTTGTTGGTTCAAAATCAGTTTTATATGCTGTAAGCAAATCACAATTTTGAAATAAGATTGAATTTCTGAAATTCATTGCCTTATACTTTTATTTGTAAGAGGTACAGGAATTTCTTTGATGTGTGTGTGTGTGTGTGTGTGTGTGTGTGTGTGTATGTATGTGTGTGTGTGTGTGTGTGTGTGTGTGTGTGTGTGTGTGTGTGTGTGTTACTTTCAGATCCAGTTTAAGGCAAAGGCAGACAGAATCATGAAACAAAGAGAAAAGAAATATATTAGACTCTTTGAATATTTTTCTGTCGTTCTTTGAGGGATGCAGTTTCCTACAAAATGTGTTTTAAAAAAAAAAATCAGGAAAGCATCTTTGTTTCCTGAGTGAGTAAGTGATTCAATGACTCAGTTAATAAGTATGGTTGCTTTTTGCTTTATTTGAATCAACGTTCATGTAAAGGTCTGAGTTTATTGCAGGCTTTAGCTGATTTGGATATCTTCATAAAAAAGTGTGTTTCAGTTTTTCATGTAAGTCTTTTTAATTAAGAGTTGGCTCTGGCTGTTTCTAAAATCTGTTCATGTGTGCCTTCAACTTATGGTAGCCTTTTTTTTCATGGGTCCGGTGTGAAGGTGAACTTTAGATGATTAGATTACATCATGGCAGAGTTGTGGTTGAAGTCTCTGATGTCCTGTGTCATGTTTGGTGTCAGAATGATATGAAGTGATGGTTTCATTACTGTAGTTGCTCACCATCTGAAACAGGATGGTGTGTTTTCAACGCTTTTGTCAACAGTGCTTGCCAACAGATCATTGAGTATACAAGGATTATTTGAAATATTGTACTGTTTGCTATGTGTGACATAGTTCAGTATGATAAAAGAATTTTTTTTTTAAGACTAGTTCAAAGCGAGGCAAAATCTTATTTGCTTTGGTGTCATTGCCACACAGATTAATCTGTCATTGTCTGTGGTGATGGCGTCATTGATTCATGAGTTGTGTTATGTGTTTTATTCCCACCGCATATTGACATATTGAGGTGTGTTCTGAATTGACACACGTATGTATGTTCATATTTAGATTACATGTCTGGTCTCATATATGTGTGCATAAGTGTCAACACACAAACGCACACATGCATGCGCGCACAGACATATGCATGTAGGCACACATGCATACACACACACGCGCATGCACACCACACACACACACACATACACACACGTGTGTGCGAGCACATACACACTCAAACACACATGTACTTTTACACACACACACACACACACACACACACACACACACATGCACATCACTTCACAAGGATTCAAGCAACACACTTATAATGCTAATACAAGCGATGCTAAGCTTTTTTTTCACATGAAACCAATTTCTATATATGCATGAACGTGTGTGCAACATATGTGTTTATGTGCAGCACTTTACTTCAGCAGCGATTAGTGAGTGTTCGGGCGAGAATGCATGTGTAAATGATGTCCCTTCATGAACATGAATGAGTATGAATAATGTTCTCTCTGCTATTACTGCAGCATTTCTATTGCTATCAGAGGCATTTTTTTCTACATGCAATTCTGCCTGTGGAAATCAGCAAAGAAAGGCTTATTTTCATGTCTTACTGTTTCTTACATCGGGTCTTTATTCCTTTCTTTTAGTTGTATTATTTCTTTCAAGGCTTCATAATATCGGCCTTATGTCTGTTTTATGTCATTTTTGTAGCAGAACTAGGAAATAAACGGAACCTTGTAAAATGGACTATGTACTCTTGAGAGAGACTAGAGTGGGAGGAGAGAGAGAGAGAGAGAGAGAGAGAGAGAGAGAGTATGCATGTGTGTGTGTGTGTGTGTGTGTGTGTGTTGTGACTCTGTGTGTGTATGTGTGTGTGTGTGTGTACGTGTGTGTGTGTGTGTGCAGTTGGACTGGTGTTGTGTGCAGGGACAAAGCCATTGAGAGTTAGTTTCAAAGTGAGGTGACCGCAGCCAGAAACTGAAACGCACCTAAAGGAAAGAAAAATATCCTGCCTCACAAAAGGGACAAACAAATCGCAGGAGAAAAAAAATGTCATTCTGCCGGACAAAAGAGACAAGTTTGTTTGTTCCTTTTGTCCGTTGGAATAAACATCTTTTAAGTTTAAAACAAACACAGATCAGGCTAAAGAAAACAAACTTTTTTTTTCATATATCACGTTTCCGTCATTTACAGTCTTCCGTTCTTATCTTTTAAAAGGTGAAGAAGCTCAGTGGTGTATTCCATGTCATGTACCACTCACAGTGAAACATATCCTTTTAGAGTGTTGGGGACTTGCATGATGTGAGACTTGAACACTTTACAGCAGACGCCATGAGAACCTTGTTCAGAGATGTCCCACCTGATGTGATCTTTGAAATCCTGAGGGAGATTAACATTTTACATCTGATCTGAGATTTTATAGAGGAAAGATCTTTAACAAAATTTCCTATGTGTCTTTGGCAGGTGAGTTTTTTTTTTAAAAGAGTTGTGTGAATGAGGTTTTATCTTTTTTTGTTCTTTTTATGACTTGAGTCAACTTCAATGCGGTGACAGCCCTGATATGACCCATCGCTATCTAAGCAACATCACCATTACCAGTCTTCCGTCGGTTTGATTTCTGAGGAGATCATGCGCTGTTCATTTGTGGGTGATGTGTTCATGCTATGGATTTCTTTTTAATCTCTTCGAATCTTGCAATAAATGGTGGCAATAAATGACGAAGATTACAGCTGAAAGCAACGATAGACAGGCACACTTCTTCCTTCTTTTTTTATGTATTTGTCCCAGTCACGCAGTCATGCAGCCTAATTATTCATAAAGATAAAAGCAAAGAAAACTTGCTTTATCTGTTTATTGATTAAAGCAATATGAGTAATCTCTGCGTTATGCACTGATCCGCACACGCACACACGCACACACACACACACAGCATCTTCCGACGCAACAACAGCATCTTCCGACGCAACACAACGCAGCAACATACCAACATATGCAGACAAGCTGAAGTCTCCAGCTCACAAAAAAAATATTTCAGTAAAACTCCCCTCTCAGTCAGTGCCACAAAAGCCCCCAGAAGAAAAACCATCGAAAGCAAAGAAAAAGGAACAGTTGGCTGACGTCAAATCTATTGCCATCAAGTCCGATGACGCCAAAAAGGTACATTCCGACTCTCTTCCCAATGTTCTTTTTTTGCACGACTCTGTTATGTCAAGAGTCAACGCTAGGCGCCTGGGAGAAGCCTACGGACTTAAAGTTGTCTCCCAAAAAGCATTCAAGATCTCAGACTGTGAAAAAGAACTTGAAAACATTGGTTCAGAAGTTCCGGTTGACTGTGTGATACTGCATACTGGAATAAATGATTTGAAAAGTACTGACCGTGGAGTTACAGCAAAAAAGATGATTAGTGTTGTGAACAAAATCAAACAGCAATCTCCGAAAACAAAAGTCGTGGTAAGCAAAGCAACGCCAGTCAAAGATCAGATTCTGGAGGGGAGACGACAACTATTCAACGCTTTACTGTTCTCCGAATTTCCTCGTCATCAGACATCTCTTCTCTCTCATGAGAACCTTGATCCTCTCAACAACCGGCTCATGAGGGATGCCATCCACCCGTCTGACAGAGGTACCAGCATCCTCGCGGGAAATCTGGGGCGGCATGTCCATCGTCTCTTTTGGCAGAGACAACGCCGGAGACATCGCCAGAATCAGACACGCGGGAGAGGCGCCTGGAACCACGAGCCATTCCCCCACCTCCTGCTGGTCGTGTCGGAGCTCCCGGTCCGTGGCATTTCCATCCTCGTGCAGTGGACACATGGGACTCTTTCAGCTGGCAATTCGTCCCTTGGTGACTCGTCAACTTCACCTTGCCATTTGACTCTGTTAACTATATCTTATGAAAACTTCCAATGATAATTTATTAATATTTCAATGGAACTGTCGGTCAATATCAACAAATCTCTTACACTTTGAAAATCATATATATCAGCATAATTATTCAGTGCTAGCATTACAATCACTAAATGTAGATGTTCATAAGCTACCGAAAATACGCAATTTTTATTATCCACCTTTGTATAACTATGGGAATGATGGTAAAAAGATTCAAACTGCCATTTATTTGAGAAGGGATCTAAATTATTGTCCTCTGAACCCTCCTACTCCCACTAATGCTGAAGTTTTCGCAACTGGGGTTACTGTAAAACTGAACAAGCAGACAAATTTAAACATCATTTCTGCTTACTATCCCAGTGGCCCAAAGGCAGATAATACAGACTGGATAAAAAACCTTCCTTTGTCAAACAACAAATGGGTAATACTGGGAGATTTCAATGCGCATGCTCCATTTTGGGAATATGGTTGCACCACTATAACTTGCAACCGTTTAGTTGAAAATATTGTTGACTCCAAATTGGTTTTATTAAACGATGGTAGTATTACCAGACTGCCAGACATTTCCACTCATAAACCTACTTCTATTGATTTATCTTTAATTTCTCCGGAGTTGGCAGTAAACTCGGTATGGTCAACAGAGGATGATACTTTGGGCAGCGATCATTTCCCAATCGTCATACAGTTAAAGGAGCATATTGAAAATGAAGAAGATGGAAATGAAGATAGCATCCCAAAGTTTTCATATAAAAATGCAAATTGGTCTCTGTATGAATCGATCTTGTCCAATACACATTTCCGTAGTATTGAAAATGAAGGTATAGATGCATATTATACAGAGTTTTGTCAACATGTCTTACAGGCTGCCGGAAAATCTATTCCTATTTGTAAAGATGCCCAACAGTGGAAATATGTTGGTAATTCATGGTGGAATTTAGATTGTGCGATAGCTGTAGCTCTTAAAAAAGAAGCCTATAAAGCTTGGCTGAAAGTGAGAACAGATGAAAATTTCCTAGCGATGAAACATGCCAAAAATAACAGTAACAGAGTCGTTGCCCGAGCGAAAAGAATACATTTCTCAGAATTTTGTAGATCCAAAATATCAGAATCAAAAGATATCCATAAGGTTTGGAAAATGGTTAAAAAATTGAAAAATGGTTATTGCTTGCAACAGTACCCAATTAAGTTAGATAATAATGCTCTTCCATCCTCACAGGAGAAAGCTGAAGCATTCGTCAAAATATTTTCAGAAAATAACTTGCTGTCTAGTCTCAGTCCATCTATCAGGTGTTTTAGAGAGGAGGAAGAAAAACGAACTATCTATCAGGATCCACCACCAAATCATTTCCATTATTTAAACGCTCCTATTACATATGATGAATTTTATGAGACGTTAGAATCTTTTTCTTCAAATTCAAGTGCTGTTGGCCTAGATGGTATATCCTATCAACTGTTATACCACTTACCTTCATATTGGAAACGATTACTACATTCATTTTACCAAAAATGTTGGTTTAATGGAACTCTCCCTAGTATCTGGAAGAGATCTGTTGTAGTCCCAGTTCCAAAACAAGGTAAGCCCAGGTCAGACATTGGTAGCTACAGGCCAATAGCACTAACCTCTCACGTTGGAAAGTTGTTAGAAAAGATTATCCAAAGACGTCTTTTATATTTTTGTGAAAAAGAAAATATAATCCCAGTGAATCAAGCGGGATTTCGCAAAGGTCGATGTGCAATAGATCATTTGGTGAAACTTACAAGTCAAATTAAAAGCAGTTTGCTAGACGGAAAAGTACACTTGCTACCTTTTTTGATATCAGAAAAGCGTTATGATAGTATCTGGCACGCTAGACTACTATATAAATTGAAAGAAATAGGAATTAATGGAACGATGTTTCAATACTTTAAAAGCTTTTTATCGCAGAGATCCATATGTACAAGAATAGGGAAAGTTTACTCGTCTTTTCAGAGCATTGATATCGGAATTCCACAGGGTTCTATTATAGCCCCCATGTTGTTTAACATTCTTATTTATGATCTTCCAAAGATATTATCAAAAAGTGTGAGTTTAGTACAATATGCCGATGACATTGCTATGTGGATAAATACAAATATTCGAAAGCATACTGGCAAGAGAATTACGAATCATGTACAGAAGATATATCAGTTAGAAATAGATAAATTAAACAACTTTATGGAAACTAACGGGCTTATTCTCTCAGGTGAAAAAACACAATTAATGTTTTTCAATAATGGAGACAATCCAATGTATTTGCCAAGCTTCAAATTGAATGGTTCTGAATTGCAGTACTCACAAAACATAAAATTTCTGGGTGTGAATTTAACCCCTAAACTTAACTGGCGTTTTTACATTGAAAGCTTGATAGCTAAAACAAGGAAACGTTTAAACTTATTGAAAATTATTTGTATTCAACCGTGGGCTCAAGATACAAAAACCCTCCTGCACCTAGCTGTTTCTCTAATAAGATCAAAACTAGTGTACGGACAAGAAGTTTATTTTTCAGCTCCTCAAAGTCTACTGAAAAAATTGCAAAGTATAGACAGCAAAGCTATCAAATTAGCGCTTGGTGTCCCAGTGCACACAAACACATTGAAGGTGTACAAAGAAATTGATATGCTATCACTGTCAGATCAACGTAGATTAGCTGTGGCCAAATATATTGCAAGAAGTCTTTCAGTACCTAATTCAGTCGAAAACGAAGTGTTGATGGATTCAAATGTTGAATATCCCAAAAGAGCTCAACAGCTAGGTTATCTTTGTCCCGTTCGAAATTACACGAAAGATTCTTTTGAAAAATGCAATATTGATGTCACTTCACTCTCACCTGCTCCTGTTGTTCCCCCGGTGCCTCCATGGGAACATAGACAAGCTATCTTTGATGTAGATTACACTAATGTCCGGAAAAATGATAACATTAACATTTTAACTTATAAAGTGAGAGAAAACTTAGAAAACAAATACTCTAATCACTTAAAAATTTTTACGGATGGTTCCGTTTGCCAGTTAAGTGCAGGTTCAGGTTTTGTTATTCCGGCTTTAAAAGTTCAAAAAGCATACAGCCTTGGAAAAGGATTTTCTATTTTTACAGCAGAATTGTATGCTATTCTTATGGCATTACTCTTTATTTGTGATAGTAATCATTCTTTCTGTAACATTTTATTTTGTGTTGATTCTAAGGCAGTGTTAGATAGTTTGAAAGTTTGGGATGTTAAAACAAGGAAGGATGTAATCTTTGAAATAAAGCATTTAATTAATTACATTATTTCCACAGGAGTAAATATAGTCTTCGGCTGGGTCCCTTCACACTGTGGTATTTATTGGAATGAAATAGCAGATAAACTAGCCAGACGCGGGGCAATGGGCAATGCTGCAAAAAGTAATTTGAAGTTAGATATATATGAAGTACATTCGTTATTGGAAAGCTGTTTCCGAATTGAGAAGTCTCAAGATAAATGTGTAATGGAAACATATCCTAGACATATTTCTAGTTTAATATACAAGATACGTTTGAACTCTTGGAAGACCAAATATTCCCAAAATATAGCGTGTGCATGTTCTAAGCCATTATCTAGTGAACATATACTTTTCCATTGCCCCATTTTAAATGCTCTTTATTCAAAAGCAAACATTGAAATTTCGAAATCCAAACCGGTTCACGCTATTTCTTTCAGTTCAGAAATTGTTGAGGTTGCAAAAATTATCTCTCAATCTCAAATTAGCATATTGTTATAATTATGACAGTGTAGTTTATATTTAAATTTGTACTGTTCTTGACATTATTTCTGACCTTTTCCTCCCCCCTGTCCTCCTCCTCCGCCCTCCCCCAATCCCCCTCCCCCCTCCCCTCACCCCGCCCCCCCCCTCCCCTTCCCCCCCTCCCCTCGCCCCCCCCACCCCCCACCCCCAGTAAAGTCTAATATCACCAAGTGTGAACAGACTATAAATCAACAACAACAACAACAACAACAACAACAACACACACACACAGGGTCACTGAGAGAGTGTGTGAACTGTAGACTTTGTGACATTCTGATATCGATCTTTAAAACTGCTAGTTGAAGACGGAAACCAACCGGTGTGCGCGTATGTAAACGGTGTATGTGAGTGATTGGGTTCTTGTATGAGCGTGCGCGCGAGGCGTGTGTGTGTGTGTGTGTGTGTGTGTGTGTGTGTGCGAGAGAGAGAGAGATAATGGGAGGGAGAGAGCGAGAAGAAGAGATAGAGAGAGAGTGTGTGTGTGTGCAAGGGAGAGAGAGAGAGGAGGGAGGGGGGGGGGTGCAAAATAAAGATCGAGCGAGCGAGAGAAAAAGAAACAACGCAACTGCTTTGTTTTCAGTTGATAATTGGCTCCGAATTGAGTACAGCAGAATCAACCTCTGTGAACATACAGTCGTCCGTGTAAGGGTTTGACTATGCTCATCGTAATAAAATAACATTAAAGGAACGACAGGTGTAATTCCCCCCAGTAGGCTACTTTTTTTTTCTCCACGCATTTTACTCAGGTAATATAAGAGCTTATATATGCGCAGAAAGAAGACAGTGCGCGGAGATTTTCACACATATATAATGAGTATATCTATGGATGACGTACATAAATATTCTTTTTTCATAGTCCAAATATGCAATGCAGCTATGATAAGCAACACACATAGGTCTATACATTAATAGAAGGTAGCACATAAATCTAAAGCGAACAACCGTACATGCATTTTTTTCAATCTAGAATTTTTTTTTTATCTTTTAAATGGGCAGACGGAACGAATAAATTCCAATAACTGGCATTAATGATGTACAATAACATAATACAAGGTTATGAAACGCATTACATAAATTATTACCTCAACTCCATCGAATCATGGCATTCGAAGAAAATAAATTATACAGACACACTTTAATTTACCATTATTTTATCGATGCTCCAAGGTCACGGACGACGTTAAACAGGAAACAAAGAGAGTATACAGTTCTTATCATTTACACACACACACACACACACACACACACACACACACACACACACACACATACACACATATCCATTCCCCCCTTACCCCCCCCCCCCCCTCCCCCAAGTATTTTGTTAATAATGAATAGGAAATACATATAGGCCTAGATCTCTATGGTTAAACATACCTACCACAGTCCAATATACATTTCCATACAATACAGACCGCCAAATGTCTGTTTTGCTGGCCTGTATGCAAATAAGATATGAAGCAAAACGAAAACGCAAATGAATGACTGAATGCATTTGCGACGCAAATGGAAACGGCTGTGTAGCGTGACGGTGGGTAAACGGAAGGAATGACGCAACAGGTGAATCCGTGGTTTTCTTTGCTCTTTCTTTCATTTTTCAGGTACCAAACACAAGGCAATTTTCAATGGGTGCAGTCGTCTCTTTTAGGACTCCGAATATTCAAACACACACATACACACATAGACACATGCACGCACGCATGTATACAACACACGCACGCGCTCGTGCGCGCGCGCACACACACACATGCATGCACGCACGCACGCGCGCACACACACACACACATACACACACACACACACACACACACACACACACACACACACACACACACACAGAGAGAGAAAGAGAGAGGGAGAGAGAGAGAGAGAGAGCATTAAGGGCATTCATAAGCTTACTCTGTAAAATCACCTGAGTTTGTACCCTGGTCTGTGAATGGTGAGTGGGCAAGCTGGTCGTAAACCAGAGCGGAGGGTCAGCTGTTAGGAGTCTACAAGTGCGCTGTTCGGATTGTCCAAAACTGCCTGGAAATGGGAACTAACGGGTGCGGTTGGCAGGTTAGTTGATGTAAATTATTTCGGAGCCTGGATAGAACCTGCAATATTTTTTTAAGCATGTTGTGTGTTTTTCTCTCTTTCTCTCGCTTGCTCGCTCGCTTGCTCTTTGTTTTGACTCTCTGTCTGTCTGTCTGTCTATCTGTCTGTCCGTCTGTATCTCTCTCTCACTCTTCTGTGTCTCTCGCTCGCTCCGTTGCTCTCTCTCTCTCTCTCTCTCTCTCTCTCTCTCTCTCTCTCTCTTGGGTCTCTCGTTCGCTCCTTTGTTTTATCTCTCCCTCCCTCTGTCTGTCTGTATGTCTGTATGTCTCTCTCTCTCTCTCTCTCTCTCTCTCTCTCTCTCTCTCTCTCTCTCTCTCTCGCTCTCTCTCTCGCTCTCTCTCTCGCTCTCTCTTGCTAGAAGCAAGGCTTATGATCAATGGTTGTGTTCATACGATCAAACACACTTTGTTTGGTTGTGTTCTTTGTACGATCATTTCTGTGGGGCAAATCGTTTTCGTTTGTTTTCTTTTTTTTAAGATCGTGTAATATGCAGCATTTTTGTTTGTGGTTTGTATAGGGGTGGATGGCCAGAGTACAATAAATCATGTAAACTCTCTCTCTCTCTCTCTCTCTCTCTCTCTCTCTCTC
>CM065716.1:46772125-46779625 GCA_033310375.1 Conus canariensis | reverse complement strand
GCCGGGCCGTTTCGGTACAGGGGGATTTTTTCCTCGGAGTTAACATTGGTTCTGACTCCATTTCCCATACAGTCCTTCGAATGAGACTATAAACCGAGGTTCCGTGTGTGAACGCACGCATAAGATCTTGCACACACGTAAAATCCCATCACCAACTTTCGGAAGAGAAGGCCAGTGTGGCCGTTGGTATGGATGACACGTTACACATAGCATGCACCCAGCGTAAGAAATGGAAAGAATGGAGGAAGTAAGGAAATTGAGTGAACAATATTGAATTATATAGACTGGATGACACGGGAAACGACTGAATGAAGCGCCAGCTGGCAGCTCTTCAGTCGGCACTACCCAGGTAGGCAGCCCGTTGTGTAAACGAGTGTGGTTTGTAAAGCGCTTAGAGCTTGGTCTCTAGCCGAGAATAGGCGCTATATAAGCATTCATTATAATAATAATAATAATAATAATAATAATAATAGCGGCAAACCTCAGCGGTTGCATAGAAGCACGACAAGAGAGAGAGAGAGAGAGAGAGAGAGAGAGAGAGAGAGAGAGAGAGAGAGAGAGAGAGAGTTTGTCGATAAGTCGTCACTGATTCTTCAGCAGGCGTATCTGGAGCTGCAATGTAAGTGGGGACATCAACATAATAAGTTTAATTATAATCTTCACATAAACGCCTGTCACAGCAACAAAGATCGGCATGGGCAAGAGGGTACATTATGCGGAATGTCATCTTGAAAGAGAAGAAAATGCAGTGGAAAAACTGGCGAAAGAAAGCAACGAAATAAAAGAAAAAGACAAAACGATTCAGAACCAAAGAAATATCACCCCAAACAAACAAACAAACAAACAAGCAAACAAAAACATAAGAATTAAAAGCAAACAGTTCCATTCTAGACAAAAGCCCAACAACCCTCATACTTCGCAATAAGATACAGAAAAACAACATGGACGACCATGTCTAATAACCCCAAACCACCAAAACATCAAGAATAAAGAAATCGGAGAATGTACGGTTGGGCTTCAATGCTGTCCCCATGTAATGTGACAGTTGCGGTCGTGAAGTCCCTGGCGGACCTCTGAACCGTTGTTGACATTTAATAGAACACAAACTGTCGCGGATTTTTTGTTCGTGACTATTCCATTACGAGGATAAAGAGAGTTGCATTTACTTCTGACGCGTGGTACATCATAGAGCTGTGCGAAAGTGAAAGATGAATAGGAGAGTTTTGTTGAAAACTAAACGGCTATCATGGGAAATTAATTGTCCCGTCTGATTATACATTATTCTTATCCCTCAGTACGAATTTGATGAAAAACTTCAAAGTTGTGGATTGTAGAATCAATGTTCTATTTCGATTCTTTCTTTGTTTTTGATGTTTGAGGTCTTTCAGGTCTACTAGCGTTACAAAAATAACAAAAAACTAAAATGCGCTGAAAAACATTAAATGGCTGTCAAAAGCAGTATGTTTCTGTGATCAACCGATTTTCTATTTTTGGACTGTTTGGACATTAGCTCTTTGTGTGTGTGTGTGTGTGTGTGTGTGTGTGTGTGTGTGTGTGTGTGTGTGTGTGTAAAGAGAGGTGTGCGCTCGATGTGCATGTACGCTTCGTGTGTGTGTGTGTGTGTGTGTGTGTGTGTGTGTGTGTGTGTGTGTGTGTGTGTGTGTGTGTTTGTGTGTGTGTGTGTGTGTGTGTGTGTGTGTGTGTGTGTGTGTGTGTGTGTGTGTGTGTGTTCGTGAGTGCGCGCGTGTTAGTGGGATGTGAGATTGCGCTTGTGTGTATTGGTATGTCATGAATACTTTTCCATAGCCTTATTTCTTCCACTGCTATCACAATCACACCAACATCAATGTCATTTACCCGGCCCGACATTACTGATCTGTCATTCATTTACGTCCCTTCCTAATACCCCCCCCCCCCCCCACACACACACACACACACATACACACATGTATCCGCACCCACCACCTCCCCAAGAGGTAAAATGTTTAAACCATTTGCCTTTCAGGATTCAGAACTTACACCCGTAACAAGCAACCAAGGAGATCTGCAGATCGCGGAATCCAGAGATATAAAAGAGACAGGACTAGTAGCTTGCCTAGTCTTCTTCCAGTCACATTTGTCGGAGTCCTATTCGCTTGAACAGCTAACTAACAACTTTCTACTGAGAAACCTGTTCAACTGACTGGTGTGCCCTCTCAGGTAACCATAATATATATGCCAGCTTTTTTCTTGCCCGCTGTTCAGCGCGGTCGGCCTACTGGCTGCACGTAGCCTGTGCCTGCTCCAAAACCATTGCGTGTGTGCTTCAAATGTGACATTTTGACACTACCAGTTGCGACGCCTGATAGAACAGTCAACCCGTCAACAGCAGGAAGACAGGCCATACGCCACAATTATGACTTTGCACTTAAAGACTATATAATCCATGAAAGCGTTTTGAGGCGTACCATATCAATGTGAGCCAGCCATTAACATTAAAATGATAATATTATTGATCAAAAGAACAACGCCCCACCAATTATTTCCCTTGTTTGGGGGGGGGGGGGGGGGTGATTTTCACCGATGAAATCAATAACAATTCTCAAACACATGACCTTCCCCTTAGCTGACGACACATTTCAGGCTTTTGCACTTGCCCGTGACCCTGTCTTTGTGTCAGCTTCAAACACCCAAAGAGTCCCATTCCTTTGATTTTAATGTCTGCTTGGAACTGTCTGGCTTGTACCTTGGCCAAATGAAAGAAAATGAGGAGCTTCAATTTTTAGACAAATAAAAATTCTCAAAACAATCTAATTGTGTCAGTCTATAAATACTCGACTTCTTAAGCAAGGCCTTGGGGCATTAATTGTTGGTGTGCAGCCACATAGAGCAATCAGATCAAGCGGAAGTGATTAATGCCTGTAGTGTGTGCAAACGAACTCTAAGTAGAAAAGGGCTAGGAAACTAACCCTGCCCCCACTACCTCTTTGCTGAATCAAAGCTCATAGCACAGGAAAGATATCTGGCATACCGAGAACTTCGTGTTAGCTCTTTTGGCTTCTTATGCATGTTCATGGTACTATGACTAACAGTCTGGATTACGTTTCAGTCAGGGCGACAATAATTAAAAGCCATTGCTTATTTTTGTGTACCCTTTGCATCGGAGGTTTTCTTCATTAATTTTTATCATGATAATCTCAGAGAATTTTACAAATCTGCATGCAAAATTCAGCATCACATCAAAATTACTTCAATACTTCCACAGGATATTTAGTATGCATGAAGATAAGTTCATCTACTATAGTGCAGATTAGCAAGAGAGATGAAAGAGTATTCAATATGATTTAAACACACACACACACACACACACACATACACACACACACACACACACACACACACACACACACACACACACACACGTGAGGAGAGAGAAGATGGAGATAGAGGTGCAGAGCTAATTAATGCAACATACAAATGTCGCAATCGTTTCCCCCATGATACCTTTTTAACTCTTATAATGTTTTTCCAGTCTAATCACTAAACAAATAAGAATCAATATTAAAAACACAGAGGTACTTGGAAATTATTGTACCTTCTTTTACACATGTGCAAATTTGTGAGGCCAGCATAAATCTATTCGTTACATGCATATTTCATTTTGTGCGTATTTTGCCATGAGAATGACGTGCGCAGCAACAGCATCTTTTGAAATGAAGAGTACGTTTTTTTACTAAGCTATAAATATTAATATTTATTTCCGGTAGATTATAAACATGTACTCTGGGAATACCTCTTAACATGGTGAATTCTGAATTACTAACCTGAAATAAGGCAGACATTTCACTTGGAATTCATGGTAATTCATTTCCATCACATAGATGTGTTTTTCCATATTGTATCCGTGTTTTAATGCAGCTAAATATGCTGGAAGCATTAGTTCTATTTGGTTAATCCTGAATTGGTGCATGAACTAATTGGCTGTCGAACATCTAAATCGGAAACATCATCAGATGTGTGTGTGTTTTTTTCCGTCTGTCCCAAACAAAACGAGTTGGCCATTCGGTAACAGTTTTTCATAGTGTTCATATTCTTCTTTCAAGTGTTTCTCTAAATCTTGACACCCACTCCCCCCCTCCCCGCCCCCCCCCCCCCCCCCCCCCCCCCAAAAAAAAAAAAAAAAAAAAAAAAAGAAAGAAAGCAGAAAGAAAAAAAAGAAAAAAAAAAGGAAAAGAAACTGTACAAAACCATAAATGATGCTGCACGATATCTTTTCTGCATTTGAAAAAAATACGTTACTAACAACCACCCCCAATCTTCCTAACATAACAAACTTCCATGAGTGACGCAGCATTGCGCCAGCTGGTTGGTTGGTCAGATAAAGACAGTACTTTTCTGGGTCCCGCTGCCACCTTCGGGTGTATCTTTGTGTTGCTGCAATCTAAACACCTGATCAATGGTCTGGATTTATGTTTAGGTCAGGTATTCGTTAATCCTCGTCCATATGACCCGTTTCCAGCTTTTTTCTTTGTTAAATATTTGCTTACTTGTTGGTTCAGTTAAATTTCTATCTGTAATCCTTGCACATTTGTGGCTTCATGGCTCGGCAGATATTGACTAGTCCGCATGCAGTGTCGTACACTTCCTTGATAAAAATGAAACTAAAGCTTGATTATTTGTACCTGCTCCTTTGCTAGATAGAAATCACATTAAGCAGCACTGTCTTTATAGAAGAAAAGATGTTTTCGAAACCTTCCGTGGAAAAATCAAATGGCACGTAGTTTAGAAAAGCAGAAGAGTATAAACTGAAGACAATTTAAAGAAAGTCGGTCTTGTATGTTGAAATAGCGCCGAAAACACTAAGCGTAGATTTGCAGCATGTACTACATGGTGATATCTCCCTGCAGAGGGGACGGGGGGGGAGGGGGGGGTGGAGGGGGGGGGGGGGGGGTAGTTGGGAAGGAAGAGGAGAGAACATGTTAAATCCTTTGATAGCTATATGTCACAAACAGAAAACATTTCGGAGCATATTTTCTCCAAACGCCGACAAATACACACGCAAGTGCCCGCATTGACAAAAATCACACACACACACACACACACGCACGCACGCACGCACACACACACTCACACACACACGCACACACACACACACACACACACACACACACACACACACACACGCACGCACGCACGCACGCACGCACGCACGCACCCACACACACACACACACACACACACACACACACACACACACACACTGTGTCCGGGAGAAACGGGGCGGGGAAGCATGAGGAAAAGAGAAAGAGACAGGCCAGGAAAACTCGAATTCCTGAGCGAAGCCTTTATGCTCCGTCACAGGTGACAAATTATGACGTCTGTTGTGTGCAGCCCTCTCGGTGCTGAACGGAATCCACCTTCTTCTCACCCGCATTCTCCACCCACCGCACTCCCAAATTCATCCCCGTCCCTCCCATGGCCCTAAACCCATGCCCCCACCGTCACTCCCCCCCCCTCCACCGCCACCACCACTACAACACACACCCCTTCCAGCCAGTGACTCATGCTTCATTTAATCTTTTTATGTAGGATCTATCGAAATTGAACGGACGATTTATTCATAAGACGCTGGCTGACTCATTGTTCACCTGTATATCCTGTTTTGTTTTTGTTGTTGTTGCTGTTGTTGTTGTTTTATATCTAAGTATTCTTTGCAGCTGTTATGCAAACATAGATTCTTTTTCGCATGGACATTTTCTTTCTTTTTTTGTTCTGTTCCTTTCTTTCTTTCCTTCTTTCTTTCTTTCTTTCTTTCCTTCTTTCTTTCTTTCTTTCTTTCTTTCTTTCTGTTTTCCTTTCTTTCTTTGCCTGTTATTCATCTATTTATCTATTTGTTAACTAACTTACTTATTTTTGTCCTGCCTACGTTTTCAGTGTAGAAGATAATATAACAGATTTCGGGTATGATAGATTTCGGGTATGATAGATTTCGGGTATGATAGATTTCGCAAACTGGGAGGCAGCGACTTCTGAACAGCTCGAGTAGCAAAGCTGAAGGAAGGGTCACGAAACGAGTAAACCATGTACACCTGTTCCAACCTTGCTTCTCAACATGGTCTCCTGGGCTGACCTCACCTCTTGAGTGACAGTGCGGCGAGTTTAGGTTGCCCATGTGCACGCGTTTTAGTCCGGCTGATGTACGTAAACTGCCTTTAACAACAACAACAACAACAACAACGACAACAACAACAACGTCATCATCATCAACAACAACAGCAACAACAACAACAACGACAACAACGCGTTGAGAAGAAAAGGGTGGCGAAAATACGAGTATCGCTTCTCCAGCAGTGCTCTGATCTTATATGATGCGCCAATCAAAACGATCTTATTTCTGCTAAGGGTGATGATTGTAACAGGAGTAGCTCGTCCTTCAGCTTACAGCAGTTTTGGTCTGTTACATTCGCGTTTGATGTGATGTGAGCACGGACCCCAGGTACTGAGAGTGATAGGAAAGCATGAGGAAAGAGTTGGGGACGAGGGAGAGGGGTTAGAACAACAATACCTTAAGATAGTGAAGTGCTTCATCTACCGCTGAGATGTCCGAAAGATGGAGATGGGGGGGGGGGGGGGGGGGGTGATGATGGATAACAATCCCAGAATAATAGGGTCAAGGTGAGGAAAGGCATCTAGCACAACAATGACACTTACCAGAACAGCAGCATAGGCAGAGAACAGACCAGGTCGGGTTTTTTGTTTGTTTGTTTGTTTGCTTTTTTTGAGGCCGAAATTTGAACTCGCAACCTTCCAAATGCCTAAAATGTAGTGCTTAAACCAGTAGAACTGTTCAGGTCTGTTGTTCAAAACGGTCAAAAAGAAGAAGAAGAAGACGAAGAAGAAGGAGGAGGAGGAGGAGGAGGAATAGGAGGAGGAGGAGGAGGAGAAGAAAAGTTCCATGCCGGTCGTCCAAAGAATGGAACTCTCAAACCCTCAAGGTCTTACTTCATCAACTAACCACATTCTGTATGACAAAAATTTGGCACACTGGGTTTTTAGCAATACATTGCCGTTAACGAGAAGTCTGGGGCGTTCAGCTATTGAGAATGAGAAGCCCGATCTTTCTGTCCACCAAGCCGTGCAATTTATTGTTTACTGTACATGGAAAATACTTTTAAACAGTACATGATTAGGCAACATCTGTGTTGTTTGCCGCAAATATGAAAGAGGTTTAAAATGGATAGAGGCGAAATTAAAGAGCAGTTTTGTAAACTTATATTTTTTTCCCTCTGAGGCTGTTATTCATACAGCACGTTGCTGGGGTATGAGGGACTAATTACATTAACAGACAACGGGCGAAACAGCATGTGCTCTGCTGTCAAATTCAGAGAGATATTCAAAGGGAGGAAAAAGTATCCACAACTGCGGCCTGGTTATAGAATTTCTTTGGAGATATTGTTGGCCATTATTTAATGCATGTTGTTTACAGTTAATCATGTATGTCTATCACTACAGCTAATACAC
>CM065716.1:46764625-46767125 GCA_033310375.1 Conus canariensis | reverse complement strand
CCAGGGGCTCACCATTCATGGTTATGTTGGCACTGCTGTTAGTCGTGCTGTTGACCATGATCTTTGACTTCTCTGTGCTGACCTCCATGCCGTAGGCACTTGCTCTTGTGACAAGTCTGTTTGTGAGATCCTGGAGCTCGGTGTTGCTGCCCCCTATGAGGTCGATATCGTCTGCGAAACGAAGGTTGTAGACCGGCCTGCCGCCAATGCTGATGGATATGTGGTGTTCTTCGAGGGTCTCTTGAGACCCCTAAAGAAAGTACGTTTCCGATAAAACAACCCACATACTGGATTTGTTGTGTGCGTGTGTAAGCACACGTGTGCATGATTGAGTGTGTACATTTGCGCGCGCGTGCGCATGTGCGTGCGTGCGTGCGTGCGTGCGTGTGTGTGTGTGTGTGTGTGTGTGTGTGTGTGTGTGTGTGTGTGTGTGTGTGTGTTGTTTTTGTTGCCCGCGTGTGCGCGTATCATAATGGTTGTTCAGTTGACAAAATGCGTCATAACTAATTCAATAATCAAATAAGTAGATAAAGCAAAAAGCGATATACAGATAAATTAAATAAAACTAGATCATGAAGGACAATGAATAAAACAGGTGTACAAATAAACATATACAACTTGAATAAGCACGTTAAAAAAATCAGTGAAAGCAAATGATTGTTGAAAGATTAATGAGAGGAGATGACAAAGAGGGATGAAACTGATAGATTTTTCACATCGGAACACACACACACACACACACACACACACACACACACACACACACACACACACACACACACACACACACACACTCTCTCTCTCTCTCTCTCTCTCTCTCTCTTTCTTTCTCTCTCTCTCTCTCTCTCTCTCTCTCTCTCTCTCTCTCGAGCAAAAATATATTTCTTTTATTCTTTGACTTCATTGACATTTTTTTCTTTTTGTTTTATTTTTGGTTTTTGTTTTTAATTGTAGTATCAGTTAACAAATGTATGTTCCCTTTCCAGATTTGGAAGTTATCTTCCCTTGAGCTCGATCTGTAGAGCACCTGGTACTTTTGCAGGACGGGCCATTTTGTGTATTCAGTCTAAGACTAAACCGTTTCCGCCTAGGAAGTTCCATGTCTACATTCTAGTCATATAGTCTGTGCCACAGTCTCAGATTTAGTCTGAGACTGAGCCCCTTACGGCTATGACATTGCGGGTCAACATTTTGGCCTCACAGTCTCAGACACAATCTCAGATTTGCCTTGCTCTCGACTCATAGCATTTTACGCCAACAACTTTACTCTCAGACTTCCAAGAAAGGTCCCTTTCTTCAGACATAGTCTCTCCCCTTTGCGAATAAGTTATTTTTCACTATTGAATACTCCACGTGCAAGTAGATCAATTGTTACCTTGTCGTTCAGACTTTGGTGAAATGCTTTAACGACAAAGTACTGTAAAGACATTAAGTGTGTCTGCTCTGCAAAATTAACGTTTGAGCATGTACTGGTAAAATGTGCTTCAATGAAGAGCTTCCTACCTCCTGAAGTCGTAGAATGTATTTCGCCTGTTTCTAACGTTAAGTTATTTTCGGGTCAGTTTAATCTTTTCAACCTTTCAATATTTATATTAGCTAGTTGTTTCTTATGTAGTCCTATTGCACGTTTCTTGTAACTCTCTTTGTCTCTGTCTCTCTGTCTCTGTCTCTCTCTGTCACCCTCTCTGTCTCTGTCTCTCTGTCTCTGTCTCTCTCTCTTCTTTTTTTTGTTTTGGATAATATTAAAGATCAAGAAAGTTTTACTGTTTTTTATGCTAGAGTCTAAAATCATCGACACGAGGAAAAGACTTTAAATAAGACAACCAACCAAACAACCAACCAACCACCTCTCCCTATGCATCAAACGGCAGAACTCTGGCAGAGCATTGGTGTGGCGAAAGCTCTCTGTAGAGCGATGACTGGACTGACTGCGTGTAATGGGTGATCCACCAACGTGAATCATAAAAAACTCAAGGTGTGGGGCCGTGTTTAAAACTTCCGTGTGTGTGTGTGTGTGTGTGTGTGTGTGTGTGTGTGTGTGTGTGTGTGTGTGTGTGTGTGTGGTCTTGCCTTCGTATAAAGAACAAAGAACCCTAAGACGCACAGGCAGGAGTTACCAGGCCATTTCCTCCGTCTGTTCAGACCATTGAGACAGTACAGAAAGAAGGGAACAACATATGAGAGAGAGGAGAGAGAGAGAGAGAGAGAGAGAGAGAGAGAGAGAGAGAGAGAGAGAGAGAGAGAGAGAGAGAGAGGAGAGAATACGAATACGAATACGAATACGAATAATTCATTCATATTAAGCCATAGCCCACATTGAACTGGCGACACCCGTAATAAACCAAATAAGAAAAATTCAAGGTGAAGGAAATGGATTAAAGCAGTTACACATCTATACACTATGCAAACTATTATGAACAGACTGTTGACAGAGAGAGAGAGAGAGAGAGAGAGAGAGAGAGAGAGAGAGAGAGAGAGAGAGAGAGAGAGAGAGAGAGAG
>CM065716.1:46752125-46754625 GCA_033310375.1 Conus canariensis | reverse complement strand
TGCTGGTGTCAACAGAATGCAGTGGCCCGCAAACAGCCCAGATCTGAACCCCATTGAACATCTTTGGGATGAGCTGGGCCGGAGACTGCAGCAGCGTCGTCCTCCTCCTGCTAACCTGGGTCAGCTGTTTTAGTCACTCCAGCAGGAGTGGGCTGCTGTCCCCCAGGCCTTTCTGCGCACACTGGTGAACTCCATGCGACAACGCTGCCTTGAATGCCTTGCCAATAACGGGGACACACACGTTATTAACCATGACATTGAACAAACACTCCTCCTGTGACTTTCAAATTTGGGGGTGGGGGTGTTTGTACTCCGCTCGATTCCAGTTTGTTGATTCCTCGGACTTGTCATTGTCTTTACACACTTTTCACATATTCAATAAATTCATGTTACACTTGGAGATTGATCACTTCCCAATTTTCTTTTTTATAAGTCAGTGAAATGTTGGTCCTTAACTTTTTTTGAACAGTTATATATATATTATATACATAAATACATACAGAGAGAGAGGGGAGAGAGAGAGGGGAGAGAGAGAGAAGAGCAACATACATACATACATACATACAGACGACAGACAGACAGATAGAGACAATGTGTCAGAGAGAGAGAGAGAGAGAGAGAGAGAGGGAGAGAGAGAGAGAGAGAGAGAGAGAGAGAGAGGAGAGAGAGAGAAGAGAAGAAGACAGACAGACAGACAGACAGACGACAGACAGAACGACACAGAGAGTTGACGATTGTCGAGTGTGGCATAACGCTGAGCATTTCTGTCAGCTGAGCAACAAATCAAACTGGATGGAAACACCTGCCGCCTTTCAAGAGTTAAAAGCGTCCATCAACATTCATCTCGACTCGGTGGCCAAACTATATCCATTTTTAACTACGTTATTAGCATTCGTGGTGGACCTCTGTCTCCACAAACAGCCCTTCCCACTTAAACGTGCTCTCGTGGACCCGTGGGAGTCAGCTTTGGTCATTAATTTGAATCTTTCCCGTTTATCTGTGCTCAAGTGGATCTGTCCGTGTCGGAACTGGGAGGACATTAAATTGCGAGGGCCTCTCTCGCTCACAGTGCGCTGGCGGAAGTGTCGGAGTCACAGATGGACCCGTTGTTTGAGTAAGTCGTTCTTGACCTATTTTACTGTTCCGGGGAAAAAGAAAGTTGCAAAGGTCGTGTGAGGTTTTTATCTGACAGTCGTCAAGGTTTGGCACCTCGCTCTCTCCTGAACTGCAAAGGCTGTTTCTTTCTTTCCTTTCTTTCCGTAGAATGTCCACAATCATCAAGCTGATTATTCTGACACTTGCGTGTGTATGACCGTTTTTTTTTTTGTTTTTTTTTGTTTTATCCCGCCATTAAGGCAGCCATACTCCCCAACTTCGGGGAAGGTGCATGCTATGTGTAACATGTCATCCATACCAACGGCCAAACTGAAGACCCAGCGGGGAGCGTTCATCAGACTGGTGTGCTGTGTGGTGTTATTGTTGTAGTGGTTTTCCTTGGACAGAGCTCTCTTGCATGACAGACAGGTATGTAAAGGTGATGGTGATTACTGTTTATTCGTTTCCTAAACTGTTCATTGCGAAGATTTCCTATCGCCCCCCTCCCCCCCCCCCTCACACACACACACACACAGTTTCCATCTGTACAAAAGCTTTTTATTTTGAGTTTCAAAATTTTGAAGCTGATTATTGAAATCTGTTGGCATTGTTCCCTTGCCATGCTCATTTTGTGTCTGGGACTACACCGACCGTAATATTTGACGGGGGAAAAACTTGTTTGTTTGCGCGGAAGAGGGATACGAAAGGAATATTTTCTGCGGTTTGTTTATGTTTCGGCATTGAGAGTCACGCTGTGACGTATGTATATTTTTTCCTATCAACGCAAGGCATATAGGCAGTATATATCACAAGGAAGCTCACCGGATAGTTCACAAAGCTTCTTTCCGTCAATAGACTGCGTTCACCTAACGGGGGTAAGTGTGAATATTGCTAGTGTTCTACTGCACTATGAAGTTGTAATGAATTGAAAAGATTGACTCGGTCAGTTATGGCACGTGCACGCGATTTAGTTTTGACAACAGGTTTATTCTATTTCATCGAATGATCACTTGTTGTTGATTTATTTGATTAATGTGAACAGAGTGTTGGTTTTCACGTCATAATAATGATGTATATATTTCAAAGTCACAGTCCTGTCCGCCTCCATCTGTATTCCAGTTATTTAAGCCAGTGATTTATTTGGTTAATCCTCTGTGCTAATTTTCAACAGGAGTTCCGTACTTTCTCGGGTTAGGGGACCATATACTTTATTTGCCTTTTTGACAGTAGCTGTAACATTGCGTTCAAAAATAAGATATTTTGTCAGTCAAGACCCCTAGTTTTTTTTTTTTTTTCCCCGTGTCTGTACGTTGTAGTTAATGGTGGCCTTCAGTATAGTATTGATACTTAGGGTTGTCGTTAGGAGTGTGCATTCTTTTACATTTTTCATTATCAAATGTATTTG
>CM065716.1:46744625-46747125 GCA_033310375.1 Conus canariensis | reverse complement strand
GTCAACAGATGTAGATAGTCAACAGATGTAGATAGCCAACAGATGTAGATAGCCAACAGATGTAGATAGCCAACAGATGTAGATAGCCAACAGATGTAGATAGGTTCAACTGTTTGATGTGAAGTGCACGCCTGGACAACGATCAAGTTATCGACTGAGTCGCACTCTCACCCTATCACTTTTAGTGTATGTATTATTCATTTCATTCATTTGTTTGTTTGTTTGTTTGTGCGTATTTATTCGTTTATTCTTTTATTTATTTATTTATGTATCTATGTATTCATTTCATATTATTTTTGTTTTATTTCAATATGTTTTGTTCGTTTTCTCTCCTCCGATTGAAAATCTTAAGCTTACTGATCGGGCACAGTTGCTTTGGGCGTTCCTAGCAGCGGCATCTGTCCCATGAAAACGGCGGGGTAACTCTCGCTGAACGCGAGCTCTGGCGCAGATCACCCATCCGTGCAGATCTTCGAACATCGTCTATTGTCACGAGCAGACAGGAAGGTTGTTCAGGAGGAGCCTGCCATCTGCTCTAAATATCAGAACCTCTCAGCTGAATGCCAGCGTGAAGCAAAATGGCAGGTGTGAATCGCCTAGTCGCTCGACAGTGACGTCACAGATTAGACCAAGCGTATAATAAAGATTGTGTAGATCCTCTGGATGATTACGACGATCGTGGAATCGGAAAGTCGACCACAACCGTAACGGCTACCTGGTCGCCTGAAATACAAGTAAATGTACTCGATGCTTTTTAGACTTTCATGCATTGGGAAATTTCAGCGTGTGATTACAAGGCACAGTGTATGTTGACAACTCGACGATGTTGTGAACAGTGTATTGGGTGACAACCGAATTGATTTACCAAAGGGAGAAAACATGTTCGTTTGCCCTTTCCAGGATCAAATTTATTGGTTAAAGCGTACATTTGTATCTATGAGTTGCACAGACTCTCTCTGTCCCTCTGTCTGTCTGTCTGTTGTCTGTCTGTCTGTCTGACTCTCTATCTGTCTGTTTGCCTGTCTATCTGTCTGTCTGTCTGTCTCTCTCTCGTTCTTTCTTTTTCCCCCCTCTTCTCTCTGTCGCACACACACACACACACACACACACACACACACACACACACACACACACACACACACACACACACACACACAATCTTCTAAGTCACTTACGGAAGAAAATAACTGCTTAGTCGTGGAGCCTGCGTCAGTGAGCATAGCGCCCCCCCCCCCCCCCCCCCCCCCCCCCCCCCCCTCTGGAGGGCGCTACCGCGTCCATCCAACCAACGTCTCCATGAGCTTGTCAATACCGACGACCTCGGCCAACTCACCAAGGACATAGACGTGAAGAGGAAACCGACACTGAGGTCATCATAAGAGCAGAACATGAGCTACCACAAGAGTTGGAGATTTTTTTGTTTGTTTGTTTTTGTGCGCTGTTCGATGACAACGGAGATGGTGTTGAGGAAGATGATTCTATGGTTTTAGGCGACGTGACAGGGTTCTCCTCTATATCCCGACGCCAAATAGGCCCGAGCGATACAGACACCTGCAGTGTGGATCTGAAGATTTGAGCAACATTCTCAGAGACGCATCCATGAAGTAGATGACACTCGACGGTGTGGTTCCGCTCTGCCCAACTCACTCCATGCCAAACTCAGCTCTGGATATGAGCCAGTCGGGGCAGAAAAATCCTGCAAATAAATTACTTTAAATCGAATCGAACCCATGACCTCCCAGCCCAGAATCGCGACATTATCCGTTGCACCACGGCGACTAACAGTACCGGCTTTTCTGCCTAAAATGTGGAAGGAATCAGGCTTGGAGAGAGAGAGAGAGAGAGAGAGAGGAGAGAGAGAGAGAGAGAGGACAGACAGACAGACAGAGACAGACAGACAGACAGACAGACAGACAGACACAGAGAGAGAGAGAGAGAGAGAGAGAGAGAGAGAGACTTCATGCCAAACGAAAAACCATACACTATAATCCGTATGTAGACGCGTGCGATTACTTACAGATCACGGATTAAAAGGCTTAAAAACGTAACATGAAATCCGCACGCCATCACTCTCACAAACGTTTGTGAATGAAGAAAGAGAGAAAGAGAGAAATAAGCAAACAATCACATGCTTGACATGAGATGTGTTTACAATAGGTAAGCATGTCCTGTTGGTAAATCTGTCTCGTAGGTATGCTTGTCTTGTTGGCAATGTCTTGTAGGTAATCATGCCTTGTAGTTAAGCTGTTTCGTAGGTAGTGTCCAGTTTGTAAGCCTGTGTTGTAGGCAAGCCAGCCTTATAGATAAGCCCGTCTTGTAGGTTATGTCTTGCAGATAGTCTGTCTTGCAGTTAATAATTTGTACGTACTGTCTTGTTAGATAAGCCTGTCTTGTGGGTCATATCTTTAAAGTCTTGTAGATAAACCTGTTTTTGCATATAACGCCTTGTAGCTGAGCCCGCCTTGTAGCTAAAATTGTCGTGCAGATGATCCTGTCTTGC
>CM065716.1:46729625-46737125 GCA_033310375.1 Conus canariensis | reverse complement strand
TCCTGAGGACCAGAGGGGGCTACGAGGCCTTCCAGTGGCTGGGGGACCAGGTCACCACCTTCCTGTCCTACGCCGAGGAGGGATCCATATTCGTCTTCGGGGACGACTTCCGCGACCACTTTTTCGCTTTCGCTGTGAGAGGGTTTTAGTGGGTTGGGGAGGAGGAGGGGTCTTAAATGGTGGTATTGTGGAGAGGTGTGTGAGATACTGTTACGTGGGCTAAAGTAGTTATGAGGAGTGGGGCTGACAGATGGAGGGAGCGGAGGTGTGTGTAGGAGAGATACGTGAGAGAGAGAGAGAGAGAGAGGAGAGAGAAGAGGAGAGAGAGAGAGAGAGAGAGAGAGAGAGAGGGGGGGGGGGGGCGGGCAGAAGCGGGCGAAGAACGTTTATGACACCGATTACTGATGAGATAACTCTGCTGGGTTTTTTGAATGTGTTTACTTTACCATAGTATGTTTTTGTGTATATGTGGTTGAATTTTTCAAGTTTATTAACTTCCACCCCCTTCCTTTCTGTCTGTTTGCATCTGTGTCTACGGACCTGACTGTTTCTTTTTTTTCTGTCTTTTTATTTCCTTAACATGTATGTGCTGTTCTGCAAAACCATATGCAAGCATGATCTGTAATTTTGTTTTCCTTTGTTTCTTTCTATTCCCTCCCCCACGCCCATTTTCTTATATTTCTTTTCTTTTTTCATTTCTTCTTTCTGGTCTTCCTTCTTGTCTGTCTTTGGCCCAGATCTTGCCCATGATCGTGTTCTTCAGCTCGGTGATGTCGGTGTTGTACTACCTGGGAGTAATGCAGAAGATTGTGTCCGTGCTGGGGCGTTTCCTCGGCTTCTGTCTGGGCACCACGGCGGCCGAGTCGTTGTGCGCCGCCTTCAACATCTTCATGGGCATGGTAAGCAGTACAGAGGAGCCTGAGTCCTCCAATCTCTCGGGGTCTCCGTTGCATGTACGTTGCTACCTCGCGGTTTGGGTTGTTGTTTTTTTTTTATTGTCTTTTTAAATTTGTATTTCTTTTTTCTTCTTATTTGTTTATTTTTTTTTATTTTTTAGGTCTGTTATATTTCATGATCCGATTATGTGTTCACTTGTCCCTTCATGATGGGCTAAAAGTTGCGTAAGACTCTGTCTATTTTTCTGTCTGTCTGTCTGTCTGTCTGTCTGTCTGTCTGTCTGTCTGTCTGTCTGTCTGTCTGTCTTCTCTCTCTCTCTCTCTCTCTCTCTCTCTCTCTCTCTCTTTTATTTTGTTTGTTCTCGTTCTTCATTCCTGTATCTTTCCCGTCCCCTCCTGCCTCTGTTCTGTCCACTATTTTTTTTTCTTTTGATATTGACTTTTTTCTTTCTGACACTTCTTTTTTGAAGTCTTTAGTGTTTTGTTCTGTTCAATGTTTGTCTTTTTTTCTTTCTGACACTTCTTTCTTTGAATTCTTGTGTGCGTGCGCGCGCGCGCGCGCGCGCGCGGGTGTGTGTGTGTGTGTGTGTGTGTGTGTGTATGTGTGTGTGTGCGTGCGCGCGTGTGTGTGAATCTATCCATGCTCTTTTGTTTACATTATGTCCATTTTCTGCGCCTCACGTTTTTGTTCTTTCCTTGCTTAGCTTCGTTCGAACAGTTACTTCTTTACTTCTATCTTTTCCTTCTTTTTTCGTTTTGATTTTTTTATGCTCTGCTTAGAAAATAAAGTAATCACATCACGCTATACTTGTAATGGATATGTCTACTTTTTGTACAAAATAGAGGGGGAATGAAAAGAACAAGAGAGAGAGAGAGAGAGAGAGAGAGAGAGAGAGGAGGGAGAGAGAGGGAGAGAAGAAGAAGAAGAAGAAGAAGAAGAAGAAGGGGGAGGAGAAGGAGAAAAGGTGTTTTAGACATAGATTACCCATGAGGTAGAGTGGCAGAGCTTTTGACACACCATTCGGCAATGTGTGAAACATACGGCATGTGACACGTGAATTAATGTTTTTTTAAATGCATATTTAGCTTTGGTATGGTACGTTGTGAACTTTGAACTCTGTGGATTTGCTCTTCTTTCCTTTATATGTAATTTCTTTTCGGTGTTGTTTCCTCATTTCTGTCTTTCTGATTGTGTCGCTACTCTTTTCTTTTCTGTACTTTTTCTTCATCACTATCCACACTCATCCATGTGTTCTGTTTAAAGTAGGGAAAAGCAATTTCATCGAAACACTAGGGACGAGAAAGTTACTTTGCCGCCCTTCCGGCAGAAGAGTGCCCGCGGTTAAATGTGGTTATCGCCCTTTTCTCCTGGTTAATTTCCTATCCTTGTCAGTTCGTTTATTTTCCATTCTCCGATGTCCCACCTGATGTGATTTGTTTTAATTTCTTAAGTTTTGAAAGAGATCAACATGTTCCCATCTGATCTGAAATTTTACTGAAGACCGATTTTAAACGAAAAATCTGGGGTGTTTACAGAAGATCATTTTTTCTAGTGAGGTATGTGTGTGTGTGTGTGTGTGGGGTGTGTGTGTGTGTGTGTGTGTGTGTGTGTGTTTATGTGTGTGCGCGCGCGCGCCCGCGCGCGCGTGTTCGTGTGTAAGTGTTTGTTGTGTGTGTTGTGTGGTGTGTGTGTGTGTGTGTGTGTGTGTGTGTGTGTGTGTGTGTGTGTGTGTGTGTGTGTGTGTAACTTGAAAGTTGATTTTAACGCAGTGACAGATCTGATTGGGACCTTTGCGGTCGGCTGGCTTATAAGCAACATTATTTCTCTCTGTCTCTGTCTCTTCTCTGTCTCTGTCTCTCTCTCTCTCTCTCTCTCTCTCTTCTCTCTCTCTCTCTCTGTCTGTTGTCTCTGCATCTCTCACTCTGTCTCTGTCTCTGTCTGTCTCTGTCTCTGTCTGTCTGTCTGTCTGTCTGTCTGTCTGTCTCTCTTTCTCTCTCACTCTCATTCATTCTCCCGCTCTCCTCCGATTTGTTGTGATGCCTTGATGGCCATTGCTGAGGACGGCAGTGAAGTGTTTGGTGGTTCACTTGTCGGGTCAGACAGACGCCCCCATGATGGTCCGTCCCTTCCTGTCCAGATGACCCGCTCCGAGCTGCACGCCATCATGACGGAGGCTTCGCCACCATTGCCGGCTCCGTCCTGGGGGCCTACATAGGATTCGGGGTGAGTGTCCACTTGGATGGGGGGAAGAGGGGTGGGTGGAAGGGTGGTAGGGGTAATAGTAGGAAGGTGGAGGGTGTGGGGGAGGGTGAAAGATAGTATGGGTTATAGTGGGGAGCAGGTGTGTGTGTGTATGGGGGGGGGGGGGTGAGCAGGAGGTTGAGGGGGCAGACGAAGCCTGGTTACTTCAGTGGTTCACAACGCCGAGTATGCGGCATTCAGGACTTGCGAGTTCGAATCCCCCTGCTAACACATCAAAATAACAACACTCATAACAAAACTGGTGTCTTTGCTTCGAGATGCCGATGGAATTTTTTTCTCTCTTCTGTTCCATCTTCTGTGCCACCTCTGTGGCATTGCATTGCACCCACGCCGCTCATTCTGAGACCCCCCCCCCCCTCCTGTCCACAGCCCTGCCCGGCCCGTCCCGCCGCAGCCATGGCGCCGGCGATCCACAGTGAGTAGCCATTGTCAAGTCGTCATGAGGCAACCCACCGGAAGAGACACTGCACTACTGCTGAGTCACTTCGGTGGTGTTCAGTGGTGTATGTTCTGATCCAATAGACGCAGGACAAATGTCGGTGGAATGTTTGTTAGGCTCTCCAACCAGTCTTGCCTAGGATTGTTCTGCACGCTGACCATGTTGCCTGAACTGGATGTCGACGTTACACTTGAATTATCAATAGCAACAGGGACTTGAAAAGACGAGTACTTGATTAGTTTTTTTTTTTTTTTTTTTTTTTTTTTTGCTGATGCGGTTTGATTCTAGATTGTCTGGAAGAATAGAGATATTTATCTCGATTGGTCGATTATGCCGTCAAAAGAAAAGGGTAAACAGCAATGAATTTTTCTTCTATTATTGACCGAATAGGGGTATAAAGAACATTCAATGCAGACTTTTTTCTCGTGGTGTTTTAAGCCTACCTCACTGTGAAGGAAGGCATACTCGGAACAGTGCATACTGACCACGTTCCCGTTGCCTAGGACCAGGGAAAGTTCACATGACATACAGAATTGATTACCTGATCTCTTGTCCGAACTCAGGGAACATGATGAAGACATTGTTATGACCACACAGACCAAGAGAATGAAACAATCTTTTGAAATGCCTAGTTTAGAAGCCCCCATTGTTGACTGGCACTGTGACGAAGAGAAGCCATTTTGTCCGTCAGGACAATTTCGTTAAAGTGCAGGCGGAATTTGAACCATGGACTTCATAGATTCCTGAGATGGTAGTCCAGGAGATTTGACTGTTGAGTTCGTGGCCCCTCGTCCCTGAAGTTACAATTTTGCTCGTTTTTAACCCTCTTTGGTGTGAAAACTGTGTCCAAAACAGAACACTCGAAGACACCGAAAATCCAAGTTTGCAATTAGATATATATAGGAATTGATGGTCTGTATTTTGAGCCAAGTTTCTACTACTGCCACTACTACTACTACTACTACTACTACTACTACTACTACTACTTACTACTACTACTATACTACATTTCCACAGCACCACTGTTACTGCGGCTACTGCTACTACTACTACTACTTCTACTCCTATCATCACTACCACCACCACACCACCACCACAAGCACAACCACTATTACAACTACTACTACAACAGTTATTGTAGTTGTCAACAGAATCTAAAAAAATGTGTGTGTGTGTGTGTGTTGTGTGTGTGTGTGTGTGTGTGTGTGTGTGTGTGTGTGTGTGTGTGTGTGTGTGTGTGTGTGTGTGTGTGTGTGTGTGTGTGTGTAAGTGAGAGAAAGAGAGTGTTGTCAGTACAACACTATGTTAATCTGACAGTAAATGGTTTCAGTCAGTCAGTCAGAGAAAGAGCGATGGTTTGTGTGTATGTGTGCGTGTGCGTGCGTGTGTGTGTGTGTGTGTGTGTGTGTGTGTGTGTGTGTGTGTGTGTGTGTGTGTGTGTGTGTGTGTGTGTTCGTTCTCTACTTTGTCTTTTCAACTTGAAAAGAGAAGAGAGAGAGAGAGAGAGAGAGAGAGAGAGAGAGAGAGAGAGAGAGAGAGAGAGAGAGAGAGAAAACGTATGGCAAACTTTCACGGCTTTTCCTCCCCTTGGCAATGACATGAGCTAGCAGGACCAGACCTGGGGAGAGAATGAGGAGGAAAGTGGAGAAGAAGAAGAAGAAGAAGAAGAAGAAGAAAGAAGAGAAGAAGAAGAAGAAGAAGAGGAAGAAAAAGAAGAAGAAGAAGAAAAAGAAAAGGATGACATGAGTCGAATAATTTGGAACCGGTTTTTTTCCAGCTGCAGATGACCTGTCTGTAAAAACCGTGCAGTATTGAGGGCAGGGTACTCTAAGCAGACACTAATTCCGTCTTCGCCGGCAATGACCTATGAGGAAAAAAAAAGGGGAGGGGGGGGGGACAAACAAAGGGGAATGAAACGGTGATGAAGGGAGGGAGGGCGGGGTGACGGATGGGAATAGAAGGGAGGGGGATGAGGGGGGTAGTGCACCAGCGATCGAGGCCTGGATGAATGGGAAAGAGCACTGTAAAGGTAAGATTTCATCATAGTAAGGAATCTGTTGTTTCCGTGATATGGAAGAAAACGCTAGATAACGACATATATACAAAGTTAAAAGTAGACGGAAATGCTTGACTAATTGTTCTGAGGACATTACATGGAGTGGGGGCAGAGAGAGAGAGAGAGAGAGAGAGAGAGAGAGAGAGAGAGAGAGAGAGGCGGGGGTGGGGGGGGGAGAGAAAGAAAGAAAGGAAGAGACAGATAGACAGACAGATAGAGAGACAGACAGACGGAGAGAGAGAGAGAGAGAGAGAGAGAGAGAGAGAGAGAGAGAGAGATAGAGAAAGAGAGAAGAGGAGAGAGAGAGAGAGAAGACAGACAGACACACAGACACACAGACACACAGATACACACTCAGACACACAGACAGAGAACGCATGCGTGAACATGTGCGTTTTGGCATGAATAGAGGCAGATGGTGTCTACACGCTTGAGCATAAGCGCGTGCACCCCGCTCACTTCATGGATATGTGCACGATGACCCCAATACGGAACATGGTTGGTGATGGGGATGGGCAGGTGCCCGCCAACCACCTCCTGTCGGCCTCCGTGATGTCGGCCCCCGCCGCCCTGGCCATTTCCAAGCTGACCTACCCGGAGACAGAGCCCGTGGAGATCCAGGTGGAGGATTACACCATCATGGCCAAAGTGTGAGTTAGGGTGCTTTGAGATCTGTACTTGTCCTTGTTTGTCGTTCAATGTCTTCGTTCTGTTTGTCGTTCGCTGTTTTCGTTCTGTTTGTCGTTCACTGTCTTCGTTCTGTTTGCCGTTCACTGTCTTCGTTTCTGTTTGTCGTTCACTGTCTTCGTTCTGTTTGTCGTTCACTGTCTTCGTTCTGTTGTCGTTCACTGTCTTCGTTCTGTTTGTCGTTCACTGTCTTCGTTCTGTTTGCCGTTCACTGTCTTCGTTCTGTTTGTCATTCACTGTCTTCGTTCTGTTTGTCGTTCACTGTCTTCGTTCTGTTTGTCGTTCACTGTCTTCGTTCTGTTTGTCGTTCACTGTCTTCGTTCTGCTCCTTTTTTGTTCCTTAGTTCAGCCAGCTTGATCCAGGATGAAGCATGTATAGATCTACGGGGAGGGAAAACTATGACGATGTGGGCAAAGGGAAAAGCTGCAATAAAATTCATGTCTGAAGAGGAGAGTTAAAATGGTGCGGCTAAAGAGAAGATCTATAACACTTCGGCCAAGGAGAAGAGATGAAATGGTGTGACCTATAAGAAGAACCAGAACAATACGTCCAAAGAGAGGAGGTATAGAGTGTGGCCAAAGAGAAGATCTGTATCAATATAACCAATGAGAAGAGCAATGACAGTATGGCCAAGAGAAGAAATGCAACATAAGACTAACAGAAACAAGACAGCCGTGGAAAACATTTGTTATAGAGAGGATAACAAGAAAAACAGACTGATGATGAGATTATGACAACAAGAATAACAGACAGAAACAATCAAGAGTGGAAAAAAAAAGAAAATACTTACGAAATATAGCATAGATTTATGACTGGGATTTATACACATCTCATAATTCCACTTTGCCCCCAGCCCTCAACCCTTCCCCTGCCCCTTCCACCCCCTTCTCGTTCCTCTGTCCTTCCGGGCTGAACTAATTCGTCTCTGTTGTGCTATAACTGTAGGTAGAAGGATTGTCATGGGGGACGACTTGAGCAGTTACGAATCCCCACAAGATCTCAGACCTCAGTCGAGTGCGATGGTATAGAAGTATTGTAACCTTCTTTTCTTCTAATCTTCTTTTTGTTTTATTCTGTTCCATTACATTGGTGTTTCTTTTTATTTCCCACCCACACTTTTCTTCCTTGCTGTTTTTTTTTTTCTCCATTTTAATTGTT
>CM065716.1:46719625-46727125 GCA_033310375.1 Conus canariensis | reverse complement strand
AACAACACCGACAATACCACCACCACCACCACCACCACCACCAACACCAGCACCAACACCACCACCACCAACAACACCCCACCAACAAGAACACCACCACCAGCACCAACACCACCAACAACAGCACAACCACCAACACAACACCCACCACCACCACCACACCACACAACAACAGCACAACACCACCACCAACACCACCACCACCACCACACCAACAACAACAACAACACACAACACACAACAGCAACAGCAACAACACAACACAACATTTTTTTTTTAACCCCTGCAGCTGATCTGCTCCTATGTGCTGTACCCCGTGGCGCTTTTCATGGGCACGGAGCCGGGTCCGGACTGCCGTCGGGTGGGAGAGCTGGTGGGCATCAAGACCTTCACCAACGAATTCATCGCCTACAAGGCGCTGCAGAAGCTCCTGGACAACCGCAAGCTGTGGAGCAACTACACCCTCCTCTACGACGTCAGCGACCCCGCCAACGTCGACTACCTCGACCTGGACGTCAACCTGACGCGCTGGAACCTCGTGCTGGAGAAAGGGTTTTTGTCGGTGAGTGGGCTGTATGCGGTAATCAAATTGTTTTTAAAGTTGTTTTTTTATGTGTGTCGGTGAGTCAGGCTACGTAGTAATTAACTTATTTTTAAAGGGCTTTTGTCAGTGAGTGGGTATTGTATCGTAATTAACTTTTTTTTAAGGGAATCTAAGATGAGGCAGGGAAGAGTAAACGGTGATGAAAGAACAAGTAACGTACCTCTTGCTCTCTTGGTGAAATAAGTGGACGCCCATAACTCCAAACGAATGCTGCTTAATCGCCTAGCAGAAATGACAAGAGAGAGCACACAGAACAAATAAGGAGAGCGCAAACCTCAGCGAAGGTTGAACCGATTCTGGATCCGTCCTTCAAAACGGATCCACACCGCAGAACCGCACACAAATTTAGTGACTTCGCCCTTGGACCCCATTTAAACTCTCCACCAATGTTTGTTGAGATCGATGTGGTAGAATTTGCGTAATCTTGCTGAAAGACAGACAAGCCATCAGCCAATTAGGGGGCGGGGTGGGGGGGTGAGGTGGGAGGGGGAGAGGGGCGGGAGGAGGGGAGAAGGGACGGGGACACAAGCTTTGTGGAGGTAATGAAGACTGTGATCCTAACTCTGTTAACAGCCGCGGTCCGAGGTGATAGCCACCTACGCGCTGTGCGGGTTCTCCAACTTCGGGTCCATGGGCATCCTTTTGGGAGCTATGGGCGCCATGGCACCGGAGCGCCGGACTGACCTGGCGTCCATCGTCTTCCGCGCCATGATCGCTGGCAACGTGGCTTGCTTCTTCACCGCTTGTATTGCTGGTGAGCGCTGGTCTGTGTTGCTTCTTCGCTGCTTGTATCGCTGGTGAGCGCTGGTCTGTGTTGCTTCTTCACCGCTTGTATCGCTGGTGAGCGCTGGTCTGTGTTGCTTCTTCACCGCTTGTATCGCTGGTGAACGCTGGTCTGTGTTGGTTCTTTGCTGCTTGTATCGCTGGTAGCGCTGGTCTGTGTTGTTCTTCGCTGCTGTATCGCTGGTGAGCGCTGGTCTGTGTGCTTCTTCACTGCTTGTATCGCTGGTGAGTGCTGTCTGTGTTGGTTCTTCACTGCTTGTATCGCTGGTGAGCGCTGGTCTGTGTTGGTTCTTCACTGCTTGTATCGCTGGTGAGCGCTGGTCTGTGTTGGTTCTTCACTGCTTGTATCGCTGGTGAGCGCTGTCTGTGTTGTTCTTTGCTGCTTGTATCGCTGTGAGCGCTGGTCTGTTGGTTCTTCACTGCTTGTATCGCTGGTGAGCGCTGGTCTGTGTTGGTTCTTACTGCTTGTATCGCTGGTGAGCGCTGGTCTGTGTTAGTTCTATACTGGTTTGTATGGTTGGTGAGTGCTGGTCAGTGTTGTTTCTTTACTATTTGTAGTCATGGTGAGTGCTGGTCAGTGTTGTTTCTATAGAGGTTTGTATGGTTGGTGAGTGCTGGTCAGTGTTGTTTCTATATTGGTTTGTATGGTTGGTGAGTGCTGATCATAGTGTTTTCTATTACTGGTTTGTATGGTTGGTGAGTGCTGGTCAGTGTTGTCTCTATACTGGTTTGTATGGTTGGTGGTTCCTGGTCAGTGTTGTTTCTATACTGTTTGTATGGTTGGTGAGTGCTGGTCAGTAGTGTTTCTATTACTGGTTTGTATGGTTGGTGAGTGCTGGTCAGTGTTGTTTCTATACTGGTTTGTATGGTTGGTGAGTGCTGGTCAGTGTTGTTTCTATTACTGGTTTGTATGATTGGTGAGTGCTGGTCAGTGTTGTTTCTATACTGTTTGTATGGTTGGTGAATGCTGGTCAGTGTTGTTTCTATACTGGTTTGTATGGTTGGTGAGTGCTGGTCAGTGTTGTTTCTATATTGGTTTGTATGGTTGGTGGTTCCTGGTCAGTGTTGTTTCTATACTGTTTGTATAGTTGGTGAGTGCTGGTCAGTGTTGTTTCTATACTGTTTGTATGGTTGGTGAGTGCTGGTCAGTGTTGTTTCTATACTGTTTATATGGCTGGTGAGTGCTGCCAGTACTGTTTCTTTACTATTTGTATAGATGGTGAGTGCTGGTCAGTGTTATTTCTATATGGTTTGTATGGTTGGTGAGTGCTGGTCAGTGTTGTTTCTTTACTGGTTTGTATGGTTGTTGAGTGCTGGTCAGTGTTGTTTCTTACTGGTTTGTATGGTTGTTGAGTGCTGGTCAGTGTTGTTTCTTTAGTGGTTTGTATGGATGGTGAGTGCTGGTCAGTGTTGTTTCTTAGTGGTTTGTATGGTTGGTGAGTGCTGGCCAGTGTTGTTTATATACTAGTTTGTATGTTGGTGAGTGCTGGCCAGTGTTGTTTCTAGATGGTTTGTATGGTTGGTGAGTGCTAGTCAGTGTTGTTTCTATATTGGTTTGTATGGTTGGTGAGTGCTGATCAAGTAGTGTTTGTATACAGGTTTGTATGGTTGGTGAGTGCTGGTCATTGTTCTTTCTATATTGGTTTGTATGGTTGGTGAGTGCTGGTCAGTGTTAATTCTATTACTGGTTTGTATGGTTGGTGAGTGCTGGTCAGTAGTGTTTCTATACGGGTTTGTATGGTTGGTGAGTGCTGGTCAGTAGTGTTTCTATACTGGTTTGTATGGTTGGTGAGTGCTGGTCAGTGTTGTTTCTATTACTGGTTTGTATGGTTGGTGAGTGCTGGTCAGTGTTGTTTCTATACTGTTTGTATGGTTGGTGAATGATGGTCAGTAGTGTTTCTATACTGGTTTGTATGGTTGATGAATGCTGGTCAGTATTGTTTTTATACTGGTTTGTTTGGTTGATGAGTGCTGGTCAGTGTTGTTTCTATAAGGTTTGTATGGTTGGTGAGTGCTGGTCAGTGTTGTTTCTATAGTGGTTTGTATGGTTGGTGAGTGCTGGTCAGTGTTGTTTCTATTACTGGTTTGTATGGTTGGTGAGTGCTGGTCAGTAGTGTTTCTATTACTGGTTTGTATGGTTGGTGAGTGCTGGTCAGTAGTGTTTCTATACTGTTTGTATGGTTGGTGAGTGCTGGTCAGTGTTGTTTCATATTGGTTTGTATGGTTGGTGAGTGCTGGTCAGTGTTGTTTTCTATACTGGTTTGTATGGTTGGTGAGTGCTGGTCAGTGTGTTTCTATTACTGGTTTGTATGGTGGTTAGTCGCTGTCAGTGTTGTTTCTTTACTGGTTTGTATGGTTGGTGAGTGCTGGTCAGTGTTGTTTCTATTACTGGTTTGTATGGTTGGTGAGTGCTGGTCAGTAGTGTTTCTATTACTGGTTTGTATGGTTGGTGAGTGCTGGTCAGTAGTGTTTCTATTACTGGTTTGTATGGTTGGTGAGTGCTGGTCAGTAGTGTTTCTATACTGTTTGTATGGTTGGTGAATGCTGGTCAGTGTTAATTCTATTACTGGTTTGTATGGTTGGTGAGTGCTGGTCAGTAGTGTTTCTATTACTGGTTTGTATGGTTGGTGAGTGCTGGTCAGTAATGTTTCTATACTGTTTGTATGGTTGGTGAGTGCTGGTCAGTGTTAATTCTATTACTGGTTTGTATGGTTGGTGAGTGCTGGTCAGTAGTGTTTCTATTACTGGTTTGTATGGTTGGTGAGTGCTGGTCAGTAGTGTTTCTATACTGTTTGTATGGTTGGTGAGTGCTGGTCAGTGTTAATTCTATTACTGGTTTGTATGGTTGGTGAGTGCTGGTCAGTAGTGTTTCTATACTGGTTTGTATGGTTGGTGAGTGCTGGTCAGTAGTGTTTCTATACTGTTTGTATGGTTGGTGAGTGCTGGTCAGTGTTGTTTCTATACTGGTTTGTATGGTTGGTGAGTGCTGGTCAGTAGTGTTTCTATTACTGGTTTGTATGGTTGGTGAGTGGTGGTCAGTAGTTTTTCTATACTCGTTTGTTAGATGCACTGCATGTGCGCTAAGCGCTCACATCGCTGTCGACCCGTGTTCATTCGTATAACTGGCTCGCTCCATAAAGGATATGTGACAGTTCTGACAGACCTGGATGTCCCTCTTCATTACTTTTCCTCATCTCTGCTCTGGTGGTCTCGTCTTTCATTCCCGAACATATTGTTGTCCCCCTCACTCCCCCCCCCCCCACCCCACCCCAACACACACACCATAAATTCCTTGCCGGCCCTGACCTCTAGGGAATGTCATCAACTTCGTCTTCCACCGTTTGATATCCTGATGTGGGTCCATTCTTCCCTTTTCTCACGAATGTGCTTCAACGGTCTTGTTCTACCTGTAGTTTCTTCCACAGACACTCGACAAGAAACGTCGAGGCATTATATAGGCTATTGGGTTTGCATTGCAGGGCTTAGAGGTGCTATTTATTTCATTATTTCTTTTCTGGAGGAGGGGGAGGAGGAGAGGGGGGGGGGGCTGTTAATAGATTTAGTCTGAATTATACGGTTGCGTTGCTGGTATACAATCTCTCTCTCTCTCTCTCTCTCTCTCTCTCTCTCTCTCTCTCTCTCTCTTTCTCTCTCTTGATATTCCTTTGATCCTGGAAGCGATTAGTCCGACGACGACGACGACGACTTTGACGATGGCGATGACCAGGAGGATGAAAATGACGACTACAAATGAGCGACGGTGAGCGACTGTAGACGATAACGAAAACCAAGCTAATCATGACGACAAACGAAGACACCAAAATGACATTAATCTGGATCTTTTGTTGTTGTTCCAGGGCTCTTCTTTCAAGAATACGACTAGCGACTGGATCACACATGCAGCAGCAGGGAGAATGTCAACAACGACCATAAACAAAAAAAATCCTCTCGTGACAGTCACGTTTAAAACTTCAAGAACTATACATTCCAGACATGTGTTCATAGATCATCAACGCCCGCACCCATACCACTCCTCCAACCACCTCCCTTCCCTGTTCCCCTCCTCCTTTCCCCCATTCCAACTTTCATCCCCACTCTCTAACATCCTATTCCCACTCCCATCTCCACCCCCACCATCACCACACCATTCCCCAGTCGCTCCCCTCTCTTCCGTTCCTTGGGATATGAGCGACAGGTAAACACCGATGAATCTTTCTAACAATTGGAAAGAAGTATGCAAATTTCGGCGAATCACGGACATAGATATGACAGTTTACACATAAAAAGCAAAAAGATGAAAATCAAAGTCGAAGGTTCAACAATCTACGTTCCAATTTAGCTTTTGTTTGAAAAATAATATCCTTTACAAACAAAAGGCAAGAGATAAACAAGATGTCGCCTAATATCAGACTGATTTTGATAGATGTCTGGCGTTGTAGATTGGTGGACAAACTCACAACCATACCGCCGTATATGCACACTCGCTAGCAAGGGCGCGTGCGCGATGATAGAGATCAAGCACACATAAACAAAAGCGCGCGCGCGTGTGTGTGTGTGTGTGTGTGTGTGTGTGTGTGCGTGCGTGCGTGCGTGCATGTGTGCTGTGTGTGTGTGGTGTGCGCGCGCGGTGTGTGTGTGTGTGTGTGTGTGTGTGTGTGTGTGTGTGTGTGTGTGTGTGCTCGGATAGGCGCACATGTGCATACACCGGCGCAAATACAAATCGAAAATACACATGGAGCATGCATGCAGGCGCTCTCTTGGTTTGGATCTGTGTGTGTGTGTGTGTGTGGTGTGTGTGTGTGTGTGTGATATGATATTCTTGATGTATATTATGGATTCTGAATACGATGATAACTTTGATGGTGCTGATAACTATAGCAAGAACAACGGCCACATATGCCCAGACACACGTTATAGCGATCTACAGTCATAGGTTCTGTAGTGCATTCTAGAAGAACAATTATTGTTTGTAATCAGGGATTCCAAATAATTTCAGTTATCGTGTATAGAAACAGACGACCGGATAGGGTTATGAGTATGTTAATGATAATGATGATTGCTGCGTGTGCAATGTTGTTATTGACATGAATGGCGTATTTGATGAAAACGTGTGAGAATGCAGTGTCTGTGTTTGAGAGAGAGGCGGAGAAAGTGGGAGATGGGGAAACGTATTGAGTAAAAAAGAAATTGTGCACTGTGTTACCACTCTAAATAGAACTCGTAAGTTGTTTGCATGTGCTTTTTATGTTTATAGTATGTCTACGTTGTTTGAGACTCTCTCTCTCTCTCTCTCTCTCTCTCTCTCTCTCTCTCTCCTTTCTCTCTGTGTGTGTGTGTGTGTGTGTGTGTGTGTGTGTGTGTGTGTGTGTGTGTGTGTGTGTGTGTGCGCAAGCGTGTCTGTGTGTGAGTGCGTGTGTGACATACAAAACAAAAATGCGCTATAACGCTTGTTTAATACACACGATACGAAAGAGAAAAAATAAATATTCAACAAATATGTCTTCATTACACTAACAAATAACACCCACACAGCCAAACACACACACACACACACACACACACACACACACACACACACACACACACACACACACACACACACATCAGACATCAGACATCAGAAATGTCGCCGGAGACCGAAACCAGCGCATGAATTCTTTTTTTCAATGAACAGAAACATGCAAAGCAGATCTTCTTTTTCGCCAGGAAACAAAAACGCCGGAAAAGCTTCAATGTGGATCAGCATAGCATGAATGCCTTTTTTTCTTATTCCAGATTGCGTGTGCTAGTTAAGGACAGCCATGAGTAGCTCATGGTAAAACCAATAAGAAAACAATTGGCCCATACTGATTCCTTCAACGCCCGGCAGCAGGGGTGTTGCGGGCAGAAAATGCCAGTCATGATGCCCAGCCTGACTCCAAACGTGTCTGATGAAGATGTCATGGCGATGAATGTCATGATGAAGCCATGGTGGGCGCTGATATCAGTCAACCATGATTGGAGATGCTAACTTCATAAAAGTCACAATCATGGCTGAAAGTTCAATCATGGTGACAATGTCTCGTTAATAAGACACTAGAACATTCCAGCATCTAGCTGATCGTGACACAACT
>CM065716.1:46699625-46714625 GCA_033310375.1 Conus canariensis | reverse complement strand
GCCTGCGAGAGCGCGGCGCACATGTGTGTGTGTGTGTGTGTGTGTGTGTGTGTGTGTGTGTGTGTGTGTGTGTGTGTGTGTGTGTAACACACACGCGCGCGCGCGCGCACAGAGAGAGAGAGGAGAGAGAGAGAGAGAGACCACAACCACACACACACACACACACATACACACACACACGCAGGCACATGCACACACACACACACACAACACACACACACACACACACACACACACACACACACACACACTCATACACACTTACACACACACACGCTCTCTCTCTCTCTCTCTCTCTCTCTCTCTCTCACAACACACACACACACACACACACACACACCACACACCACGTGCACACATACAGGCACACACACATACGGAGACAGAGACACAGAGAGAGAAAAAGAGAAAGAGAGAGAGAGAGAGAGGGAGAGAGAGAGAGAGAAAGAGAGAGAGAAAGAGAGATAGAGAGAGAGAGAGAGCGCACGCACACACACACACACACACACAACACACACACACACACACACACAACACACACACACACACACACACACACCACACACACACACACACACACACACACACACACACACACACACAGTACACGTGCGCGCGTGCGCGCACAGCACAAGTAAGTCCAGAGTAAACCGGATACACGTTTCCTAGCCAAAACGAATCCATAAATCTTCAGTTTTGTCATTCTGTAGTATGTTGCTGTTGTTGTTTTGTAATTTTTCTGACGTGCCTCCATTCCTGTGTGTCCAAACAACGGATGTGCTCCCTTGGCAAATAAGCATCAAGTAAAAATAACGTCCCGTCACGAGGGCTGTTTTCTGTCGTTTGCGAACGTATTTTTACTCCCCCAGTCCGTCAGCGTTCAGCTTATTGACGTTGACATATCTTTTTCTACCCGTCATCTTCCTTCTCATCATCATCAATCATCATCATCATCATCATCATCATCATTACTATTATGTCATTATTATCGTCTTCTTCTCCTTCTTCTTCTTCTTCTTCTTCTTCTTCTTCTTCTTCTTCTTCTTCTCATTATTATAACTATTATTCTCCCACATCTCCTCCTCCTCCTCCTCCTCCTCCTCCTCCTCCTCCTCCTCCTCCTCCTCCTCCTCGACCCGCTTCTCCTCTTCCTTCTCCTTCATGTCCACCTCCTCCAACTCAACCTTCTTATTCCTCTTCTGTTCTCGACCAGCGGGAGTTGCGAAATCTCCACGGTCGAGCCTCTGTGACCGTTGAAAAAATCCATAATTAAAGTAGTAATATCTAAAGAGGACAAAATGTCAAAACAAGACACCAGTGTGTGTGTGTGTGTGTGTGTGTGTGTGTGTGTGTGTGTGTGTGTGTGTGTGTGTGTGTGTGTGTGTGTGTGTGTGAGATTCTTCTCACTATCACATACAGAAACACTTTTCTCCACGAAAGGCAGAATAGGATTGAATGTGTGTGTGTGAGTTTTGTTGCTCTTCTTGTTGTTGTTGTCGTTGTCTGTTAGCTTTTCTTGCGGAATAGGATTGAATGTGTGTGTGAGTTTGTTGTTGTCGTTGTCTGTTAGCTTTTCTTTTCTTTTTTAAATATTTACACACGGGGCTTCCATTAAAACTCCCACCCGAATGACTTCCAGAGTCTATACAAACATTGACTCGGACGAAAATCCCTCCAAAGAGACTGCTGCCAACGGAGATTGATCTACAGACCCTTGGATGGAGAAAACAATGCTTTAACTACTCGGCCCAGCTCGATATTTTACGTCATGTGGATACTGGCCTCATAAACACTTTAAAAGTGCCTATGCGAGCAAAAGCGTACACGTGTGCGACTGCAACACGCACGCACGCACACACACACACACACACACACACACACACACACACACACACACACACACACACACACACACAGAGAGAGAGAGAGAGAGAGAGAGAGAGAGAGAGGGGGGGCGAACACACACACACACACAGACACACACACACACACTCACACACACACACACACACACACACACACACACACACACACACACACACACACACACACACACACACACACACACTGCGAAAATGGATGACGACGAGCTCGTCTGTTTTAAAATCATCCTGCTGACAGACAAACAGACTTACGCTCGGACACGTATGCACAGACAGAATTATGTTCCCAGCTCTTGCGACTACAGATTGCCATTTCAATCCACCAGTCTCTCTCTCTCTCTCTCTCTCTCTCTCTCTCTCTCTCTCTCTCTCCTCTCTCTCTCTCTCTCGTTTCTTCGTTTTCGTCTATCACTTTGGTTATCGTACCTGTAGAATCCTCTCGGTTCCAAGCGCGTCGTCTCTGACTCATCCTTTGTTCGTTCCCTTCGTTTCGGTGGTTTAATGATACAACTGGTTTTTTTTTTCTTTCTTCGAACAGCACAAGGTGCGGCTCGCCGGTCACAGGTGCGCATGAGGGGAGATAGGGATAGGGAATGACGTGGGTCGGATGGGGTGTTATCTCTCCTCAACAGATTACTCACTCTGACTACAGAGAGTTACTGGACTATCACAGCTTGAGAAAGAGAGGGAGACAGAGAGAGAGACAGAGACAGAGAGACAGACAGACAGAGAGAGACAAAGAGAGACACAGAGAGAGAAAGAGCGACAGACAGACAGATAGACAGACAGATAGACAGACACATAGACAGAGGCGGTGAAGAGAGAGAGAGAGAGAGAGAGAGAGAGAGAGAGAGAGAGAGAGAGAGAGAGAGAGAGAGATTGAGCAATGTGACGATGCTATATCATCAAATCGTCATTGTCACTGTTGTCCTTTCACTTTCATGTCGTAAGGCTAGGTGACGTGACAGACGTCATTCTCCGTCTTGCGCAACAGGATTGCTTGGGCAGCTTGACTAAGCAGATTGTTTTTAGCAGTTTGACTAAGATCTTTGGAGTGCATCACTTCGTCCAAGATTGGAGTAGGGATGGGAGAGTGCGGTACAGTGGCAGTAGTCGTGGTACTGGTGATCTAACCAACTCGGGACAAAAATATTCGATGGAAGGGGAGGGCGGTGGGGAGGAGAGAGAGCGAACAGGAACGATTGAGTAAGTGTGTATGTGGAAGGCGGCGGTGGGTAAAGGTGGGGGATGGGGGGGGGGGGAGGGGTCGGGGTTAACTGATAGAGGAGGGACGGACAGGGAGAGGGAAATGATCGCTTAGATTATGCTTTTACGTCAGCACTGACCTTAATGCACATAGTGAGAAAATGACTTTTTTGGGGGGTCAATGTTTAAAGTAGAAACAGGGGGACGTGGGGGTTGGGTCATGGTTCGGGACATCTGGATGGATCTCTAAAGGCCTTTCGGTAGAGATGGCAGGGAGTGGGAGAGGGAAGAGGCGGTTGGGTGAGAGGAGGGGTCTCGTTCTTCGTCTAAGCTTTGTCACAAAATGGATTACACCACAGCTAACAAATTTATGTCTTGCCATTGTTTTTGGATTTTTTTTTTATCAAAGCACACTGCATGGATAGTTGAAGAGAGATATTGAGTGGATTCTTTCCCTGTAAATTAAGCAAGGACATCGACTGTTATTAGTTTGGTATTCATGTCATGTGCACACACACACACACACACACACACACACACACACACACACACACACACACACACACACACACACACACACATGTGACAGACGAAGGACTGACTGTTGACTCTAAAACTGTCAATTTATGCTCTGGAAATTTTGCTTACACATTTTTCCTTGAATAACCGCTCCCACTCTTGCAACGTGTCCTGTCTCAATGACAAACATTGCCGCGCTCGGTCGTGTAGTGTGGAGTCTCCGCTATCAGCATCTCTGCTGTGTGTTGTCACACACACACACACACACACACACACACACACACACACACACACACACACACACACACACACACCGAAGTGGATCACTTTATCTTCCAGGAAATCTCCCTAATGCACGTCATTGTCTAGAGTGGAATACCCCTCCCTCATCCTCCCTTCCATAACCTTCTCCTCCCGCCCCCCCCCTCCCCCCACCAATTTTTATCAAATCTGCGCGCGTGTGCACCCCATCTCTCTCTCTCTCTCTCTCTCTCTCTCTCTCTTTGTGTCACACACACATACACATACACACACGCACACACAGACACACACACAGACACACACACACGCACGCACACGCACACACACACACACATACACACACGCACGCACACACACATATACACGCACTCACTCACACACACACACACACACACACACACACACACACACACACACACACACACGCACGCACGCACGCACGCACGCACACATTGTGTGCTAAGCCCTCCCCCTGTACCCCCCGCCCCCTACTCCCTCCGCTGCTCCTCCCAACTGATTGCACAATATGTGCACCTTGTCCCTCACCTCACCCCATCTCATCCCAACCTCCACTCGACCCGCCGACCCCCCCCCCCCCCCCCCCCCCGTTGTTATCGCACTTCACCTTTAGTGTGAACCTACGCCTCCCCTATCCCCTGCACCCACTCCCTTGCCTCCCCCCACCCTCCGCTCCATTTGTACTCGATCTGGTCGTGCGCATACCTGGGAGGTTGGCAAAAGGTTCGGCTCTACCCTTAATGCTGCACATACTGCCGGGGCATTGAACCCAGGACCCTAAGATTAAGGGTCAAATGGTCAAACCACTGGGACACCGCGCCCGTGAACACGCCGCCCGACATGGAATGATTTAGATAACAGTGGACCTGGCAGCCGACACTTCCTTCTCAAGACACGTTCCTGTTAGTGAGAAGCAAAGTAGATAAGATTACAACATTTTGTACAGACTACACTGGTGTGCGCTGTTGGACGCAACCAAGAAGAACAATCGGTTTTTTGTTGTTTGTTTGTTTGTTTTTTTTTATTCCACTACATACCCACCTTTAAAAGTGTCCATTTTGTTTGTTTATTTGTTCGTGTTTTTTTTCCCCCATCTAAAGCAATGGTTGTTTTTGCTGTTGTTTGTTTTTGTTTTCTTTTTCTGTTTTTGTTTCTTCTTTTTTTTTTCTATCTGCTTTTCTTTTTTTCTTTTTCTCCTTTGTTGTTGTCGTTGTTGTTGTTGTTGTTGTTGTTGTTTGTTCTGTTTTGTTGTTTACCTTTTTGCGCTTTTGTTTTTTTTCAAAATGATCTTCCTCGGGGGAAACAAAACGTCGATTACACCAGACATACTCAATGAAATATCAAAGCCAGGCAGACGGGAATAGTACAGAATAAACAAGACGGCAACTTTTGCTCCCACAGCGTAACAGTGATATAACCGACCCTAACTCTAAACTGCTGCTACTTGGGGCTTGCATTCCCCCGGCACGTATACAGATCACTTTTGGCACATGCAACAACCGCAAGTGGATACCACGATCATGTTTTCTTATGGGAGCACAGGAATCCTACTTCGCTTATGATTGATAAAAATATTCACACACTCACACACACACACACACACACACACACACACACACACACACACACACACACACACACACACACACGCCCGTGCCGGCAGTATGTCAATATTCTATTAATAACAATCGAAAAAGGATCAATGTGCTCCCAAGTAGAGGGAGAGAGGGAGAGAGGGGCAGGGGGAGACCGACCGACTTTCCTACAGAGAGAGAGAGAGAGAGAGAGAGAGAGAGAGAGAGAGAGAGAGAGAGAGAGAGAGAGAATATCCCTAAAGGAAAGAAATATTAGCTCAACCACATCGTCAGCAAAGGTGTCGTCTCTTGGGCAAACCTTTGTCCATGGGTTAGAAAGGTAGGGGAGAAAAAGCCATGAGTGAAAAGGGTGGGAAAGCGGAACGACTGGTGTGGAGTAACCGAACACGAATGGGAGAAGTAGCGCCCTTGAGAAGGGTGAAGCGAGGCTTTCTTCCGGGTTCACATAAAAGGCCAATCAGAGCCCAGAAGAAAGGTTGTCAGTGCCTGGACATGGAGTGTTGAGCAGCTGGATGAAAGGCAACACTGAGAGCTGAACTCCGAGTGACGCACAACGACACGATCTGTTCACATCGCCTGGTACGTCTTTTATTTTCTATATCGCCTTCGTTTTGCTCTGTCGTTTGGTTGGCTGGCTGGCTGGTTGGTTGTCAGCCTGACTCCAACTGTTTCCAACTGTTTCGTCTGTTTGTTTAGATAGTGTAGGAAATATGTTCATTTAAGCATTCTGCAAAGTTACGCAGTTGTAGCCTGACTCCGACTGTTTCCAACTGTTTCGTCTGTTTGTTTAGATAGTGTAGGAAATATGTTCATTTAAGCATTCTGCAAAGTTACGCAGGGTTAAAAATCGAATTGGTTTTGATTGAGACTATGTATTTGTTCGTGGCAATGAAGGTATTCCATCGTGTTAACTGATTTATTTGAATATTTGTCTTTTCAGTCGCTTAATCGTCTTTGCTTATGTGAGTATTTGTGTTTTTGACTGCATGTTTCGAATGTTTTGATGCACAATTTGGTAGATATTAAAACGTGTGTACTGCTATCATAACCAGTGACTAAACCATTGCCTTTGTTAGATTTCTCGTCTTTATGATAATAACAATAGAATCAACGGCGACAATCCTCCCCCTCCTTCTCATCATCATTATTATTATCGTCGTCGTCATCATCATCATCATCATCATCATCATCATCACCATCATCATCATCATATCATCACAACAATAATATGATAATGATAATGAAAATGATGATGATGATGATGATGATGAATGATTATAATGATATTAATGATGGTGATGATGATGATAATAATGATAATCGTTTTCAATCAAACTGTCACTTTAATGTCTCCATTTTCGTAAACCATTTTTCTTACCACAGAATACACCCTTTTCACTTCTTTTGGTTCTAAATTGGCAGAAAAATTAAGCTAATCAGTTTCACACTAGAGTTTGTGGAACTCTACTGTTCTGTAAGCGTCTGACTCTGTCTGACAGGATGACAGGATGACGACATCATAATCAAATAAGAATGTTAAAAAAAATGATTAGTACATGACCGTGTAATGCCTTGAGTCTCATTTTCAACATATTATACCTTGTTTACAGAGTTGGGAGAAAAAGGAAAACAGTAGGGAGATTCTCTAAGGGAGCCTTAAAACGAATCAGTCTGCGTGCCTTTGTCACGCACGTATCCAGGAACTGAGTCGTTGTCACGAAATACATCTATCTATCTATCTATCTATCTATGTGTGTGTGTATCTCTCTCTCTCTCTCTCTCTCTCTCTCTCTCTCTCTCTCTCTCTCTTCATATATATATATATATATATATATATATATATATATTCAATTATAAACAAAGCTTGCTCTTATGTCTTAGATTGAAGAAATAGGGTGGGTGAATGGGGAATAATAAATGCTTCTCAAAATGAGCCTTCAGCAAGCTTATAGTCTCCAAGGGGGAGTGAATGCTTATCTCCCCCTATTTCTTCAATCTAAGACATAAGAGCAAGCTTTGTTTATAATTGAATATTTCTTGCAGTCATTGCAACACCAAGCTGCTCTGTAAGTTGCTGGAATGGTGTTCGGTACTTATCCTTGGAATTTATTAGTTTATTGTAATTTAGTCCCTTGCGGATTCATTCCAAGAACTGGCCCTCAGTACTTGTGTCTTAAGAGGTTATCTTTTTATATTTTCTACTTTTCACAAGAAAATGTAGCTTGTTTTGATCTTTCATGATTTTCTTTTGCTTCTTAGGTGGCACCTTTGGTTGGTTTTTTGAAAACTCAACAAACATACTACGGTATTCGTACACCAGCCTTTTTCTGGGATAGCATTCTTCTTAAAACCGAAAAGGCAGAGGAGTCAAATTACCACTTTCCGCGGTCATTGAGGAGAAACAATCAGGTTTCGAAATACCGGTACCTGACCAGGAGTTTTATGTTAGTGAGTTTCCTCTCTATTGGAGATTGTCTCTCCCTTGGAGACTATAAGCTTGCTGAAGGCTCATTTTGAGAAGCATTTATTATTCCCCATTCACCCACTGAAGCACATACTGTTAGTTAGGCAGAATTATCTACCACTGCAGATATGAATGCTTATCTCCCCCTATTTCTTCAATCTAAGACATAAAAGCAAGCTTTGTTTATAATTGTATATTTCTTGCAGTCATTGCAACACCAAGCTGTTCTTAAGTTGCTGGAATGGTGCTCGGTACTTATCCTTGGAATTTATTAGTTTATTATTTATTATATATATATATAAGAGAGAAGAGAGAGATCTGGTGAGTGACAATGTATAGCTACTCCTACCTATGTGTCTGTCCCATCCATCTATCTACGTATCTATCTTTAAAATACCTGATCTGAATTCTGCTCATTCTTCATTTACCCTTTGTCCTTCCCGTTCATTTTTCTTTCCAGCTGCTTGTTGCAAATAATATTCCTATACAAACAAGTGGTATTGAAAATCTTATCTACTTTTCTGCATGAATTATTGTTATTTCTTTTTATTGCAATCAGTATTTTGATTTTTTATGAATTCTTGTGATATGCCAATATTCCTGCGTAGTTTTCCTAGGTGAGAAAATATTGTTAAGCACCGTATCACGGCTGTTAGCACGTCAAATTCGGTTCCGAAAATGTTGTGACTGGGGTAATGATTTTAATGGTCTAAAAGGTAGGATCGATGAATATTTTATTCAAATTATAATCAAAGATGCATGTTCGAGTATGTGTAAAGTAAGCACATTTTTCATTCCGTTTTAATGTCATTATTAACTTTACACTTAAGAAAGAAAGATCCATGCATTATGAGGATCATGGGTAAACACACACATTTCGATGCATACAATCTCTCTCTATCTACCTATATATATATATATATAATATAATACTGAACAATTAGGTAGTGGGGAAAACAAGTGCAGGGTAACAATTCTTCAGTCATTATAGTAATGACTTAGCAAAATTTGAACTTTATATATATATATATATATATATATATATATATAACATAAAAAAAAATTGAAGATGAAGAAAATGGGGGAATATATTATAAATGTGAGAAACCCTTCATTAGCTGCCTGAGGGAACCGTCGTAATCCCTCTCGAAGGCTTATCTATTTGTATTGCCTGCTCCCAGGCCTTTCGTCCGCTGGATCAGACACATCAAGGAGACACGGTTGACTGTGTTTGTGCTCTTGGTGTCAAATAGAGACACAACGCAGTCTATAATTCTGTGGTGTTCTCACCACCAAGGGTTCAAAAAAGAATCCAACAGCACCCCCAAAGCAGCCAGCGAAGGGTAGTAAATGGAACAAAACGAAAGTGTGGAGAGGAAAAAAGTTGCTGAAAAACTAAAAGCATTGTGCAAACAGTATAAAATGTAGGGGACAATCTTTGAGCCTATGCTTGAGGATCCATCCAAGGATGCAAGTGAGATCAAAAGACACGGAACAGTCCGAGTGGTCAGCTCTGCCGTTCAATAACCCAAGTATTGTAAGTGGCTAAGAATTGTACAGAACAACCTTTACTTGGATCTCCTAAGAGATGCAATCTCCCACTGATTGACCAAACAATATAATGCTGAACAATTAAGTAGTGGGGGAAAACAAGTGCAGGCTAACAATTCTTCAGTCATTATAGTAATGACTTGGCAAAGTCAAATTCGGTTCCGAAAATATTATATCTACACACACACACACACACACACACACACACACACACACACACCACACACACACACACACACACATATGTATATATATATATATATATATATATATATATATATCTGGGGATGTATGTGTATGTCCTAGCAGGTGTGGGGGTGGGGGGTTGAATGTGTGTGTGTGTGTGTGTGTGTGTGTGTGTGTGTGTATGTAAGGGAGTTTTTATTTGTGTAAGAGTGTGTATTTGTGTATATGGGTGTGTGAGGTCGGGGTTCAGGGGGGTGGATAGTGTACTGGGACCTAGTCTGTGGCACTTTGGGGCACTTGGGGAACGGGAGAAAGTTTTTGCATGATAGAAAAGGTGCATAAAGGCACAACAGTTTTTGTAAGCATATCTTTTGTGAACATTCGCTTTTTCATTGTAAATGTATCAGTTTGGGGGTGTGGGAGTGCATTTGTGTGAGTGTACAGTCCGCACTTTTATGACTCTGAGCCCAATTACCGCCCCCACCCTACCCCCCTCTCCCTGTTCCTTCCCCCCTCCCCCTTCCTCCTTAACAACAGGTTCCCCCCCTTCCTCCCTCCCCCTTCCTCCCCCCCCCCCCCCCCCCCCCCGCACGTATAGAGAGTATGTATAAGATTATGTTGCAACTTTCTCTACATATGTTCAGGTGCTTAAGCCTGTTTGGATTTTGGGTGTGCATCTTGTGGTTTCTGGGAGGCATGGTTGTTGGTCTGTTTTGTGCGTGTGGGGCCTGTGCATAGCTGCAGTCCTGTTTCGATTGACGTCCGGTCTACGGGGGTGGTCTTTTTTTCCATTTATTCATTTATTCACTTTTTCATTTCTTGAGTTGAGTGACCAATTGATATGATTCCTTTCTGTGTAAGTTTAGCTGTTTATTCTGATTTTGATGTGAAGTGTGCCCACAATAGGCAGAGGGGGAACATGTATGTTGATTGAGGGGTATAAATTGCTTCTGTGTGTATGTGTGTGTGTGTGGGGGGGGGGGGGGGGGGCGCGGGTGTGCGTGTGCGTAGGGGGGTGTGTGTGTGTTGTGAGTGGGAGAGAGAGAGAGAGAGGAGAGAGAGAGAGAGAGAGAGAGAGAGAGAGAGAGAGAGAGACAGACAGACAGACAGACAGACAGACAGACAGAGAATGTATGTTAGATGGGGTGTGGAGGTGGTGAGTGCGTGTGTGTTTTTTTGCCAGTGAGTTGTTCTCTTGGTATGGATATTGTTGCTTTGCCCTGCTCGTGTTACAATCGGAAGCTTGTTTGAGGAAGCCCAGGTCGGGCGAAAATTCACAAGAAAATAAATGTTTGGAAAAGCAGTGGCCTGGGTCTTATGACTCCTTTTATATTTCTGATTGCTACTGCAGGCACTATCTGGCCTAAGCCTTTCCTTTTGTGGAGCGGTGCCCAAACTGCATGGAGACCTGAATCAACCTGTTACTATATATATATATATTATGCTGAACAATGAAGTAGTGGGGGAAAACAACAATATATATATTAGATATATATATATATATATTATTTATGTGTGTGTGTGTGTGTGTGTGTGTGTCTGTGTGTGTGTGTCTCTGTGTGTGTGTTTATGGTGTGAGGAGAGAGAGAGAGAGAGAGAGAGAGAGAGAGAGAGAGACGAAGAAGAGACAGAGAGACAGAGAGAGACAGAGAGCGTCCAACAGACTATGAATCATTTCTAACCGAAAGCTTTCGATTTGTATATTTCCTTCCATTGTTCAGGTATAAAGTCACATTTTCCGTTCTCTCTAACGAATCAAAATATTTATTTCCAGAGCATATTTTTCAGAATAAATACATCTTGCCATTATGTAGACGACAAATTCTGGCTACAGATTGGTGTTTCAAAAGAAATATGTTCAGACTAGCGCAAACGATTGGAACATGATCTATAGTGTTATAATCCTGCTTGTTCTCGTATTTCTTCCCTTTCTAGCTGTTTTCGTTTATGCCATTGGTTAAAGTGTTTACTTAAAATCTTTGGAAATTACAGTCACAAAGTTTGCACCCTTTGCAAATCATATAGCTTTTTATTTTATTTACACATACGCATTACATTCTTTCTATAAGATCTTGTGGTATATGAATAGCCTAACCTACTCCACATCGGTGAAAAGATTGTTTTAGTCTCGATTTTGAAAGATTCACACACACACACACACACACACACACACACACACACACACACACACACACACACATATATATACATACATATATATATATATATATATATTATATATATTATATATATACAAAGCTTGCTCTTATGCAACACCAAGCTGCTCTGTAAGTTGCTGGAATGGTGCTCGGTACTTATCCTTGGAATTTATTAGTTTATATATATATATATATATATATATATATATATATATATATACACAATAAACTAATAAATTCCAAGGATAAGTACCGAGCACCATTCCAGCAACTTACAGAGCAGCTTGGTGTTGCAATGACTGCAAGAAATATTCAACCATAAACAAAGCTTGCTTTTATGTCTTAGATTGAAAAAATAGGGGGAGATAAGCATTCATATCTGCAGTGGTAGATAATTCTGCCTAAATAACAGTATGTGCTTGAGTGGGTGAATGGGGAATAATAAATGCTTCTCAAAATGAGCCTTCAACAAGCTTATAGTCTCCAAGGGGGAGACAATCTCTAATGGGGAGGAAACTCACTAACATATAACTCCTGGTCAGGTACCGGTATTTCGAAACCTGATTGTTTCTCCTCAGTGACCGCGGAAAGTGGTAACTTGACTCCTCTGCCTATGACATAACAGCAAGCTTTGTTTATAATTGAATATATATATATATATATATATATATATATATATTAAATGTGTGTGTGTGTGTATATATATATATATATATATATATTATATATATATATATATATATATATACACACATATGTGTGTGTGTATTATATATGTAAGTGTGTGTGTGTGTGTGTGTGTGTGTGTGTGTGTGTGTGTGTGTGTGTGTGTGTGTGTGCGTGCGTGGCATATATATATATATATATATATATATATATATATATAAACAAAACTTGCTCTTATGTCTTAGATTGAAATAATAGGAGATAAGTTTTCATATCTGCAGTGGTAGTTCATTCTGCCTAAGTAAAGCATGTGCTTGAATGGGTGAATGGGGATTACTAAATGCTTCTCAAAATGAGCCTTCAACAAACTTATAGTATCCAAGGGAAGACAATCACCAAAGGGAGGAAACTCACTATCATATTGTAAATCCTGGTTTGATACCGGTATTTCGAAACCTGACTGTTTCTCCTTAGTGACCTTGGAAAGTCCTAGTTTGACTCCTCTGCCTTTTAGGTTTTAAGGAGAATGTTATCCCAGAAAAAGGCTAGTGTGCAATACCATAGTATGTTGAATTAAAAAAACACACCAAATGTCCCATCTAAGAAGCAAAAAAAAAAAATTATGAAACAACAAAATAAGCTACATTTTCTGATGAAAAGTAGAAAATATTAAAAGATCACATCTTAGACACAAGTGCTGAGGGCCAGTTCTTGGAATGATAAGCAACTATAATAAAGTAATAAATTCCAAGAGTACGTAACTGAGCTTATCCCCCTATTTTTTCAGTCTAAGACATACGAGCAAGCTTTGTTCATAATTCAATATTTCTTGCAGTCATCGCAACACCAACTGCTCTGAAAATTGCTGGAATGGTGCCCAGTAACTTACCCATGGAATTTATTAGTTTATATATATATATTTTACCACTTCATTTTAAAAATATTTTTAACAAATATATATATATATATATTATATATTGCTCAACAATTAAGTAGTGGGGGAAAACAAGTGCAGGTTAACAATTCTTCAGTCGTTATAGTAATGACTTGGCAAAGATTTGAAATTAAAAAAAAAAGAAAAAATTGAAGAGGAATAAAATGGGGAATATATTATAAATACGAGAAACCCTTCACTAGCTGCCTGAGGGAACCATCGTAATCCCTCTCAAAGGCACATTTATTTGTATTGCCTGCTCCTAGGCCTTTCGTCCGCTGGATCGGACTCATCAGGGAGACACGGCTGATTGTGTCTGTGCTCTTGGTGTCAAATAGAGACACACCATATATATATAAACGCACATAAAACGAAGATAAAGACAACAGACTCATATACTTCTTCCCAATATTTCGGCCTGTTAACAGGTCTTCCTCAGGGGACTTTAATGACAAGAAGGAGCCTGGTACCCAGTCATCAACTAATGAAACAATTTACATTATATTCTCACTCACTCACCCACAGCCCCCACCCAACACACCCACCTCTCCAACTTCCACACGCCCATAACAGCACAATAAGCATGTGTCGCCAATCACAATGCATTTCGACCTCTTGAGTCTTCTTCAGGCAAAAGCAAATAACACTTAGGATAGTGAAAACGAAGAACGAGAAACCACTCATCTTCTCATATTCGGCACACGATCAAAATGGCCGCCAGACGGAGACGAGGCCACCCAACAGGGGATCATGAGAGAGCAAATAGTGAGGGAGAGAAGGAGGGTGTGTGAAACAGTGGGGTTTGTAGCTTGTTTGGACTAGTCCGCACGCAGTGACGCCTCCTTGATGAAACTGAAACGGAAACTATTATTATCATTATTGTTATCATTATCACTTTTATGATCATTTAAGGATCAATCGGTAGACATGACACCCATTCTTGGTTAGGGCCATTTACAACAACACCCCCCCCCCCTTTACTGCCCCCCCCCCCCCCCCCCCCCCCACTCCCATCTCCTTTCCTCTGCCTCATCGCCCCATGATTTCTTATCTTCGCCTCATCATGCCCCATCTTCCGCCCATTGCCTTCCCCCTCCCCCTTGCCTCCCTCCCCCCTCCTCCACCCTCACCCTTACCTCACAACCTCTGTCTGGTGTTGATAACCTTTGGCTTTCATACTTTTCAAGTTGAATCTTGATTCCCCACCCTTCTTTCCAATTCGCTCTGTCCTGTAAGTAACACTGTGTGTGTGTGTGTGTGCGTGCGTGTGTGTGTGTGTGTGTGTGTGTGTGTGTGTGTGTGTGTGTGTGTGTGTACGTGCGCGCGCACATGTGAGCACATACAAGTTTATGTAGGAGGGGGGGATATGCATACAGGCCTATATGTGGGACAGTATGGGTGTGTGTGCCTGAGAGAGAATTGTTGTCAAGTGTCACTGGGATTTCTCCCCCCCCCCCCCCCTTTTTTTTTTTCCAGTTCAGTTCAGTTCAGAGGTTTGTTTAACGTCTTTTCATCGCCAGAAGATATTAGACACTTGTTAAAAAAAATAAAATAAAAT
>CM065716.1:46689625-46694625 GCA_033310375.1 Conus canariensis | reverse complement strand
GTGCAGATATATATACCAGTATTTTGAGCAGTGGAGAAATTCACACCAAAATTGGTCTTGCAACTGATTTACTTGACGTTAATGTGAATGATGCTTTGAATTTTTTTAATGATTGTATCAGAGAGAGTGCTGAATCCATGAAAAAACGAACATCATTTAATAACAATGGAACTTCAGGTAAATGGTTCGATTTAGAATGTAAACTTTGTAAAAGAAACACTAGAAGATTGTTGTGGGTATTTCGGCGTGCAGTGAAATCTCAAGAAAAAGTAGATTCAGTAACTAAAAAGAAAGATGAATATGTTATTTCAAGACGTGAGTACAAAAATTTATTAAAGCGGAAGAGAAAACAGTTCAATCAAGCATTGCTAGACAAACTTATATTGTCAGTGAAAAACCAAAAAGAATTTTGGGACGTTATCCATATTGCATCTTTCAAAAGAAAACAGCCTAGAAATAACATATCTATTGATTCCTGGTTTCAACATTTTAAAGCATTGCTGGATACGGATACTGACAATATGGTAAACGAGGACTCGGCAGAGGATGAAACGGAAGGCTACATGAATCGTCCAATTTCTAAAGAAGAAATTCTGCTTGCTTTTAGAAAACTAAAAAACCGTAAAGCAGCTGGTCCTGATGGTATTATTGCGGAGTTCTATAAGAATTCAAACGATCAAGTAGTTCATTTTTTCTTCAAATTATTTAACAAATTGTTTGATAACGGTGAATTCCCTGACAGTTGGTCTGAATCTGTTATTCAACCTATTTTCAAGAAAGGTGATATTAATAATCCAAACAATTATAGAGGGATTTCTTTGAGCGATGTTGGCGGTAAAGTATTTGGTATAGTGATAAATAACAGATTGCAAGAATGGGTGGAAGAAAACAACATCACAGGTGAGTGTCAAGCCGGATTTAAGAAAGGATACTCAACAGTCGACCACATGTTTTCTTTACTAGCTCTCATTCAGAAACAGTTTTGTTACAACCGGAAATTTTATGTTGCGTTTATTGATTTCGAAAAAGCATTTGACACGATTAATCGAAATCTTCTCTGGCCAGTTCTCTTTAAAAATGGCATAAAAGGTAAATTATTTAGATGCATTAAGAGCATGTACAATGATGTTAAAGCTAGAGTTCGATGTGGTTCTTTGACAACAGATTACATTGCCTGCACATCTGGTTTAAGACAGGGAGATGCGTGCAGTCCTGTTCTGTTTTCTCTTTTCATTAATGAGCTAGCAGTTGAAGTAATGAACAATGGAAGACATGGTGCTCGATTTTCGCTAGATGCATTTGAATTGTTTATTCTGTTGTTGGCCGACGATGTTGTTTTGATGGCTGAAACAGTTACAGGTTTGCAGACTCAGTTGAATAGTTTACAGCGTGCCGCAACATCTCTTCAGCTTAAAGTTAATATGATTAAGAGCAATATTATAGTATTTAGGAAGGGTGGCTATTTGAGTGTGAGAGAAAGATGGCTATATAATGGCGTGACTTTGCCTGTAGTAAATGTGTATAAATACTTAGGAATATTCTTCTCCACGCGCTTGAGTTTTACCGCTGCATGCAAAGACCTTGCAAGCAGAGCTAAAAGTGCTCTGATTTATCTTCTAAAAAGGTTGTATGTGTTAAATAGCAATTCTTTTAATTTGTTCATGAAATTATTTGATTCTCAGATACAGCCAATTGTGCAGTATGGCTCTGAATTGTGGGGTCTAGATAATGCTGTTATTCACTGTGAATCAGTCCATTTATTTGCTTTGAAGAAAATTTTAGGGGTGGACAGGCGAACACCGAATGATCTTATTTATGGTGAAACGAATCGATATCCATTATATATAAATTCTGCTGTTCAGTGTATTCGTTACTGGCTTAAGTTGATTCAAATGGAGAGTTACAGGATTCCACGTAAAGCATATGATATGTTGTATGACCTGGATGCAAGAGGTAAGAAAAACTGGGCCACAAATGTTCGATTATGCTTGTTTAAATATGGATTTGGTTTTGTTTGGACTAGTCAAGGTGTCGGCAGTGTTCATGATTTTATATGTTGCTTCCGACAAAGGCTTATTGACTGTCGGTGGCAAACCTGGTCCGATCATATCCAAACTAGTGATAGATTCACCTTGTATAGAACTTTTTGCAGTGATCACAGTTTAAAACCTTACTTACATTTTGATATTGATAAGCATCTGAAATATATTACCACTAGATTTAGGCTGGGGATCTCTGAGCTGGCAGTACATCGATATCGATATAAAATGTTTATGTCTAATGACCTCAGTTGTCCGTTATGCACTGAGAGCCAAGAAAACGAGGTGCATTTTGTTCTCTGTTGCCCAGCACTTGGACATATACGTGAAACGCTAATTAAGCCCAAATATTATAGACATCCTTCACTATTCAAATTGAGTCTGTTGATGTCATCGACTATACCCGAAGATGTACGTAACCTTTCTTTGTTTTTGTATAAAGGATTTAAACTAAGAGGTGTTATGACTGACTGAAGTGTACATGATTACAATTAATATCATCTTCAGTTTTAATCTGAATCTGTTGTATATCCTCATCCAGTTAAATGTTCACATTCCCTTCATGATGGGCTGAGGCCTAATATGAATAAATCATCTTGAGTCTTGAGTCTTGAGTCTCTCTCTCTCTCTCTCTCTCTCTCTCTCTCTTTGTATTTCTCTCTGTGTGTGTGTGTGTGTGTGTGTGCGTACGTGCGCGCGCGCGCGCGTGTGTGTGTGTATGTGTGTGTGTGTATGCGTGTGTGTGTGTGTGTGTGTGTGTGTGTGTGTGTGTGTGTGTGAACTAAAGAGTAAGGAGAAAAGGACAAGAACACGTGTGTATGTGTGTGTGTGTGTGTGTGTGTGTGTGTGTGTGTGTGTGTGTGCGTGCGTGCGTGCGTGCGTGCGTGCGTGCGTGCGTGCGTGCGTGCGTGTGTGTGTGTGTGTGTGTGTGTGTGTGTGGTGTGGTGTTGTGTTGTTTGGTGTGTTTGTGGTGTGTTTGTGGCATGTATATGTTGTGAGTGAGTGAGTGAGTGAGTGAGTGAGTGTGTGTGTGTGTGTGTGTGTGTGTGTGTGTGTGTGTGTGATGTGGTGTGGTGTGGTGTGGTGTGGTATGGTGTGGTGTGGTGTGGTCTGGTGTGGTGTGTGTGTGTGTGTGTGTGTGTGTGTGTGTGTGTGTGTGTGTGTGTGTGTGTGCGCGCTTGCGCGCGCGTGTACTTTCATGTTTCAATCCCGATTGCCACATTACGCAAAGGGAAGAATAAGAACACAGAGTGATGTTGTGAGCGAAGTCAGCTGTGTACTTAAATTTTGTGAACTCGAAATAAATCTTTACTGGCAGACTGACAAAAATTGACAATACCTCAAGTTACTGAGAAGCGTCGAGCCAACAGTGTGTACAGATACACATACACACTCCAACAAGCAACGGGAGATGACAAATTACAAATAGCAAAGTTATGAATTGGAATAGCCGAAAGACAAAAGGGCAAACAAGGGAAAAGAAAGGAATTGTAACAAAAGATACATGCCAAATCTCAAGTTGGATTGGAATCCACTTAAATTCAAAATACTTGGAATGTGGTTGAACGCAGACATAACTGGTTGTGAGGAAATGAACTATTCAGAAAAATTCGAAGAAATTAAACAACTATATAAAATATGGGTAAAAAGAATTGACACCAATAGGAAGAATAGCAGTTTTAAAATCTCTAATTCTATCAAAGATAGTATACCTGTGGACACTTTTACCTAATCCACCAGATAACTTTATGCAAGCTCTTCAAACACTGTGTTTGAAATTTGTTTGGAATAATAAACAAGACAGAATCAACAGAAAGACTACACGAAAAAGGGTAGAAGAAGGGGGCATAGGATTTCCTGATGTTAAGTGTTTCATGCACGCGCTGAAATTAAGCTGGATAAGAAAACTTGAAAAAACAAATCATAAGTGGAAATTAAATTTACTTGCGTTACATCCAAATATCAAAGATGTTTATAAATATGGACCAAACTTTTTGTTAACTGGAAAACAACAAAACCTTTTTTGGAGAGACACATTTCAAGCATACAGAATATTCTGCAATAAATCTAAACCTTTGTATGTATCGGAAACTATGGCAGAGCCTCTTTTCTTCAACGATAAAACCAATTTAGAGAATATTTCTTTAAGGAGATGTGAGTGGATAGACAACAATGTGCTTTATATTGCAGATGTGTGCAAAAATAATGGGAACTTTATGTCGTTTGCGGAATTCACTGATAAGTATAATATAAGAACCAACTTTTTGAGCTATAGAGCCATCATTCTGAGAATACAAGAATTTGTTAATACTTTAAACATTGTGTTGGTAGATTGTAACAAGGCTCCTCTTTCTAGAGCACTACACCTTATCCATTCTTTTAAAAAAGGAACTCAGTTATATTATAGTAATTTACTAGATGATAAAACAATACCAAAATGCACTCAGAAGTGGAATGAAAAACTGGAAACTAATATTAATTGGAAGGCAACTTTTAGAAAAGTTAAAAAGAGTCAAGAAATAAAATTAAAATGGTTTCAGATCCGAATAATACATAAAATTATAGCAAGCAATGTAGTTCTTTTATTTATGGGAGTAAAACCCGACGACAGATGCAGTTTTTGTCGAGTAAGAAAAGATAGTATAGAGCACATGCTTTGGAGGTGTGAATATGTCAATCACTTTTGGAAAGACTTTGAAAACGCTGTCAAAGAAAAATGTCCACACATCACATCTTTTTCTGTAAGTGAACAATTGGTTATCTTTGGTAACAACAATAGTTTTAAATCAGACGGTGTATTCGACTTGATTCTTCTTCTAGCAAAATTTTATATTTACACATGTAAAATGAACGACCAGGTGCCTCAATACAACACATTCAAAATAATTCTGAAAAAGCGGTATGAAACCGAAAAATACATAGCTTACACAATGCTTCAATCAAGAAATTTTCATGTTAACT
>CM065716.1:46674625-46684625 GCA_033310375.1 Conus canariensis | reverse complement strand
AGAGAGGTGCCAGTGGCGGGGGGGGGGGGGGGGGAGAGAAAAGGAGAGGGGAAATGGGAGAGGGGGTGCGTCTGAGGAAAGTAAGAATGAAGGTATGAAGGAAACACACAACACAGAAACACGTGTCAGCCCGCTCCCAAGTTCAGGCAGTAACCACGTGCTCACACAGGTCACCGCACACACATCCAAAAACCAAAACAAACCCAAGGACCAATCAGAACCCTTCTGGGACCCACCGGGGTCAAGGTCTGGCGTAGATGCAGCGCGCGCGGTGGTCGGCCAGGCGACAATTGACACACCATACCCGCGGCGCGACAGACAAGTGGTCACATGTGGTAAACAAGACAGAGCCAGCATAGCAGAGGGGGAAAGGGAGAGGTTGGACAGGGGTGGGGGCTCGCGGCAAACAACTCTGGACGAAACAGTGCGAATTCTATGCAGTAGTACAGCGTTGACGGACAGCGAGGAGGGGGGCAGAGCTGGTGGGGAGGAGGGAGAGAAGGGAGGACAATGCAAAACAAACAAAACTTTACGTTCACACACCAGTAGCACGAAGGCACCCAGCAAAACAACAAGTAGCACACGCACGAATTCAACTACGAAGGAAGGAAAAGGTAAGAAATGAAGGGCAGGCCACGGCCGTACACAGGCACCACAGACCACACGAACTCAAGAGAACAATGAAAAGACACCAGAATACGACATGAATGTGGGAACGAGAGAGAGAGCGAGTGGGAATGAAAGAAGAAAGGAAGATGAGAGTGGAAAAAGAAACCTATCCTTTGTATGCTGGAATGTGGGGGGATTATTAGATAAGTTAACGGAACCAGACTTTTTAGAATTTATCACATCTTTTGATCTGTGCTGTTTAACAGAAACATTTACTTCTAAATTTTTTGATTTCGAATTAAAATTCCAGGAGTTTTTGCAATTACATTGTCCAGCGGTCAAATTTACTAGAATGGGAAGACCCTCGGGGGAACAATCCTGTTGATAAAAAAAGAGTTATCTGAATATGTCCAGCTGATAAATACTGACATGGAAAATGTACTCTGTGTGAAGTTAATGAAAAGCCTATTGCATTGTGAAAAAGACATTTTATTTTTAGGTACATATGTACATCCAGTAGATAGTCGATATTATTCTGACAAAGATTACTCATGCACACTAGAACTAATTGAACAATATATATTTACACAAACAGAACAAGGAAACAACTTCCATTACATCATTGGAGGAGATCTTAATGCTCGTATTGGGGAATGGAGCTTGAGCATCGATGATGAAAATGAGATTACAGGAAGAGAACAGGACGTGTATGCACGTAGGTCTAAAGATCCCCACACAAATGGTTTTGGCAAGAAACTAATAGAATTGTGTATAACATTTAATGTAACGCCACTAAATGGTCTTTGTATGGGAAAGTTCGACGATGCATACACGTTTTATTCCGAAAGGGGTAACAGTATTATAGATTACTATATATGTTCTGTTGAACTGTTAGAAAATGTGAATAAGTGTCAGATAGTAGAGAGAGTTGAAGCTCAGCATATGCCTATTATGATGGAATTACAAAGTACACTGTCTAACGCACAAGAGAACGAGGGCAAGAAATCTTACGTGAAGAAACTAAAGTGGGATCCCACAAAACAACAACAGTATGTCCAGTTCATAGAATCGGAAGAGGCAAAACAAACAATGGCGCAAATAACAGAAGAAATAGAGAGAGATGTAGACACGAGTATAGACAGATTTAATAAGCTATTAAAAGAGGCAGGGAAAGACATGTACAGAACAATAGGTATAGGAGGAAAATGTAAGACTACAAACAGCTGGTATGATAAAAAATGTCAAATCAAAAAGAAAGAAGCAAAACAAGCACTTAATAGACTGACATGGACGAAAAAGGATAAAAACCCAACCATTTATCAAGTAAGGAGAGAGGCTTACAGGAATAAAAGAGCAGTATACAAAGAAACAATTAGAGAAAAGAAAAAACAGTATAAAAAGCAAACGTACGACACACTAGTACAAAATCGCAAGGACAGCCGAATGTTCTGGAGCACCATAAAAAGTGTTAGAAGGAAGAAGAACACATTACCATCTATTAATATTACACAGTGGAAAACGCATTTCGAAAGCATTTTGAATCCACATGACACAGAAATACTAAACGATAGAGAAGAAGGACCACAAGAAGAAGAAGAAGTGTTAAACGAAATTCAAGTACAAGAATTAGACGAAGAGATAACTGAAAATGAAGTAAGATCAGCTACAGAAAAATTAAAAAAAGGCAAATCACCAGGTATTGATGAAATCCCTCCTGAATTTCTTAAAACCATAGGACAAAATATAGTGCCATTCTTAACGAAATTATTCAACAAGTTATACCAAGATAGCTACTTCCCTATAGAATGGTCAAGGGCGGTGATTATACCACTACACAAGAAAGGAGATAGACAGAATCCAGGAAACTATAGAGGAATATCCTTATTATGCATCATAAGCAAGATCTACACAGCAATATTAAACAGAAGACTATATGATTGGGCAGAAGCAGAAAATAAAATTAGCAAAGAACAGGCAGGCTTCAGGAAAGATTTCTCAACAGTAGATCATATCTTCACACTAACATCCATGATAAGTAACTGCCTATACGGCAGAAGAAGAAGTAAATTGTATGTAGCCTTCATTGATTATCAGAAAGCGTTTGACACAGTAAATAGAGAAAAACTCTGGGAAATCCTACAGAAACACAAAATATCTACGAAGATGCTTAACATGCTAAAAGCTATCTATAAAACAGTACAAGCATGTGTAAGACATGGAACTGAACTAACAGAATTCTTTGAATGTCACACAGGAGTAAAACAAGGGTGCTTACTGTCCCCCCTAATCTTTTCATTACTAATTACAGAAGTTGCAGACAATGTTACAGCTAAAGGAAGACACGGATATCAATTCTTACCCGGAAAGGCAGAAATATTTTCACTTCTATTCGCTGATGACATAGCTTTAATATCAAGAACACCAGCAGGTCTGCAAAACCAAATTAAGAACCTACAGGAAGCGTCGGACCGCATTGGACTAAAGGTTAATCTCCAAAAAACAAAAATCATGGTCTTTAGAAAAGGAGGATACCTTGGCAGATTAGAAAAATGGAATTACAAAGGGGAAGAAATTGAGGTAGTAAACAGCTACAAATATTTAGGTTTTACTCTAACGACTAAACTCTCAGTAGATATTTCACTTTCAGAATATGCAGGAAGGGCGAAAGGGACAATAGGTGAAATAATGAAAACAATGTATAGTTTAGGACACTTAGATATAAATATATTTTTTAAGCTATTTGATACACAGGTCAAGTCACTGCTACTGTACGCAGCAGAAGTATGGGGTTTGACTCGTTATTCAGCGGTGGAAAATATACATTTGTTCGCATGTAAAAGATACATGGGGGTAGGGAGAAAAACGCCAAACAACTTAGTATACGGAGAACTAGGAAGATATCCGATGAGTATAGATAGTTCAATAAAAGCAATCAGATATTGGTTCAAAATAATGAAGATGACTCCAGACAGGATACCCAGACAAGCATATGAAAGAGAAAAGACAGAAATTGACAAACCACAGAACTGGGCGCTGGAAATTAAACGCTGTTTGGATATGTATGGCTTCTCTGAAGTCTGGTTGAATGAAGGCGTAGAAAACGAGCAAAGATTTATCATAACACTAAAACAAAGAATCATAGATTGTTACAAACAGAACTGGCATAACAAAATAGCGAATAGTGAACGATTTGCAACATATCATACGTTTAAAACTATACACCAAACTGAAGAATACTTTCGCGCAATCACAATCGCGAAGTTTAGAAAAGCATTGACAAGATTACGATTAGGAATAAACGAACTGCATGGCAATAAAAAATATATAGATAATCAAGCTATAACAACATGCCCCTTCTGCCCAACAGTAGAAACAGAAATGCACTTCTTAATGTGGTGTCCCAATTACAGGCAATTGCGAACAAAATACATTTTCAAACATTTTAGTAATAAAAACGCAATCACACTGGAAAGTCTGCTACAAAACGATAATACGGATATCATAAGAGATATTGCAATGTACATCTTCTATGCCTTAAAAACCAGAGAAACCCACATGTAATAGTAATACCGACGATATAGGAAAAATAGAAATTCTAAACAGAAAACAAAATATTTTACAATCAACGTTTCAATCAATGTTTTTGTTGTTGTCATGTTGTATGTTGCGTACTCCTGTGGACGGGCCGAGGGCCCCACAATAAATGTCGCGGCGTGAAAGCGCGCGTCAAGCGTCAAGCGTCTCTCTCTCTCTCTCTCTCTCTCTCTCTCTCTCTCTCTCTCCCCGGATCATTGTGTACCCCTACCACCGAACAAAACAGTTCCCGATGCAAATACGCTGCCCATTTCTCTGTGTGTGCAGGGATCTCTGGGAAAAAAAGTTGCACTTTTTGGTGCATTATTGTAATGAAGTTTTAAAAAAGTGGTTTCTTTCATGTTTTTCATTTCAAAATTTTGCACTGTGTTCTTAAGATTTTTGAAAGTGTGGCCATAAACAGGTCTGGCCCGACAAATCAAAATTGATAGGAAGATTATTTCCAGATGAATTTCGCTCTGTACAGCAATGGCCTCATACATTTCTTTTAATTGCGAAAGTAAAAGTCCAGCGCTGTTTGTTAAGGTGACCAGATCAATGCATAGATTATAGCAAAGCTGATAAAGAGCCAACTCTGAAAGGTGTGTTGTTGTTGTTGTTGTTGTTGTTGTTGATATTGTTGTTGCGGCTGTTGTTGTTCTTGTTGTTGTGTCTGCTGCTGCTGCTACTGCTGCTGTTTAAGGGTAACATCTACAGTTAATGAATAGAACAAATGCTGTCGGTGTGCATGCCCAGAGCAATGCTGCTGCTGCTGTTGATAATGATGATAATCTTCATGATTATAATGTTCATTATTGCCCAACAGACAACAGCTTGGGGATGGCAGTGGTGAGAGGGTTAGTTTAATTTAAATTTCAACACACAGCGTACTTGTATCCATGGATATCCATATTTCTTCTTCCTTTCCTTTCCTTGCATTTATCCCCTTCCCGTCAGGCCATGGCAGATTATGAATTGAATGTCTCTGCTGTGGTAGGAAATAGAAAAATGCAGCCCCCATCCTCTTTCACCCTCTCTCCTTTCCTCCCCACTCTCGCAAAAAGAGTAAGGAAACTAGGACAAATGAGAACTCCCCACCCTCCTCATAGGACAGTAAGAAGTAGAAAGGGCTGCAGTCCACTATCTATCCCCAGTCAACCCCTACCTTTATATCCACACCAAATAACAACGCAGAGGTTAAAAAGGAAAAGGAGAAGTGAAAACAACAGGAGAATGAAGACCTCACAAAAAGGGCAATAAAAGACATGAAGAAATAGGACAGTGTCCAACCTAAGAAATGAAAAAAAAGAAAACAAGAAAAACAAAGACAGCGGTGAAACATAGAAGGATAGATGTTCACCAAAACTTTGAAAAGAATAAAAAAAAAGTAGAAAAAGTAAGATGCAAATCCACAAGAAAAATGAAATAGGAAACTGGGACAATGATATATGTTTGAGTTACCACAAAAAAGGCAACAACAACAACAACAACAACAACAACAACAACAACAACAAAAGGGGGGGGGGGGGGTTGAAGAAAATATCATCTTGAATCTTTGCCAAATCATTGTTTTGATGAGAACAAATTGACAGCCTCCTCCCTCCCCTCACTACTGATTTTAAAAACAAAATTCAGAATACAAATAGAAATACAGAGTTTTTAGATACCTCAGCATGTTTTTAAATCATTAGTGAGCCCACGCATTTGTTGCAAACTCGTTGCAGAATGGCTGATTTCCACGGAGAGAACGTGGACCGGCAGAGGCCCCATTTGGAGTTATTAAGCACTGCGCCCAAAGACCCTCCTTTCTGCAGCGAAGAATGCATGGATTCAGATTTCTCCCATGTTGGAGGGGAGAGTCTTGAGACCTCCAACGACAGCAAGCCTCCTCTTTCTTCTCCTTCTCCTCAAATCCCTAGCTCTGGGAGAAATTATCCTGAAGGTTCCAGCGTTGAATGGAACGATCCTGAATTTCCCACGGTTGGACCGGATGATATCAAACTCTCCAATGTTGGGCCTAATGATCCTGAATATTCCACTGCAGTTGGAATGAATGATCCTGATTTTCCCAGCACCAGGATGAACGACCCTGAACTTTCCTGTGTGGGGGGACTGAACGACTCTAATCTCCACAGCCTTGGAGGGAATGATGAGGGAAACTTCTCCGATCCTACCGGTTCTCACCCTGGAGTAGCCATTCCTGACCAAAATGAAACTGATTTTGTCAATCTGAGGCGGGATCATGTTGATGTCAAAGGGCAGAGGGGTCCTGAATCTCCAAACTCAAGGACTTACGGTCCTGAATTCTCCAGACCTGGATGGCATGATTATGGCTTTCCTGTCACTGCCTTGAATGGGCCGGGAGGCTCCGTTGTTGGACAAAGGAATCCTTATGTCTCTGGCGCTGAGCGGAACGGTCTGGAGCTAGCTGGGCATGGAATGGCCGATCCCAGATTTCTTAGGGCTGGACCTCGCGGTGTCCACAATGGGCAAACGAGGAGCCATGTCTTCAGTTCTACGCAGAATCACCCCATTGGGTTGCTGTCTGGTCCTGGCTTCAAAGTACCAGTCTTCGCTAACGGTGTTGTTGGCCCAGGTATTCTCTCTCTCTCTCTCTCTCTCTCTCTCTCTCTCTCTCTCTCTCTGTCTCTCTGTCTCTGTCTCTCTCTGTCTCTCTCTCTCTCTCTGTCTCTGTCTGTCTGTCTGTCTGTCTGTCTGTCTCTCTCTCTCTCTCTCTCTCTTCTCTCTCTCTGTTCCCAGATGAAACCGATGTGGATTTCAGTTTAGGTTAATACTAGTAGGTACACATTTGCAAAAATAAAGGAACAATGTTTACTCTATGTTTGAGAGTATGGTGAGTAAGCATCCTGAGGAAAATTACTGCCATAAGTAAATCAAACAAAACCTAAAGAGGGCATGAAAAGGGTAATGTTAGCAACAGGGAAAAATGTTTTATGATTATCAAAGTTGTCATTCATAGAAATTACACCAAGGCATATACCCGAGAACAATATAGATTTAATTTAGTTGGATGATATTGATCAGTTTGATTAATCTGAACAACTGCTGACTTCTGACGCATTGCTCCAAGAACTGATGAACACACAAAATATTGAACACACCTTTTAAACATCGTTTTTGAATATATCAATGACATACGCTCCACATCATGTGCAATCAAATACAGGATAGAGTCGATTGATATGTGGTCTGAATAACTAGAAAAGCTGTTATCCATTCGAAAACAAAAATCGAATCATTTGAATGTAACACTCGTCAAAAAGCTGCCTGAAAACAATCCAGGAAATTTCTATTCATATTTTGTTTGCTGTAATGTGTAGAACACTATTTGTCCAAAAACCACTCGTCCGTTTCGTTTATGTTGCTATGTCTTGTGTTGCGTTGTCCTTTATGGAAAACGTGCGGCTACTTTTTGTTGTGTACTTATTTGTATTTTTTTCCTCAAAGAATCTAACAAAGAACTTATGTAACGGATCTGATGAACAGATTTCTATAAAAGAACTTGGCTGACTTTTGCTCAAGCCTGATCATCAGATTCATCATGACAACTTGCCCCAAACCTCATCCTTCAGAGGGCCGTGACGACAGGTCAAGGCATTGTCAGTAATGCTATAGTGTCTTCGCACAGAATGTACATTGTCATATGTTAACACGCTAGTTTCGTGCATATTTCAGTAATATGGAAGTGTTCGCAGAATGATTGACGATTTCTGTTCAATTTGGCTTCCGTACAAGGCCACAAGTTCAGAGAAGCCGCTGTGACTGAATGGCCTCAAAAGGTATTTGAAGATGAAATTCCTAGCATTCCCAGAATTCCATATGTGTTAAAAGTTTTTGACCTGGGTGAAACATCATACTAGGGATAATTGATTTTGTTCGCGCTCGAATACATCGATTTCTGGCATAGTTTTGTGCTCATATTGATAGATTGTCAGAAACTCTTACAAGTTATGAATACTATGTTGTAAGTCATTTGACTGAGCACACGTTTCAGCTCGGACGAAAGTCAGGTTGACAATAGGATTAGGGGAAAGTATATCGACCTGTGTAGGCCACGATTGATTTCCCATACAGATTGTTCAGCTCATTTCAATACATGCAAATGCATCCACATAAACGTCCACAGTCTAAGAAAATTTACGGATCGTTTCTTAACAATAACAGCAAGAAATACAGTGACTGTAACAACTCTTGTCCCTGTCCTCCCCCCCTACCACCTTAACATACAGATCATCACGTAATCTCACCACACAAATCAATACAGCTTCTCTAAAGAAAAGGGCTAAGTAATTTTTTCCCCTTCTGTTTTTTTTACCTCTGAGGGCTGTTGCACAGACTCTTCAGGATGTCTTACGGGAAACCAACCCTAGTGACCGTCAGTTGATTTATTAAAAGACATCGACGACTGATCTCTGAACAACTTCCTCATGTGACTTACAAACCATTCACTGAGAGTCGCTGATAACTATTCTCATAAGTTATTTGTCGATGACCTTCAATCGATTTATTGATATACTTTGAAGCCATCTTTCTATTTTCAAAAACCCGATTTGTTTTTTTTTTTGTATTGATCCCAGCATATTTTTCCCCATTGGAAAGATTTCATTTCAAATAATGTAAAACTTCTCAGTTGAAGTTTTACTAAAAGCCAACAGTTGCCATGCAGATTTTCGAAATTTTCCATTTTCATAATATAGAAAAACTAACAAAAGTCATTGTGGAAAATTCTAGTTTCGCGTAAATGGTAGGATTTGGTCTCAAAATGAGATATGTAAAGTTTGTATTCTTTCTGTAAATTATAACGTTCTGCAAAATACATATGAAAAGTCGATGAACCTAGTTTGGGGACGGTGTGCGCATTTAGAGAGAGAGAGAGAGAGAGAGAGAGAGAGAGAGAGAGAGAGAGAGAGAGAACTCAGAACTCAGAACTCAGAAAGCTTTAATGTACATCGGCCTTGGGCCACAATACAAGGTACAAAGGGAAGGGGGGGGGGGGGAGGAGTGGGTAGGAACGGGGAGGAGTTAGCATATATGTATTACAAACAGAACAAAAAAGCATTGCAATAATAATTCCCCAAAGCTGCATGTAAAAAGATGATACATTATTCAGATACGTTTAGAGTACACGAAATTACAATACAAATGAAGTCAGTCATTTCAAGGAAAACCAATGTAGTGGTAATTGTCCGCAGTAATTTATCAACTAAAGAATTGACTTGATCCTTCTGTTTATGGCATGAAAAATGTACCTTGATAGGCTATGTCTGTGCGAAGTACCGGATACCTTAAGAAGCAAATAAAAGGGACAACTGGCGAATTCTTTGAGAAATTTACTCCTTAGGTCTTGATAGAGGGAGCATTGAAATAAAAAAATGTTGCTCATTCTCTACCTGATCACGGCAAAATGGGCACGCTTTGTCCTTTTCTGTTTTACTATAGCGATGCAAGTTGTTATTCAGTGGAAGCAAATTAAACCTGGTTCGTGTAATGGCAACGCGGAAACAGTACGTATTCGTATCCAAAAGATATCTTTCCTTTTCAAAAACAGACTTAAAATTACTATAACATTCGTATGAGAGAGAGAGAGAGAGAGAGAGAGAGAGAGAGAGAGAGAGAGAGAGAGAGAGAGAGAGAGAGAGAGAGAGTAGCGTGTGCGTATCTTGTTTTCCTGCGCGTTTCCCATTTTGATTGCCCACACAACCCCTCAGTCAGAATTTGAAGTTATGAACACAGTGCACACTTTATGTTTCTCCAGAGCACAGTACTCGTCGGGCCAACATCAGGGGCATTCCAGGTA
>CM065716.1:46644625-46662125 GCA_033310375.1 Conus canariensis | reverse complement strand
ATATATGGGTAGTAATCAAGCTCGTTTCTTAGGCCAGTATACACTGTAATGAACATTATTTTCTTGTTGTTTTTTTCCTTCAGAAATACAGCTGTAAATTGATGGAAACAGATCACATAGGCCTGCATTGCAATCTGAAGGCTTAGAAACGATAAGAAATAAAACAGGCGAACAAAAGTCAATGTATTATTCTGAAGACTTCAGAAGAATGGACCACAATTTTAAGGTGGGAAAGGGGGGGGGAGGGGGGGGGGGGGCCTTTTCCACTGTTCGTTTACTGTTTTACGCTGCTAGGTCAGTGGAGTACGCACTCGTACGGAAATGAAAAAAAATAAGTAATTGATTTTAAAATACACGCAGTTTGCCGCACTAAAGAGCAATTTTTTGTGCTTGTCACAGCTTGACAAGAAATCACAATAACCAAAACTATTTAGTGTCTTGATAAGGTCTTGAAAAGAGAATGATGATTTTTTTGTACTTTTCTCTATCATTGCAACGAAAGTTACAGATGTGTAATTATGTTTTGGAGTATACAATTAAAAGTTTTTTTTCCTTATTATTAGCAGTACACATTAGACCAGTCTTATAAGTTATTGGAATGACAGTTATAATGCTGATATGTAAATGTTCACATTTAGTGAAACGGATAAGGAAGATTGTTGTCACAGCTGGACGAAAAAAAAATCCCTTAAATTCTCATAGCCTGTGAAACAACAGAAAAGGAAGATTGTTGCCACACTCGACGGAAAAAAATCCCTCAAATGTCACACTCACTGACAGAAGAGATGAGACTGATTGTTGCCACAGCTGCACGACATAAACAGAAAACTCAAACTATGAACAGTGTAGACAACAATCTCAAAACGATGGTTTTGTTTTTCATCCTCTTTCGACAGCAGTCCACATGATTACACAAAGCCACCCAAGTACATGCGCAGCAGTTCTGTCAAATTTCTCGTATGATTCTCTCCGATAGGTCTCTGCATGTGCATCTACTGACTTTTATACTTCTCAGTAGAAGCCAGAATGGTTTCCAATGTCGGCTGCGCAATTTCACATTCTTCCTCTAATATGTTCTGTTTTACTGGATTTCTTTCAAGTTCTTGACTAATTTCAAATTTTCGCTTTAGCGACAGACCTTTGCGACGTGCAGACGCCATGATGAAATGGCCAGTTAAATCAAAGCCTGACACCCTGACAGCTTCCTTCCCCTTCACCCCGCCCTCGTCCCTCTAGCATCTCTTCTCCGTCTACAATTGCTGAACTTGACCCGATGTGAGTCGACTGCATTGCTTCGACATCCACAGGCGCTCACTTTACAGGACATTCGAATACGATTTATTGCTTACGAATGACAGAGGTGAGGTTTCCATACAACAAACATACAGTTGAAAATACTGTGTACTTTTAATATACCTCTCTGTAGCTGTGTAAGAAAATGAAACAAGCTTAGGAATGTGCACATGTATAAACGTGTGATTTCTATTTAGAGCAATGCAAAGAAAGCTCTACATTTTATGTGTTATGCAGACACTTCTCCATATCCATAGAATAGCCAGCGACCTTATGAAGCAAAATGTATTGCAGCGAACTGACCAACCGTTTTCAAGAAATGGTTCCCGTATACGAAAGTAACCACTTCGCTATATCCGTCTTAAACTATTCACGGGGCCGAACACATTCGCAATAGGCGGCGACTTCGTTGTAACCGACGTGATCGCCCGCTGGGGACCCCCGAACCATTTTGTTATATCCCACTTCGTTACATCCGATGTATTTTAAATCGTTTAAAGAAGGATTTTTGTCAGGACCAACCCTTTTGCTTCGTTTTATCCAGCATTCGTTTCATCCGACTTCGTTATAGGCGGCTTCGACTGTAGTTTAAATTTCAGCTTCATTTGACAAAACTTGACAAAATAAACAAAGCCAATCATGAGTTCGTTATTTTCATATTAAGATTAAGTCCTGGTTAATCGTTTCCAGTACGAAATCGTACAGCTGCAGTGCTGTGTTGACTATTTTCAGATTGACGAAATCTATGGCTATAGTTCTCTCAATCATCGCTTCAACCACAGCTCGGTCATTGGGCTGAGGTAGGACCAGCTTATTTGTTTCTTTCTTTCTTTTTTTATTTTAGATTTTCTGTTTCTTTCTCCTCTCTCTGCCTTTATGTATCTGCCTCTTTGACCTTGTTTATGTAGTTGTTTCGCCGTTTATCTGTCTAACTCTATGTTTATCTGTCTGTCTTGTCTGTCTGCCAGCTTGCCTGTCTGTCTTGTCTATCTGTCTGTCTATGTCTGTCTGTCTGTCTGTCTCTCTCTCTCTCTCTCTCTCTCTCTCTCTCTCTCTCTTTCTCCCCCCTCTCTCTCTCTCTCTCTCTTACTGCGTCTCTTTGAGTATGTGTTATGTATGTGGGTGTGAGCACGCTCAGTTGCATGTGTGTACGGGTGTGTGTGTGTGTGTGTGTGTGTGTGTGTGTGTGTGTGTGTGTGTGTGTGTGTGTGTGTTTGTTTGTTTGTTTGTTTGTTTGCGCGCGCGCTCGCGCGAGTGCCTGAGATGCCACGTCTCTTACGTATTCATGTGTCTGTGTACTTAGCAAGCACGGAAGCAAGCTGATCCAAGTGACTGTCAACCTGAAGCTCAAAGGCCACGCCCAAGCCAAACACGAATCGAACTTGCAAGCCGCTGATGTCCAGGAGGCCTTTCTCAATGGACGCCTCCGGCTGCTAAACTCGGTCATGGCAGAACATTCGCAAAAGAACCTGGCGGTGAAGATCATAGCAGACAGTCTGTCCATAGCCGCAGGAACTGCCTCTTCCGCCGGGACAACCACTACGTCAGTACCTACGTGGAGTCCTGCCGAAAAAACCACGCGGAGTCCTGCCGAAAGAACGACGTGGAGTCCTGCCGAAAGAACGACGGAAGAGTCGCCTGGTAAATCGTTATTGAGTTTTATTGGAATAGGATGGGGGAAAGCATATCCTCTGTTTAAAGCGAGTACAGAATACATTACCCAAACGACTTAACCGATTTGTACACATGATTGGCGAATATACAACGAGTATGACGAACAAAGAAAAGGGGGGGGGGGGGGAGCCGGCGGAGAGGGGGGGATCAAGAGATGAAGTCCTTGGGCGATGATTGCACTTCCGGACTTTAACCATGCCTGGGGCTTTGACCAAAGAACGACAACTTTTCCTAACTTTCGCGCACAAAAAAGCGTCAGGCTCACAATCTGCTTATTCGACAACATGCCTTAAGACACCGAAAAAAAAAAAAAAACGGTGAGAGATCATAAATTCTGGCAAAATATGCTCTTTGAAAAAAAACAATTCTTGGGAGAACTTGTTTTAACCATTAATGGAAGATCAGGTGATTGCACCAGCCGCCGTGGCGAAGTAGTTGGCGTCACGGACTCCAGGCTGGGAGGTCGTGGGCTCGATTCCCATCAGAGCCATTCATTTGTGAGATTTTTCAGTCCCGACCAGCTCCTACCCAGAGATGAGTTTGCTATGGGCTCAATTGGAAAGACTGGGACCACACAATCGAGTTGAGCCACTTAATGGATGCGTATCCAAGAGTGTTGCTCAAATTTTCTGATCAACACTGCAGGGGTCTGTATATCTCGGGCTTGGTTGACACTGGGATATATTATGAAAGTATGCGTAAAGTACAGCCCTGTTATGCACTCTCAGCCCCAAATGGAAATCCACAGCATTATCTTCATCATCCTCATCCTAATCGATCTGCGTAAAAAAAAGTCTCAAATTCTGTGGCCCTTCATACTCTGCTCTCATGGTCACCTCAGTTTCGATTTCCTCTCCAGGTCTGTGGTTTGACTCTGTCGTGGTCTCCAGCATTGGCAAATTCATGAAGACTGTCGTTAGACGGACATGGTGGCGCCCTCCGAAAGGAGAGCTCACTCACGCTGGCTCAGCGACTAAGCAGTTATTGTCGTCAGTAGAGGGCTTAGTAGGTGGTGTCCTGCGTATGTTGGATCAGAACAGGCACCACTGAACACTTCCGATGTGACTCGGCAGCAGTGCAGTGTCTCCTCTGTTGGGTCGCCACCTGACGGCCTGACATCGACTGATCCCTGTGGGTTGCCAGTGCCGTAGTCTGTTCGGGACGAGCCGGGCTATGGCTGTGGACGGGGAATCGGAATGGTCGGCGTGGGTGCAGTGCCACTGAGGTGGCACAGAAGATCGGACAGAAACAAACAAGGAAATAAAAAAGAGAAAAAGAAAGAAAGAAAGATTAGGTGATTGCTACGCCTAAGAAGAAGCCTCTAGTGTGTGATAACGGGTGAAAACAATACGAATACATCTCTCTCTCTCTCCGCCACTCTCCTCAAAAAAACAAAAAAAATTGGAAGACGAAACATTGATGCATCCACTCACCCACCCCTTCCTCTGCTTTTACGAAAGTTTAGAAGGTATGAGCACTCTTTGTACCAAATACGCTCGTTTTCGTTGAGTACAAAAATGGCGCTTTTAAGGCAAACGAGTCTGCGAGTAGTTTGGTTGGTTTGTGGTTGTATTCAGTTGTGGGATTTAAGTTTTGTTGGACCTGGATGGTAAATAAAATGTAATGTTTGCTGAAACTGAATAGTGTTGTGTTGGTTTAGGATTAGTTGGTCAGTACGGAGATCCGGGGTGTGGTTGACGGTTTGCTTTAACATTGTATGTTATTTGTATATATGTATGTATGTATATCTATCTATCTCAAAACAGTAAACGATAAACAGTAAACAAGTTGGGTATTTTTTGCTCCCATAAGAAAACCTAATACAGAGTAACTTTCACCCAAGACTGGCACAGCCTTTTAAACTTGAATAAAGTCAGACAAATACATAGACGAACAATCTAATAGTGGGGGAAAAAACAAGCGCAGGCCAACAACTGAACTATCTTCATAGTAGTGACTTGGCAAAGATTTGGACTTAAGGAGGGAGGGGGGGGGGGATTTGAAGATGGAGAAACTGGGAACATGAAATTAAGAAAATATGTTACAGATATGAAAACTCTTCACTAGCTGCATAAGGGAACCATCGCAATCCCTTTTGAAGGCAGATATATTTGTATTACCTGCTCCGAGGCCTTTCGTCCGCTGGGTCGGACTCATCAGGGAGACACGGCTGGTTGTATCTGCGCTCCTGGAGTCAAATAGAGACACACCACAGTCCATAATACTGTGGTGTTCTCACCACCAAGGGTGCAAAAAAGAGTCCAATAGCACCCCCAAAGCAGCCAGCGAAGAGTAGTAAATGAAACCAAACGAAAGTGTGGGGAGGAAAAAAGTTGCTGAAAAACTAAAGACATTATGCAAATAGTATAAAATGTAGGGGTCAATCTTTGAGCCTACGCTTGAGGATCCACCCAAAGATGCAAGGGAGATCAAAAGACAAACACACAGAAGCAAATACAAATAACCTCAATTTAATCAAAACAAAATCGGAAATAAAATGAGGCAGGGAACAGTAAACGATAAACAGTAAACAAGTTGGGTATTTTTTGCTCCCATAAGAAAACCTAACACAGAGTAACTTTCACCCAAGACTGGCACAGCCTTTTAAACTTGAATAAAGTCAGACAAATACATAGACGAACAATCTAATAGTGGGGGAAAAAACAAGCGCAGGCCAACAACTGAACTATCTTCATAGTAGTGACTTGGCAAAGTCCAAATATGTAGATTTGGACTTTGCCAAGTCACTACTATGAAGATAGTTCAGTTGTTGGCCTGCGCTTGTTTTTTCCCCCACTATTAGATTGTTCGTCCATGTATTTGTCTGACTTTATTCAAGTTTAAAAGGCTGTGCCAGTCTTGGGTGAAAGTTACTCTGTGTTAGGTTTTCTTATGGGAGCAAAAAATACCCAACTTGTTTACTGTTTATCGTTTACTGTTCCCTGCCTCATTTCATTTCCGATTTTGTTTTGATTAAATTGAGGTTATTTGTATTTGCTTCTGTGTGTTTGTCTTTTGATCTCCCTTGCATCTTTGGGTGGATCCTCAAGCGTAGGCTCAAAGATTGACCCCTACATTTTATACTATTTGCATAATGTCTTTAGTTTTTCAGCAACTTTTTTCCTCCCCACACTTTCGTTTGGTTTCATTTACTACTCTTCGCTGGCTGCTTTGGGGGTGCTATTGGACTCTTTTTTGCACCCATTGGTGGTGAGAACACCACAGTATTATGGACTGTGGTGTGTCTCTATTTGACTCCAGGAGCGCAGATACAACCAGCCGTGTCTCCCTGATGAGTCCGACCCAGCGGACGAAAGGCCTCGGAGCAGGCAATACAAATAATTCTGCCTTCAAAAGGGATTGCGATGGTTCCCTTATGCAGCTAGTGAAGAGCTTTTATATCTGTAACATATTTTCTTAATTTCATGTTCCCAGTTTCTCCATCTTCAAATTCCCCCTCCCTCCTTAAGTCCAAATCTTTGCCAAGTCACTACTATGAAGATAGTTCAGTTGTTGGCCTGCGCTTGTTTTTTCCCCCACTATTAGATTGTTCGTCTATGTATTTGTCTGACTTTATTCAAGTTTAAAAGGCTGTGCCAGTCTTGGGTGAAAGTTACTCTGTGTTAGGTTTTCTTATGGGAGCAAAAAATACCCAACTTGTTTACTGTTTATATATCTCAAGTCAAGTCAAGTCAAGAACACTCTTTCATCTCCAAACAGAAATTAAGAGTGGCCATAAAAATATGTCTATGGATCTATATTTAACAAATCACACCCACCCATGCACCTCCACCCATCCACTCACACACACGGAATAATAACACACACGTATATATATATATATATATATATATATATATATATAACACACACAAACAAGCTTTCTGAACCGGATCTTATTGAACGTTCAGTTCTATTTCTCTGTCTATCTATCTATCTATCTAAACATACATACATATATATGTGTTGTGTTGCGTGCGTGCGTGCGTGTGGTGCGTGGTGTGTGTGTGTATGTTGTGTGTGGTGTGTTGTGTGGTGTGTGTGTTGGTCCTGTGCCTAGTAATTCTACATGTGGTAGATGCTAGGGATTGAAAATGGAGACTATATGCGGCTGAAGATGTGTAGAGTGGAGACTAGATATTGTGAATGATTGACGATAGGAGTAGAGAATAGAAACTGTGTGTGGCTGATATGTTAGGGGTGGAGAATGTAGACTGTGAATGACTGGTGATAGGGTGGAGAATTGGGACTATGTTGATTATGTTAGGGGTGGAGAACAGACTGTAAATGGCTGATGATACGGGTGGGGTATGGAGACTGTGTCGCTGATGACAAGGGTGGAGAATAGAGACTGTGAATGGGTGATGACAGGGTGGAGAATAGAGACTGTGAATGGGTGATAATATGGGTGGAGTATGGAGACTGTGTATGGCTGATGATGGGAGTGGAGAATAGAGACTGTGAATGGCTGATGATAGGGGTGGAGTATGGAGACTGTGAATGGCTGATGATAGGGGTGGAGAATTGAGACTGTGAATGGCTGATGATAGGGGTGGAGAATGCAGACTGTGTGTGGCTGATGATAGGGGTGGAGAATGCAGACTGTGTGTGGCTGATGATAGGGGTGGAGAATGGAGACTGTGTGTGGCTGATGATAGGGGTGGAGAATGAGACTGTGTGTGGCGATGATAGGGGTGGAGAATGCAGACTGTGTGTGTCTGATGATAGGGGTGGAGAATGCAGACTGTGTGTGTCTGATGATAGGGGTGGAGAATGGAGACTGTGTGTGTCTGATGATAGGGGTGGAGAATGGAGACTGTGTATGGCTGATGATAGGGGTGGAGAATGGACACTGTGAATGGCTGATGATAGAGTTGGAGAATTGAGACTGTGAATGGCTGATGATAGGGGTGGAGAACTGAGACTGTGAACGGCTGGTGATAGGGGTGGAGAATTGAGACTGTGAATGGCTGATGATAGGGGTGGAGAATGGAGACTGTGAATGGCTGATGATAGGGGTGGAGTGAGACTGGTTGATGTAGGGTGAAATGCAGCTGTGTGTGTCTGATGAGGGGTGGAGAATAGAGACTGTGAATGGCTGGTGATAGGGGTGGAGTATGGAGACTGTGTGTGTCGTGTAGTGGAGAATGGACTGTGGTGTCTGATGATAGGGGTGGAGAATGGAGACTGTGTGTGTCTGATGATAGGGGTGGAGAATGGAGACTGTGTGTGTCTGATGATAGGGGTGGAGTATGGAGACTGTGTGTGGCTGATGATAGGGGTGGAGAATGGAGACTGTGTGTGTCTGATGATAGGGGTGGAGTATGAGACTGTGAATGGCTGGTGATAGGGGTGGAGAATGGAGACTGTGTGTGCTGATCATAGGGGTGGAGTATGGAGACTGTGAATGGCTGGTGATAGGGGTGGAGAATGGAGACTGTGTGTGCTGATGATAGGGGTGGAGAATGGAGACTGTGTGTGTCTGATGATAGGGGTGGAGAATGCAGACTGTGTGTGTCTGATGATAGGGGTGGAGAATGGAGACTGTGTGTCTGATGACAGGGTGGAGAATGGAGACTGTGAATGGCTGGTGATAGGGGTGGAGTATGGAGACTGTGTGTGTCTGTTGATAGGGGTGGAGAATGGAGACTGTGTGTCTGTTGATAGGGGTGGAGAAGGGAGGCCGTGTGTCTAATGATTGATCGCATGGGTCTAAACGTGTAACTATCATCGTAGGTGCCATTCGACGTTTACAATTTTAAGCGACCATTCCATGCGGTGGTTACCGACAAATTAGGAGCTTGCAATCGATCAGTTTCTGACACTAATGATAATTTCGTTACAATGTGTGTGTGTGTGTGTGTGTGTGTGTGTGTGTGTGTGTGTGTGTGTGTGTGTGCGCGCGTGCGCGCGCAGGCGCTAACAGATACATCTGTGAACGTGCTTGACACCACATTTATACACTTTCAGGTTCGGGCCACTCATTATGCATGTTTCTCTTCGTTTGTGGCAGATTTTCCATGCGGCGAGATCCGAGTGCTGCCCGACGTGCGCGTGATTGGAGGGTCGGAGGCAAGAAGGGGGGTGTACCCTTGGATAGTCATGATGCTGAAGAACGGCGCGTTTCATTGTGCAGGCAGCATTCTGGACCGCTGGACAATCCTCACGGCGGCCCACTGTCTGATGAAGTAGGTTTGTTTAACCACAGTCAGTGTTCGCTAATCAAAGTCGTAATTCCTTATGAAGTGTTGCCTAATGATAGCATTTGCAACCCACTCTTCAAGGCGTCACTAAACTGTCAATGCGCACTTTGAAAAAAAATTGAGTCACTGAACTGTCAATACACACTAACAAAAAGACAATATCAGCAACGACACAGAAGTATGAAAGCACCACGCAAAACCCAATAAACCTTACACAGAGATGTAAAAAAGTAAGAAGAAGAAGGAGAAGAAGAAGAAGAAGAAGTAGAAGAAGAAGAGAAAATGAAGTAGAAGAAGAAGAAGAAACACACACCACACACGAGTTTGTATTCATTGAGCGTTGAGTTATACAGAGAGAAATCCCATTTGTGGTAAATGAGTCAGAGTGGTTGTATATAAAAAAGTGGACATAATCTAGACTGTCTGACTGTCTGTCTCTCTCTCTCTCATTCTCTCTCTCTTTCATTCTGTCTCTCATCCCACCATCCCTTTGTCTTGCTCACCTCAGTGCTCTCTAACCTTCCGTCTTTTCCCCTCTTTTCACCTCCCCTTTGCCCCCTGCTCCCACCCCCCAGTCCCTCCGCCGCCCCTTTTCTCTTTATTCTACACACACCCCTGCAGCCTCCACCCACATCCCGCCCCTCTTCCAGTCTACGCTTTGTGATGACAACTGTTTATCTCTAGCTGTTTTCCATGGTTCAGTTTTCCCCCTTTTTTCCCCAGCGAGCCGAAAGACTATCTGACGGGCCTGGTGAACACGAGAACAAACGACATCACCATCATCGCCGGCAAACATGAGGCTGACACGGATATCCGCTACGACCCGGAGCAACGGATTCACGCCAAGTCTGGTTACATGCACTCGGACTTCCAGATAACAGACCCTATCAGTAAGTGAGATGATTGCTGCCCGATTAGTTCCGCTGTCATAGTCAGACTTTGTGATTTTGATCACTAAAGGTGCAGCTAAGTCTAAAACAGAAATCGCCGTTTATCTCCTTGTGAGATAACTCGCTCGCGCAGCGTTGACACATTTCAGTCAGGTAAACAGAAGACAGTTCTCCCTTTTAATTAACAACTAACTCTTCACATTATTTACATGCAATAATGTTTTAGTGTGATTCCACATAATCACACATTTCAACATGTCCTCAAGGACGCACAAATACGTTTCTTTGAAAATCTGCTTTCAAACCTTGCCACACAGAAATCTCTTACAGTAAACAAAATTTTCTGGTCTCACAGACCTACAACATAACTGTCATTCCTGGGTTTGGCATCAATAAACAATAAGCCCTTCACGATCTCCTCGACCTCTCGTCGACTTTCAAAATATAAGCTATGCCTGTGCCCCTCTCAGCAAAAACAAAGTCCGTTGTCTATCTGGGAGAAAATCGCGAAACAATAACAAACAAACGTGGGTCAACCGTTTCGTTTAAATCAATTTAGAACACGTCTTTATCGGTAGAAATATTATTCTCCTTTTATCCTCTGTTCGGCTCTTTTCACCATATTTTGCCGAGGTTTTCTGAGCCAGATACAGGCCAGTTGTAGTCTTTACTTCATAGTTACCACTGACACTTCCCATGTCACTAAAAAAACAAAAAAATCTTGAGCCGTGCGTCCTCGCAAACGCCTCCACGTTCGACGCTGTCGACCAGTACGTCTCTCCTCCAAGACAACTGACCATCCTACAGGTGATAAACCAACCAATTTCCGTTATTTGTTCACTGCATTCAGGGCATGCAAACTGCACGGTTTCCATGATTAGAAGGGCCAAGGCACAAGGGGGTAAAGTGGACTCTAAGTACCTTCTCTTTTCAAAAGTGTTCATAAGTCATCTTTGTTTTCCGTCAACAAACACGTTTAATATGCAACGCAATTCAAATTTACAGAAACTTGGCGACAATTTCTGACATTCCTTAACGTGTTCTGGTAGTGGTAAATTTAGGAAACTGCCCGCCCCCCTCCCTTTCCTCCTTCTCTGCAAACTTCTTCATATTCTAAGAGACTGGGGAAAGGGGAGGGGCTAGAGTTTGGAGATGGATGACTTCTACCTAACAGTTCACTGGAATTCCGAGCACAACAACACGCTACGAAGGGCAGCAAAACTTGCAGTTTTGACGCTGAGTGTCAGCGTAATTCGAAATGATCAGACAAAACCGCAGTAGTATGTGCTGTGGAAACAACCATAGGTTGTCCACAGAAAGTATGGGCGGCTGTGGTTGTAAAAGACAACATTCATATCCGAAAACTTTACGCATGGGGAGATGGAGAAGCAGGAAGAGGAGGAAGGAAGGACTGCAGTCGGTGCCTGGTGTTGGACGGTCGGGAAAATGAGGAGGCGTTGTGCAAATAAGTGTTGTGTCTGAAGGACTCGGTGTGTGGAAGCTAGCTCTTTTAGACAGTTGGTGCTGTATCCATTGAATTTTATTTGAGTTGGAACATTGTCGCCGCCTCATATATATGAGCACGCCACCCTCCTTCAATCCTTCAACTTCCCCCACCCCTTCCTGTTCTTCCCCATAACCTTTCTCCACTCATCTTTAGGTACACACGGACATTCTCTCTGTGTCTGTCTGTCTCTCTCTCTCAAGTGCGCATGCACACACACACACACACACACACACACACACACACACACACACACACACACACACACACACACACACATATTCTCTCTATGCCATTCTATGTCTGTCTGTCTGTCTCTCTCTCTCAAGTGCGCATGTACACACACACACACACACACTCACACACACACACACACACACACACGCACACACACACACACACACACACACACACACACACACACACGCACGCACGCACGCACACACGTACAACTGTGATCTCACCTGCATTCGAAATGAGTAGCATTTATGTTCGTTCGTATGTTCATTTAAATTCTGGGATACAAACATGATAAAAACCAAATCGAACTGTATTGTCACAGTACAAGTGTACACTGTGTGGACAGAGTTAATGTCCATAAAAAAACAAACAACTCGTATATTGAAGAAGCTAGAAGCAGTCGAATTGATAATATACTGGTTTTGTTCTACATTACAAAAGTCAGCAGTGCACTTCAGCTTTTATGTTTCACTGTTTCATTCGAACCCCCATTTTATGAGCCAAGAATTCTGGAGAAGTGTGTCAGACCACCGATTCTATCACCCCAATATATGGCAACCTAACTTCAAACATTTTATTTGAAGATGAATCTTGCGAACACTTTTTTTGCTGTCCCATTTTCTGTGCCGCCTCATTCGCATTGCGCCCACGCCGCTCATTCCGACGCCTCGTTCGCAACCACAGCCTGGCCCCACCCACTCTAGCCCAGGCATCGGCAGTCCACAGGGAGCGGTCAATGTCAGGTCTTCATGAAACAACCCACCAGAGGAGTTATTGCTCGGCAGCCGAGTCACTTCGATGGTGTTCAGTGGTACCTGTCCTGATCCAGTATGCGTACGACACCACCGTATCAAGCCCTCTACTGATGACAGTAACTGCTCAGTCGCAGAGCCAGCGTAATTGAACTCTCCTTCCGGAGGGCGCCACCATGTCCGTCCACCGACAGTCCGCATGAATTCGCCAATACCGGTGACCCCAACAGAATCAAACCATGGCCGCAGACGTGGAGAGGCAATCAAAACCAAGGTCACTATAAAAGCAGGGCATGAAGGGCCACAGAATTTGAGACGTTTTGTATGCTAATCGAGGAGGAGGAGGAGGATAAATATGATATACTGGTCTGAGACTGCATGACAGGGCTGTACTCTACGCTTACTTTCATAATATATCCCGGCGGCAACCAGACCCGAGAGATACAGACACCTGCAGTTTTACTGAGGAAATCTGAGCAACACTTTTGAATATGCATCCATTAAGTGGATCAAACTCGACTGTGTGGTCCCAGTCGTGTTAAAACCGAGCCCATAGCTAACTCATCTCAGGCAGGAGCCGGTCGGGGCAGAAAAATCCCGCAAACGGCTCTAATGGGAATCGAACCCATTATCAGCCAGGAATCCGCGATGCTACCCACTTCGTCACGGTGAATAATAATTATCAGATAGCAGTGCCAATTCTCTTTCCTTGCAAAAAAAATAGTAAAGAAAATTACAAATATCATACTTTCAACCCAATACTTATCATCCAAAATATTTTTTCCACGTCACACCACGCACAACACAATTATCTGTCTCTTGTAAGTGACATATTTTCAAACCCATGATAATTTTCCGGTTGAATTTTCGAAGTAACCTGTTTTTCAGAGTACCAGTTCTAGGGTGAGCACGAAAATCCTAGAGCCACAGTAAACTTGGATCGGTTGAGTAATCCAATCAGCAAATGAATATTTCAACCGACCTGAAATAAAACCACATTCTTCTGTTTTGACAATGCATCCAGACGGTTTCTGCTTCCACTCTTGTGAACATTAATGAACAGCAACTTTTGTCCAGTGCAAAAACTCAGTTGCATACTCTGGTTCTTGGCATTTTATAGACTAGAGGCAGAAACTTCCGACTCCAGTGAAACTTGGTCCGTTCAACACAAAATCCACTCACCACCATGCGGTACACACCAAATTATCGGGAAAACTACCTGAAGAGCCCACGGTCAGTTTATTAAATGTTCTATTTTTCAAGTTAAAAAAATGTAAATCAGGCATACACATAGCCGAGTACACTCACCAGAGCATACTGCTTGACACCCCAGATGCTAAAGCTCGCAATGAGACAGGTCATTACTTCAATCCATCTCGGGAAAGTTACAGAACAAAGTGTCCGTGAAAAAAAAGGCGCCAAGGGAAGTATGTCTACCTATATATGAAAACGTATGTCCAAAAAGCCGGTTGCCTCCCTCATACCCCGCGTGTGTGCGCGCGTGCGTCTTTCTCTCTCTCATCTCTCTCTCTCTCTCTCTGAAACTGCCCCCCCCCCCAAAAAAAAAAAAAAAAAAAAAATTTTAAATTAAAAAAAAAATTCTTTTCACTAGTAAGGCCAGGAAGGGCCGTGTAGGGTCGATGATGAGGAGAGTCGATGTGATTTGCAGGCAACGACATAGCTGTGCTGAGACTGTCTCGCCCTCTGCAGTTCAACACGCGTGTGGCGCCCCTCTGTCTGCCAGCCGTGTCCAACCCCGTGCCTCCCGTCTGTGTTGTTGCCGGGTGGGGCGCTGTCGATTGTGAGTCCTCTCTCTCTCTCTCCTCTCTCTCTCTCTCTCTCTCTCTCGTCCGCCTTTTCTTTGAGCGGTTCCATTGACTACTGCTTGTTTTTTGTTTGTGTGTGTGTGTGTTTTTTTTTTAATAAAAAAAAGCTTCAGTCTCAAGTCAGCCTCTGTGGATGTTCTATCGTAACAATCAACATTCCAGTATTTATGATGCTTTGCACTTAATGTATTTTGAAAGACTATCCAATCAATCAGCAACCTTTTAATATTTAACGTGCTGCGTACTTCACGTATAATGACAAACTGTCCAATCGACCAACAACATTTCAATTTTTAGAAATGCTATATACTTCACGTATACTGATAGACTATCCAATCGACCAGCAACATTTCAATATTTAATATGCTTTGTACTTCACGTATAATGATAGACTATCGAATCGACATTATAGTATTTAAAACGCCTTGTACTTCCAGTATAATGATATCGACCAGCAACATGTCCATATTTAAAACGCTTTGTTTTTCACGTATAGATAGACTATCCAACTGACTAGCAACATTTCAATATTTAAAATGCTGTGTACTTCACGTATAATGATAGACTATCCAATCGACCGGTAACATTTCATTGTTTTAAATACTGTGTACTTCGACCAGCAACATTTCAATATTCAAAATGCTGTGTACTTTACGTATAATTATAGACTATCCAATCGACCAACAACATTTCATTATTTAAAATGCTGTGTACTTCACGTATAGATAGACTATCCAATCGACCAGCAACATTTCATTGTTTAAAATGCTGTTTACTTCACGTATAGATAGACTATTCAGCCGGCCAGCAACATTTCAATAGTTAACATGCTTTGTCGTTCACGTATGAGGATAAACTATCCAATCAACCGGAAACCTTTTAAAGGTTCAAACTGTTTCGTATTTCACGCAGAATAATAAACTATTCCATCAACTAATGTTTCATTATGTAGAATGCTTCGTACTCGCGTATAATCAAAACGTGATATTAGGAGGTTAAAAAAAGAGTTTTAAATTCTTTGTGTGCAGTCGAACACGAAGACTTGCCACCAATGCTGCGCACTGCCACCGTGCGTGCTTACAACAGAACAGCATGCCAGAATGTCTTCCAGTCCACGTTCAGCTTCAGGAATCACTCCATCGGCTTCTATCTGGTTCCCGGAACCATGTGTTCCGCCAACGGCACCTTCGGCGGAATAAACACCTGTCATGTAAGTTTTGTCCCTCAGTTTGCCTGAAGAGATAAACAAACATACAAACTGAATTGAAGTTGACAATTTAGAGTGTGGACAATGCACGAAGAATGCGTGTAAATTGATTTTTGTTGTTGTTGTTGTTGTTGGTGGTGGTGGTGGTGGTGGTGGGGCTGGTGGTGGTGGTGGTGGTGGTGGTGGTGGTGCTGCTGCTGCTGCTGCTGCTCATCTCAAGACCTTAAACTGCTGAGGCCCGTATTCGAAGGGGTAGAGCGCTCGACTGTGGAGCTGATGGTCTTGGAACTGGGGTCGGATTTTTTTTCCGCCTGAAAACCCTTTCAGTCCATCCAGCAGTGAATAGATACTTGTTTCATTTAAGGGAAGATTAGGCGGCGGAAGAAGGAACAAAGGATCCATCTTCCACAATGCAGTGCCCCAGAAGCGCTGTATCTCTAGCAGTTCACTGCCCTCTGCAGACTTAGCGCTACGGGACTTGAATCTTAAAGAAAGACAATATTAATCTTGTTTAAATAACAAATATCTATGTTGTAAGCAGAAAAAAAAGATAGCTAAATAACTGGATCAGACAGAGACTGGGTTTTTCAGCTTGCTTTTTCTGCCCTATCTTCAACACTATGTACGTAGGTGTGTCGGACTGTGCGATTCTCCACCTGTTGCAGGCATACAATTTCTTGCGATTGGTATCAGTTGATAAGGCCGTTTATCTACAGCTGTGCTTGCGTTCAGACCCTCCCCTTCCCTTGCACTCCCTCACTGTTATCAGACACCTTCATCTTGGCCTGGCATAGGGAGACAACTCGCCATGGCTGCCTGTGCAAGACCATTCTTCAGGGCACAGTGAAAGGTGAATGTTCTTGAACCATACCCTGTGGGGTGCCAGTTGTCTGAACGTAAAGTAACGAAGTTGGCATTGTGAAATGAATCACGTGACAATAAAAAAAATCAATAAGGCTCCGCCGAAACAAACGTAGACAAGTGAATCACAAGACAAAACACGATGCGTTTCGACCTCTTAGGTCTTCTTCAGGCAAGATACACAACACTCAGGTTCAACGCCCATCATGAGTTGTATTGGACAAGGATAAGTGATTGCTCGTGTTCAATGCCCATCTTCCGCAGTACTGGATGAAGATAAGGGATTGCTCGTTCATTTTCGTTGTCCTGAGTGTTGTGTGTCTTGCCTGAAGAAGACCTAAGGGATCGAAATGCGTCGTGTTTTGTCTTGTAATTCGTTTGTCTATGTTTTTCGATGGAGCCTTATACATGATGTTTAAAGTTTGTTTAGATTTCCGCCTGCAGTCGCCTCACTTTGCACTAGATCTAACTTTGATTCACGTGGCGAATGTTTAGTCCATAATATCTTGTTTGAATTTTAGCCGGTCTTAAATGTTGACAATCATGGGACAGAGTGGGTGCATCCTGTTAAACAATATCAAATTTCCTGACCAATTTTTACATGGGAAAATCAAATGCTAGTAATTTGAAGTGACATTAACGTCGGCAGATGTGTCTAAGGTTGTCGCCTTACTTTATAGGGTTATTTTCGTGCAGGTTGCTGTTGAGGTCCACCTTGTATGCTCTTCGTTGGCATCTTCCAGTATCTGTGAAGGCTGATGCAAAGCTCTCCTTAACAGACAACAATCAGATTGTTTTCTATTCACAATGTAAAGTTGGTAGATGCCCATGCAGTGATTGAATAGATCTTTATATTTGAAAAGAAGAATCCAAATCACTGTCATACACACACATAACCGTAAAGATAGGCCCCCGGAATGTGGGATACTGAAATAGGATTTTTTTTATCGATAGTAATTTCTGACAGGCGGATAGTAATTTCTGACAGACGGATAGTAATTTCTGACAGAAGGGCTGCATACAATATCAGCAGTGAAGCGCCAGTGTGAC
>CM065716.1:46637125-46642125 GCA_033310375.1 Conus canariensis | reverse complement strand
ATGATGCTGCTCTTTTTAAAATTTTCCAAGATATGTTGTAGTCTATGTTTTTTTCTTTAAGTTTCCAAATGTATTTACTCAATTCTGTTTGGTTTTTGTATCTTTCTTTGTTGAATGATTGTTTATGGTTTGCATATCTAGTTTTGAATTGGTTTTCCGTGATACCTACATATGATTCTTTTGCGTTCTCTGATGTTACAGTGGCTTGGTACACAATGTTGTTATAAAGGCATTTGTTGCTTAGGGGGCACTGTTCTTTTTTGGTACAGTTACAAGATTTCCTTTCGTTACCCTCCTTTTTTTCTGTGCTGCTTTTCATTTTGTTTGCTGAATCGATGGCATTTTTTAAGGTTTGGCATACATGAATATGATAATTTGATGTTGTTTTTGTTGAATATCTTGAATAATTTATGGTCTTTTGGGAAAGATGATGTCAAGATTTTAAAGAATTCTTTCCCTACATTTGTTTTAACTCTTGCATCATATGGGGGATTGTACCATATGATATTCCTTTTCCTGTTCTTTCTGCATCTTTTTGTATCATTGTCTGGATCGTATCTTAGTTTGTAATTGTAGCCACTTGTATGTAACGCCTCTTGGTATTCAGCTGTAGCGTTGTTGAATACTGTTTCGTTACATGACAAATTGGATAGTCTTTTATTTATGCTTTTGGGTATTGTTTTCAGTATGGAGGGTGGGTGATTGCTTTTGATGTTTACATAAACAGGCGTGTCATTTGGTTTCTTGTATGGTTTATATGTGTGTTGGTTGAGGTCTAACGTTATGTCTAAATAGTTCACTATCTTTTTGTTTGCTTCTATTGTGATTTTTAAGTTTTGGTTGTGGAAAATTTTACACAATTCTTTTTTCTTATTTTCAATGTTTCTAGGGTTGTCATTCAGAGCGGCAAGGCCGTCATCCCTGTACAGTCCAGTTTGTTTTCCAAGTTTTTTTTGAATATTGGATAACATGAATAGTCCGACAAGTTCGCAAGTTTCGGCACCATCGTATGATCCCATTGTGACATCGAAAGTTGAATTCCTGCTTGTGTTCTTAATCCAGGTTTCATTGAAGAAATGAAAACATTTGAAGAAAAAATGGTCGACAACTCTGGTCCGTACTGTTCCACAAAATAAGTGGTTAATTTTCTCGAGGAAGTCGATTTTTTTTTATTTCACTTTTTTTGCTGATTGAAGACGTTTGGTTTTGTTTGGCTTGCTAACGCTTACAGAGTGTTCCTATATCTGGGTTTTAATATCTTGATTTTTACTGGGAAACAGTGATCTTTAAAGCCTGGTACTAGTATTGATATGGACTGCACCGTCCGCAGGACTGTCAGCATAATGAACTGATACTGAATTGGCTTGGCCTTTTACTGCATAAAGTTTGGCCTGATTTCTAGACCTACGCGTGTTGTTGCGTGCCTGCGTATGGTTTCGCATAATTATGACTGAATCAACTTTTCTTTGCTGCTAGATTTTGATGCGCATCAAGTAGAGGAACATTAAACACAAAAATGAACGAAATGCATGTTAAGGGAAAACAAAACAACAACGAAGAATCAGGTCATGCAGGGAATCATCTAATGTGAAATCAGCCCGAATGGCCTGTTGAAAACTATCCGTGTGGCGAAAAAAATGGCAGTATATTAGTCATTTACTCGTAGTCTTTCAGACGAGATGTCACAAACTCAGAGGATGCATTAAAACACGTCCATTTTTGTGCCTACAGGAATACTTTGATAGGCATGGTAAAAAAAAAATCCCCAGGTGAGGTACAGGAAGAAGTAAACATTGTTAACCCTAACACGACTTGGAAATTCCATTTGAGGTCATAGTGAAAATCATCCTCTTCTCAAAGCTCTTTCCAAATTTCTATTTTACCAAGGAACAAAAAGTAGTGCAGTGATCCGAAGGTATATTTAGAGTGTTCATGGTGAAAATGATTCTGTTCGCAGCCTCTTACAAAACTTCCATCTTACCAAGGAACAGAAAGTAGTTACACACACGCACACACGCACGCACGCACGCACGCACGCACACACGCACACACACACACACACACACACACACACACACACACACTCATGTAATTTTTTTGTCAGTACAACCATGAGTTAATCTGACAATAAATTGGTTTCAGTATGTGTGTGTGTGTGTGTGTGTGTGTGTGTGTGTGTGTGTGTGTGTGTGTGAGAGAGAGAGAGAGAGAGAGAGAGAGAGAGAGAGAGAGAGATCTTTCAAGTCTCCCTAGAGTTGAAGATTCTGTATGGGTTCCACACTACCTTCTTTGCTCCTCAGCTAGAATTCAGAGATTCACCAGTGCAAGGATATTTGTGTGCATGGCCGATTTTATCGTCATGGTTTGCCTTGGGGTTTGTTGCTTAAATTCAGTAGCACTGTGTGTGTGTGTGTGTGTGTGTGTGTGTGTGTGTGTGTGTGTGTGTGTGTGCGTACTCTTTTTTTTTGTATGCACATGAATCTACATACAAGACCTCGGGTTAGTTTCATCCGAAGACATCTAAGCAGATGATTACTGCGAGGAGAAATTCTTCTCAGACGTGGCCGTCTCAATCGAACCTAACCTCGGATTTCTTGAGCAATGCATAAGCCGCTGGGCTACCCAGCCCCTTCTGAATGCGTTCAGTATGACTGCGACGGAAGATTGCTGGGATGACATTAGTTTGCTGAGCATACATTTCACATTTCTCCTGCTGACTTAATAGAAGACAGATAGAACATAGATATATTCTGTAAGTACATAATGATCATTCACAAAGCAAAAAGAGGGCAAAGAGAGGAGTCAACAAAACACATAAAGCGAGAAAAAAACAGATAGTGAACGGCGTAAATACAGAGATGTTAATCAACTGCCAGACAAACAGGCAGGCAGACAAAAGAGGACAGACGAAAGTCGTAAGAGGTCTTCTGTATTCAACAAAGTGAGGGTGTGGTGTCATGACAAGTACAGACATTGATGTTAAAGTTAACTCCGGGCCTGAACATAAATATTGTCTTCGTAATCTCAGACAGACACAATAGAACTGCAAAATAATAGAAAATGCACTTGAAAAATGTAAACAACTCATTTTTATTTCGTATCCATGAATAAACTGTGGTATTGAATCCATTTAGTAACAATCACAGTGTGCAGAAATTCTTGCAAGCAATGAATTATAATTTTTGTGTCAATGTTTTAAGTTGTAAACAAAAAATTGTATGTCAGGCATAATTCCCTTTAGCTTACAGTGATACACACATTCACAGAGTATATACATGTTTGCAGGGTACACTGCATTCTTTTAGAAATGAGGTGGGGCTTACACTGGCAAATATACTCCATCTCCTCCTTCCATAAAGATGCACACAGTTAAGATGTGTAGACCGAGGCAGGCAACAACTGCATCAACGCTACTAATGATGTGCAGAACGATACCACAGCTCGGAGCTGATTGACCCCAGATGTCGGACATTCTCGCCAATGACCGAGTACACCTTCTACAGATGTCGATTACAGATTCGTCAGCTTCTTCTGGATAGCCAGTGTCGGTCAGTTCGATTTATGTGTGTGTGTATGTGTGTGTGTGTGTGTGTGTGTGTGTGTGTGTGTGTGTGTGTGTGTGTGTGTGTGTGTGTGTGTGTGCGTGCGTGCGTGAGTGTGTGAATAACGTATCATTAGGACGTTCTCTTGTCGTCTTCATGTATGTAAAACCAAATCGATTTGCGCACTTGTTAGAATACGTAAACACACACACACACACACACACACACACACACACACACACACACACACACACACACACACACAGAGTCAGTCTCTCTCGCTGTCTCTCTCTCTCTCACTCACACACACACACACACACACACACACACACACACACACACACATACACACACACACACACGCATGCACGCGCGCGCGCACACACACACAGATATATATATATATATATATATATATATATATATATATAGTAGAGAGAGAGGAGAGAGAGAGAGAGAGATATGCCCAAACTCCCACGCAAAGTGAACGTGATCAGTGTGTATACGACAGGATATATAACATCCCAATATCATGCATCAACTCACGGACTTCCCTAGAATCCTGGGCACAGGACCGGTCCAAGAATGATAACAAGGAAGGTGGGAGTGAAACTAGGAATATTATGGCAGCTGCTTTTACAAAACCTTGGAAGGTCATAGTGACACCAGTAAGATCGTAAATAACAACTTTGTCAGCAGCAATTATATGATTTTGGATTGTCTAATACCTTCTGTGTCCCCTTAGATTCAGTAAACTAAGCTGTTTATTCTGGCCTCCCCATATCAAGCCACACCCAGATTCATCCTGTCGCAGCACCATGAGCGGTAGTCCACAGGGAGCGACCAGTATCATGCTGTTATGAGGCAGCGTACCACAGGAGACGCTGCGCCGCTACCGAGTCATTTTGATGGACAACACTTTTCATTTGTGCCGGTTCTAATCCAAAATATGTTGACCACCATCTGTAAAGCCTTCTGATGACGACTGTAGGCCATATCTGTTTTGTCGTGGATCCAGTGAGAGCGTCTCCTCTGGAGGGCGACACTATGTCCATGAACAGACAATGCCCGCGAATTTGCCAATACAAAGATTTTGACACAAACGTCCCAACGGTCATTAAAGTAGAGAGGATATCGAAAATGAGATCATGACGAGAGCAGGGTAACAGGTTGTTTGCGGTGTTTTCTGTGTTACCTTTTTTATGATGAGTTATGAAAACGATAAAGATGAAGCTAAGGAGTTACACATTCTTAACCTCAGTCATTTCATCAGGAACATAAGCCAAGTGGTCACCTGCTATATGGAGGTCCTGGATGAGTATGATCATTACTGCCGACGAAAAGATGTGTTCGCCACCATTGTCAACTCCAGCGAAGTCAACTTCAGCCCCCAGCAACGACGACATTGTCAAGGTCAGATCTTCATTCATCTGAATTAAAGATGATGTTGCACGGGCC
>CM065716.1:46622125-46632125 GCA_033310375.1 Conus canariensis | reverse complement strand
ATAAGAATGTTTTGGGTTTTTTTTTTAATCATCCAGCCCTTTCCCAATAGAGGGGTGAATATGAAAAGAAGCAGCTGACAGCAGGTATAGCCTGCTCATAACAAGAAGGGTACAGACTACACATCGCGAAGTGTTGAACAAATCTCCATCCCGTCCTTGATGGGGATAAGCAGATGGCCAGACAGAAAAACAAAGAGGCTAGTTTTTCTGATAAGATAATACATTCATTTGCACGCACGCACGCACGCACGTTCGCACGCACGCACGCACGCGTGCACGCACGCACACACACACACACCACACACACACACACACACACACACACACACACACACACACACAAATTTTCATCCACCTCGCCCCCCCCCCTCCACCCTTCCATGCACCCTATGGTGAAATACACACTAAAGTCCACAAAGTCGTAGTTGGATGCCTATACAGATAGCAAAAGTGAGAGCAAGAAGGAGGGGTGAATGATGATTATAGTGTCAACAATCAACACACTACAATAATGATAATACTAATGATAATAATCATAACGATAATAATAATAATAATAATAATCACACTATCTTTATGAAAACATCAATGATGATACTGACAACAATAAAAGAGAAAGAGGAAGTTAAGGAGGAGGGGGGTAGAGGAACAAAAGATATGACTGAAATGAAATGTCTAAAACTGGTATGTGTGATAGATATACGTCAAAATTGTTTACGGTTTAGATCTCACTATTCAAACATCCCCACCTCTCCTCGCATTTTCAGGTGAGGTACACACTCAAACTGAAGTTGCGGGTGTATCCCTGTTCAGAAGATACCGAGAGAGCAAAATGGAGGATGGAAAGGGGAGGGGGCAAATAATGGTAGAAGTAACGATAACAATAACTACCATCATCATAATCTTCATCACCATCACCTTTGTCATCATCATCCTAATCATCATTACTATCATCATGACAACGTCAATGACAACAACGTTTGTGTTATGTGAGCGTAAAATCATCGCGTTTATTACTGTAGTAATTATCTGTATCCCCTCACCAGCCTTCCGATTGTAATTAGTCCGTCACCTGATTGGTCAATCGGTCACTCCTTCAGATCGATGCTGGAGGTGACCCTGTGTGTGCATGCTGTACTGGACCCCAACTGGCTGCTGTGTTCACGGCAAGACCTGCAGGATGTCATCTCCACTCGTCTGAATGCCTCTCTACGTATCTGTGAAGGTACACACACACACACACACACACACACACACACACACACACACACACACACACACACACTATTTGATTAATTTCAAATCGAATTTCTCGTAGCCAGTCCATTTTACATGAACTTTAATACAAGATCTTAGCTGACAGGTCATTTTCAAACTTTACTATACATGCATCTAAATCTATATTTATGTGCGCAATTGTTTACACTATGATGCAGACTACACCGTGCGCACGATGACGGATGGCAGACACTTTATGTACGTGAATGGCGATTGGTTCGTGCTCTGTGGCAATCACTGGAGTCAAACAGAAACAGAGGTCGCCTGCAGACAAGGAGGGTTCAAACACGGGAAGGCTTCTTACATGTAAGTGATGAAGGAAGAGACAGTGGCACCACGTATTTAAGAGTTTACCTTTCAACCATTCTCTCTCTCTCTCTCTCTCTCTCTCTCTCTCTCTCTGTCTCTCTCTCTCTCACACACACACACACACACACACACACACACACACACACACACACACACACACACACACACACACTTTAATTTTTGCAGCTTCGATGACTGTGAAACAGCTGGACACCAAAGACAACTATGAGCTTGATGCCAAAATACTTAAGACCGCTGTCCCAGTATATACAGACTGTCATGAAATACAGCAGTCCTCGTCTGGGGAAAATGTTTTATAGTAGCACTTACACGTGCTAAAAATATCCGAACGGAAAGACGCTTCCGAGCTTTTAAACTAGAGACCAATGTCCATATCATCAGTTCTTCCAAAACCACAGCAAAACCATACCTTAGGGAAAAATTATATATGATTTTTACATACATACATGCATACATACATACATACAACATACATACATACATACATACGTATGCTTACATACACACTTACAGAGAAAGAAAGAGGTGTACTTTGATTCATATAAAGGGATGAGATTTCGGAGGAAACGTTTTTTTTTTTTTTTGCCGTCCCATCTTCTGTGCCACCTCAGTGGCATTGCACGCACGCCGCTCATTCTGACCCCCCCCCCCCCCCCACCCCGGTCCACAGCCACAGCCCGGTCAGTCCCGCCGCAGAACCGGCACCGGCAATCCACAGGGAGCAGTCAATGTCAAGTCGTCAAGAGACAACCAACCGGAGGAGACACTACACTGCTGCCGAGTCACTTCGGCGGTGTTCAGTGGCGCCTGTTCTGATTCAACATACGCAGGACACCACCTACTAAGCCCCCTACTGACGACAATAATTGCTTAGACGCGGAGCCGGCGTGAGTGAGCTCTTCCTCCGGAGGCCGCCACCCCGTCCGTCCAACAACAGCCCCTATGGACTCGCCGATACCGGTGACCCCGACGGAACTAAACCAAGGTCACAGACGTGGAGAGGACATCGAAACCGAGTTCACCATGAGAGCAGGGCATGAAGGGCCACAGAATTTGAGACTTTTTTTTAAATGCTAATCGATGAGAATGAGAATGATGAAGATGATGCTGCGGATTTCCATTCTGGTCTGAGACTGCATGACAGGGCTGTACTCTACGTTTCCTTTCATAATATATCTCGGCGTCAACCAGGCCCGAGAGACACAGACACCTGCAGTGTTGGACAGGAAATTTGAGCAACACTCTCAGAGACACAACCATTAAGTGGATGAAACTCGACTGTGTGGTCCCAGTCTTCCCCACTGAGCCCGTAGCAAACTCAATTTTGGGCAACAGCCGGTCGGAGCACAAACTATTTTCATCATTTTGCGCTTAGGCAAATGAGTTTAAAACGATGGAGATATAAGAACAGTAAAGTCACAGACGCTATCCTTATAGATCTCTGGTGTGCGCTTTAGATGTTTTCAACAACTCTCTTCTTCTAAAGGAGCTTACATATGATGCCTATTGAAAAAGAAGAATCAGCTCACTTCTTCATCAAATATGTGGTTAGTATCTGCGACTTAAAATTTAGATTTTTAGGTAGTGAAATATGACGTATTTCACAGGAATATATTCAGAGATCATTTACTTTGCTAGACATTAATATAATAAAATGATATTATCTTGTGGTCTGAAATCTTATTTTTGGAACCATAGCCAAAGGCGCCAGCTGCACAGTTTTGGCAAGATCTTTGCAATGAAATGTGTAGCGTAAATCATAACGTGTCTTCCGTTTTTATTGAAATTAAGTATGCATCAGAAACAAGTGATGTCTAAGAATTTGCATATGATAGTTGGTTTTTTACTGTTTGTTTATATCTGTTTTTTTTTCTTTCCTGAGAGGTGGCCTTTGAACAGGAGTTCAAAAGCTGAGATATTCAGTGTTGAGATCCAGAGCAGAGTAACATACATAAAGACATTATCTCTCACATCATGTCAGCAGAGTATCAAACTGCCATGTCCATTTTCAGACACAGAACGGAGGAAAATGTGTACGTCTCTGACCGTCGCAACACATCCTTTGACGCCCTTCATTACGTCAAGGCCTCTGGTTGGATGGCAGTCACGTGCTTAGGATTCGAGAACTTCCTTGGGGAGTGCAGTCTGGAGCGCCACATGACCTGCGCTACGTCATACCTTGCTGCCTCCGTCTGCTATAACAGAGGTAAGCAAAATGATATATACGTCAGGAAAGGTACAACTTAGGAAGGTAAGTCACTACACATGGTGACTAATACCACAGGTATTATATCAGGTATTGAATACAGCACGCACGGTAAGTTACCTGCACACAGACAGGACTGTGATAAGCAGAACAGTGGTTCAAGTAAACACAGCGCAGATATAGAAGAAAAACTGAAAGTGGGAATGGGAGCGGGGAGATCGAACGAAGGGGATGGGCTAGAAAAAAAGGAGATAAAGTGAGGAGCAGTGTGTGTGTGTGTGTGTGTGTGTGTGTGTGTGTGTGTGTGTGTGTGTGTTGTGTGTTGTGTGTGTGTGTGTGTGTGTGTGTGTGTGTGTGTGTGTGTGTGTGTGTGTGAAACAAAGGGAAATTACATGCTGGAAAGTTAGCTATTTCATGTTTATGTTGCTTTTAGCCCAGCCAGCCATGACAGCCATACTCGGGCCGTGTCTGGTAGGAAGATCAGCAGTCCCGTTTCTTCGTTGGTCAGATGTGGGGGGTGGGGGTGGGGGCTGATAAGTTCATTTGTAGACTGAGAGGTTGTGGAGTGTAAGAATCCCCATTCCAGCCTCCCCACTCCTCATCCACTTCTGTGATGTAAGTGCACGTCGGTCTTATAACTTTGAATTAATTTCGATGTTAAACCTAGTTAGTGTCAACTAGTCAGTCATGAAGCTGGTTAGTTGTATTCATAACAAAGGTAACCTTATCATTTCCTTGTTGTTGACATTTCTTTTCTATCGTTCGCTGTTTTTTTTTCTCCTGCATTTGACCCAGTCACATGCCATCATTCTTGAGAGTTTTCCCATTTTATCTCTCGTTACAGTTAGTAACATGCACTTTTTCTGTAGTTACCTGGCGACAAAGCAATGAGAATAGAACTGCCGGAATGGTCACTACCTTTCCGTAGTGCTGTTTGCTTATTATGGCCGTATTGCGTATTTTTCGGTTGTGCTGAAATGCTTTTGAATGAGTTTCATGCATTTCGTTGGTTAAACGGATTGTGATGAGGATGTACAAAGGCTGGCATTATCAACACGACTAAGTTTTATCCGCTTTTAAAAAGATAGCAATGTTTGAATTACCATGTGATAAAGTAATGTGCATGCTGGGTACATCGGCTTATATCATTGTTTTTACAATGTGATAGAGTAATGCGCGTGCTCTGTACAGAGGCTTATACAGCCGGAGTTGATTGCTCTGTTTGTTTTTTACCTGGTGGCAGCCGTCAAAAGGCTCATATGATGGCTGGGCCATGATGAAACTGAAGTTGAGACACGAGAATAAGAAAGTATCATAGCACATATCTGTATACAACAGGAAACGTCTGAACATGTACCGGTGCATGCATTCATGCACGGACAGAGACAGAAACATGCATTTCATAGACACTGCTAAACAACAACAAACATGGAGAAGGGGGGGGGGGGGGTGGAACTGAGGCTATTTAATCAGGAATAGTTATGCTGTAGAAAAAAAGACCAAACGTCATTAATTGATAAGAAAGCAAGTATTGTGATGAGAGTGATTGGAAATGGATCGTGGATGTTGACAGCATATTTTATCTATGACAGATAACTACAATGAAACAATAATAACGTTAATGGTGGTAATTATGTTTTTGTCTGTCTGATCTTCCAACCTTTGGAATTCTCCTTCACGTCCACACCCATGGTGAGTTCTTGTCAAAAGTCGTCGATATTAGCAAGATGTTGGGGACTGTCGCTGGATGCACGTCTTACCGCGATCCGTTCACGCTGGTTCTGGCGATAAATAATTATTGTGGACAGTAAAAGCTAAGTAGGTGGTGTCCAGCGTTTATTGGATCGGAACAGACATCACAGAACACTACCGAAGTGACTCGGCAAGCGCAGAGTGTCTTTTCTGGCGTGTTCTCATGATATTAAAAGCTCATTGTGGATTAGGCTGACGGACCTGTGAAAGAAAGATGAAGAAAAAAGACATGCCTCCCTTGCCCTGCAGGAGGCATTACTCCGACACTGCTTGTTCTGGCCCCTCATACAATATCCACTCAGCATGTTGTTCTATCGCAGTTACAAGGCCAGTTCTCCATTGAACTATCAGTATCAGATTGTTAGAAGACACATCAGAGGAGACAGCAGCAGTGTTGAGTCATTCCGGTGGTGTCCATTAATGTCTGTTCTGATTTAGCGTATGAAACCCCAGTTGACGGCAGTGATGGCCGGAAGGCACTACCACTTCCATCGAACGACCGTCCCTGCGAACATATCCACAATGAACGCTGACACGAACTCACCACAAGCATTTTCGTGGAGATGATTTCAATTTTACTTTCATTATCTTTCAGCCTACGAATTCACACTGCACGCCCCACAACAAGACTTTGCCTACGGCTACATTCAACACATCCGTGATGAGGGTAAAGGTTACGTGTGTGTCCCTGAACTCTCTGACAGAGCGGCTCACCTGTTGTGTCGTGAAGCGGGGTACGTGGCAGGCATGGCCTACAGCCGGGGTCTACCGTCGCCATTAAGCGACGTCATATGGGAAACGGAAATGCAGTGTGGCGCTGACGCCGTGGATGTCAACGGCTGTACTCATGGCAACTGGACTCTTTTGCAGCGATCTTCCGGTTCATGTGCTCAAGCTCAGGTGTCGTGCTTTTCGAGGAAAGGTGAGACTAATGACTCACGTATTAATTTGATTTTTTTTAACCGTTCCTCATTCATTTGTTCTTTTATTTATCCTAAAAGCGTTCATGAGCAAAGTAGATTTTCATTCTGACCATGGACAAGTGCCAATACTTTCAGGTGACCCTTGTTATATGGATGTATTGACTATAGCCACGCGTTTCACGCCATGCATCCACCATCCCTTGCCATATTCCATTCAAGAAGTAGGTTCCGAGTGTTCTAACATACAGAGAGGGTGCATCCCCAGTGACGTATTTCAAATAGGCATCGGCGTCTTTCCAGGATGCGATCTTCTTTTGAGTGATAGTCGACCCAGTCTTGATAGAAGCAAAACAAAAACAACAACAGAATCGCCGGTAGTCGAGGTAACAAATGTCTGTTGTTTTTTCCATGTTGCTACTAATATCGCAGTGCTGATTTTGTGCAGGTTCAGGCAGATCACGTAATGCCATTGAACATATTGAAGAACTGGGACTGTTAAGAGATACAAGAAGACAAAACACACTCTCACCGTCTGAAGCCAGTAGCGACAAGAACATAACAGATGGTGTGGAACATTTGACCTTGCTTGGGAAACTCATCAATCAAATGTTTCAATGACCAAAAGGTCTTACGGAATTCATAGTGCTTCAAAACCAGCTGTTCACGTCGTCAGAGACCCTGCTGACTTTGCATTACATATACACACGAATACCCTGTGTGTGTGTGTGTGTGTGTGTGTGTGTGTGTGTGTGTGTGTGTGTGTGTGTACTATACTCTCACTGTGTATATATATATATATATATATATATATATATATATGTGTGTGTGTGTGTGTGTGTGTGTGTGTGTGTGTGTGTGGTTTCATATTGCGATAAATTTTGTAAATGTTGGTATTCCGTTGTATATTTTAATACATTTTTATATGATTAAGAGACTTAAACTGCTTTTTTATATTTTAAGAGAAAATCTCTATAACTGTGTTTATTGCTTTTTTGTGTTGTTGCTTTTCGTGGCTGATTGGAAGGTGAATATTTGACAACAACAAAAAAGCTGTAAGTTGCTTCGCAAACAATAGCTTGTCTTGACACGCCTGTGCTTAAGTTGTAAATTATATTTATTCGTTATTTATTCTTTGCAGTGCGATTACACAATGGCCTCTTCAATAGTACAGGAATAGTGCAGATGTACCAGAAAGCTCAAAACGGACATGACGTCACACTGAAGACAGTGTGCCGTGAGGGATTTGATGACGTAGCAGCCGGCATCTTGTGTCGTCAGATAGGGTTTGGGGGGGTCAGCCACTCTCTTCAGTTCAATCCATTCTACAAACCCAATATGGAGTATGTCAGCGTGAAGTGCACAGGGAAAGAAGTGGAACTGGAAGACTGTGACGTGCGGAATGTCAGCCTGGGAACTTGCGTGGGACCTGCTGTTGTCAAGTGTTACACGCTCGGGAACAAAGGTAAACTTTGGAACAGATCTCGTCGGTCTTTTTTCCCGGTACTTTTCTTTCTTTGCTTTTATTTTAGTTTTGTCTTGTTGATGTTGTTTCAATTTTCTCAAAGGTGTTTTTTGTTTGTTTGTTTCGTTTATTTCACTTCCTTCCCTTTTTCTCTATTCGTTCGGCTGTCCACTCATGTTTACATCCACTACGGTCGTCATCTGTGTTCAGACCATTCACACAGGTGATCAGCTCATCTAGGTGGTGAAAAGGAAGGGGATTGGGAATGAAACATACATTTTTAAAGGGCAAATAGGGGGAAAATAATTCTAAATGGTTCCAGTGGACAATAGTTCATGGTCGTGTGTGTTGTGTGCGTGTGTGCGTGTGTGTGTGTGTGCAAGAGAAAGAGAGTGTGCGCGCATGCGTGTGTGTGTGTGTGTGTGTGTGTGTGTGTGTGTGTGGCAGGGGGAGGTGGGGAGGGGAAGGAGAATAGATCTGTTTTGATAACCTCTTGACATCTGTCGTCAGAGCTGTTTGTCGATGGCAAAGTCTGCTGTTGGGCTCAGTCTTACTCTTGCAGCTTATTGGTGTCTCGAAACTCTGAACAGGTTTTTCTTTTAACTTTCGGTGTTTGTTTATTTGATTTTGTTGACTATAATAACGTCACTTTCTTTTGTTCATTTTTGGACACTTTGTTCATTATTTGCTCATTGTCTGATACTTTCTTACCTTTCACGAAAAACTAAGCTGATAGTTTCTGTATGCTTATGAAGAGTAACAATTATTTCATCTCTGACTTTGCGTCTGCTCCTTTTTTTGATCTGCCTATCTGTTCATTTATATCCATGAGGCTGACAGACTGTGTCTGTCTCCTCAAAAGTCTGTAGAACACTCAGTGTGCCTTTTCCATCATATTTTGTCAGAACCAGACCTCAGCGTCCGGCTCACTAATCCAGACAGCGAAGTCCAGGTCTCTGTTGATAGTCAGTGGGGCACCATCTGTACTGACCACTGGACCGACAACGAAGCTGCCGCCCTCTGCCGACAACTGGGTCATCTCTATGGATACCGACGTGTCACGGCGTTTGAGGCGCACCCAATAAGGAACGTGCCTCACGTGTTACACAATGTGCGGTGCGGGGTCAGCGCGACCTCTTTGGACGACTGTTCCTTCGACCTTGTGGACTCTGACATTTGTCAGCACGTGCGTGCTGCTGCTGTCCGGTGTTTGAATGACACCAGTGAGTAGATTTTTGGTTCTGTTGCCCATATGTCACACTTCAGAATTATCTATAAAATGTGTCATAGCTGATATTGTACTTGTTAGGAACAGAACTCTCTCTCTCTCGCTCTCTCTCTCTCTCTCCCTCACACTCTCACACACCACACACACACACGCACACACGCACGCACGCACGCACGCACGCACGCACGCACACACACACACACACACACACACACACACACACACACACACACACACACGAGGTGCACACAAGCATACACACAGGCACGCACAAAGATTATTTTGCACACAGATTGATGCACAAGTCTTCACAGTCAATGAATACCCCCTCTTCTCTCTCTCTTTCTAATTCTCTCTCTCTCTCTTGTCTCTCTCTTTCTCTCCCCCCCCCCCCCCTCTCTCTTTCCTCTCTCTCTCTCTCTCCTCTCTCTCTCTCTCTCTCTCTCTCTCTCTCTCTCTGTATGCGTGCGTACATATATACACATACACGTGTATACACACATACATACTCCTCCCTAAGTGCCAGCAGGCAAGGTATATGTGAATGTGTGTGTGCGTTTGAGAGAATGTTGCTTATAGCCCAGCCGACCGCAAAGGGCCATATCAGGGCTGATGTATGTATCATGTGTGTGTGTTTGTCTATATCACACACAAACACACACACACACACACACACACACACACACACACACACACACACACACACACTCACACACACACACACACACACGTGTGTGTGTGTGTGTGCACGTTTTCTTTCCTGTCCGGCCCATTTATTTGGCAAATCCATTAATGCCTAAAAATATTCCCCGAATTGCTCT
>CM065716.1:46567125-46614625 GCA_033310375.1 Conus canariensis | reverse complement strand
CTGGTACTGAGAGTCTAGGAATGCAACAGAATCGCCAACAGTCCGTTGATAGACTTGATCTGAAGCGGCTGAAACTAGCAGTGAGGCTACAAATGCCCTGCCTTTCTTTTTAACAAAAGTTGTCGGGGGGGGGGGGGGGGGGGGTGGCCGTAAGATGGCGTGTTCATTGAATTTAATCTGAATTTGGAGGTGCGCATTGATGTTGCCATAAGCTAGTAGGCCTGCATGGTACTTTACAGGGGGAAGAATGGGATACTTATGTTGTTGTTACGGTTGTTGCAATCTTATACTGTTATGGACGCCATGCCACGATTGGCTGGCCGTCATTTATGACTAGTACAATGTGCTGAGAACTGACACCGATAAAGGCACTCTGTATAGTTTGTTCTCTTTGGTTCTGTTAGGTATATGTCTGTTGTCCATGTCACGAGCAATCTTGCTTTCTTTTGAAAGTGTCCCATGTGGTCGGCTAGGCTATACAATGAAATTGAAACAACTGTTGTGGTGGTGGTAGTAGTGATTCTCTGACCTGTTGTGGCACCCCAGCAATCTGCCGTTCTGTTAGGGCTGGAACTGGGTCTTGGGGGAAAAGAGCTCTAAAGGTGCTCGTTTTCCTAAAAGCTTTAATCTTGTTGCATCGCTTTTCATTGTGTTGTATTTCATCTTCACACACACTTTCCTCCTGTGGAGTTAGGGGAGCTCTTGCCGGGGAGAGGTGTGGTCATAGTATATCATCACCACTTTGTTTGTTTCTTTTGCCATCTGCATGTTTGTTGTGTACCGGTCACTTTTTTTCTTTCAGAATTTTGCCACGCACAATTCTCTGGTGACATATACGCTAAGTTGAAGCGCAAAGTTGTAGTGGCTATTGATATTTCTCTGAACCGTTCATGATGCCACATCCCAAGTTACGGCTCTTTCTATGAGTGGCTCTGTTCAGCCATAATTTTCAGAATGTAATGATACTATTAAGACTAAAAAAAAGCTTGCTGGCATCTCCACAGTGTGACAGTTCCTTTGGATATATTAAATTAGTAGTTCTGATGATCCTAGAAATAGAGGAGAGCAGTATCGTGAACTTCACTATCAACAAGTGTTGGAATCGCAGGGAATGTGGCCTGGCTTTTCTCACACATGCACACTAGAATCTGCTTTTCCATTCACCTCCCTCCCTCCCTCCCTCTTCAATGCGTTCACTCTCTATTCAATTGTCATGAAACCACAAAATGTGAACCAGTTTGAAGATGCATGATATAAGTGGTGCAAGCTTTGTAAAGAAAAGTCGTTGCTTTTCAATAACACAAACACGCACGCACACACACACACACACACACACACACACACACACACACACACGCGCGCGCGCGCGCGCGCGCACACACGCACGCACACCATGGGTGCATGTGGATGAGTCTGAAGCCTGAATTCAGGCAAGTTATTGTAGATTCAGACAAACCACTGAAAATGTTTTGTGATATGAGACCATGCTTTCATTTGGATATGTTGTGTCTTGACAAGTACCACTAGTTTACAGGCAAGACTTTCAGACCACGCACGCACACCACACACACACACACACACACACACACACACACACACACACACACACACACACACACACAATTTCCCACATAACCTCTCTCATTGCGTCGTCATTGAGAATACATTATTCGACACTGACGCTGAATCGAGATCATACCTCTCAACTTACGCAACCGGTGATTGAACAAAAATTCTTCTCTTCATATTTTGTTATTGTTGGTGAGGAACAAACTTATTATGTGGCAGGCTGCCAATGTGATGACCTGCCTGACATACGCAATAATATGATGCAAGGCAGTTGTACTGTTCTTGCCATGGGTTTTCCAAACGAAGAAATAAAAGACCACAGTCTGTCTTTCTTTATCCTGTGCCTTATGTCTTTTTAATGCGAATGATTTGAGTTTAACACGTACTATTTATGGCGGAAGGAAGGCTGCCACAGCTCGGACATTGGATAGCATCAATCTATATACCCACTTCGATTCTAACCGAATTCCGCATTTTGGAATTTAAAGGCTTTACAATCATCGATCGCTAGAAATCCAGTGTCAGTTCGACGTATAGCACGAAACAGTCCATCTCCTCCCTATTTTTAAATGCGTGCTCGTCATCAGTCGTCAGTAACACGATTGAAGATGCTTATGAATCTAGTTTCATCATCTCAACTTTAACAAATCCACGATTAATGTCCTTGCTGGTCGTGCCCGAAATGATAATCAGGAATAAATGGATAGAGTACGTGCTCAAAGATTACAGTCAAATACGCCGTCCCCTTGAGTATCATCGATTTTGCCATGTGAACTTTCTGTTCTTGTGAGATTTGCATGCCAATTTTGCTTTGACGTGTTCAGGTTCGTTCTATACCTTTATTGCTATCAGTTACATAACACAAAATAGAGTTACTGTCATTGGAGATCACATCTTCTGAAGCTACTGTTATGTAACCACATATACACACAATATGGAGTGCATTCTCCCAGACTTATGCACTTCGTGCTCAATTTTGTATGTGTGCTTGTTGATGTTATGGATAGAAATAAGGTATGTTATTTATCTTTGACTTTTTAAGCACTGTTCACACACACACACACACACACACACACACACACACACACAACACACACACACACACACACACACACAAACTACTCATGAACGTAAAGATCCAGAATTGTTTTTCATAGGAAGAAAAAAAACCCTGATCTCTTCTTTCAGATTATTTCCATAACATTCCTCTGTAATGGCAGCTGATCATGGTTTAAAAAGCTGACCTATTTGAACAATATGGTTTGACTCGTTTACTCTACTTTTGTTTTAATGTTTGTATGTTTGCTTATCAGCTATTAAAAATTAGTTATATTTTGCGTGATTTTGTGTAATTATGATCTCGTCTGTATGTACACGATTTTTTTTTCATTTTGTAATTTTGTACCGTCTTGTAACGTAATCTGGTTTTACTTCTGTGGGATGGATATAGGTTTTTTTGTTGTTGTTGCTTTAGATGTATTTGCTTCGGCATATTTTAACCAGAACTTTTGATCTTTGTTCATAATAACATTCTGTTGGAGCAAATTTAACCAGTTTTTCCTTTCGACACGTTATCCATTTATCACATTTCATGTTATTTGATTATGCATTTTAACGATTGATTTATACGTTTCGTGAACTTTTCTGTTTCATTTATTCGCTTTTATGTTTGCATTTATCATAATTCTTTATCTATTTATGCATGACCACACTGACGTGTGAATCGCCGTTTTCCTTCACAAGTGATTTGTTGTGTTGGTGATCTGTTTGTTGCCTTGTTCTCCGATTCTCTTCAGTGGATCTGTAGATTGGATAGTAGTTGGTTGTCAGGCATTTTGATATATGTTTTTTTCTTTAGGAGGTGTGCACGGTATTCCTAACTTCTCAGAACCTTCGTCTGTAACTTTCTGTCGACTGTTATTCACTTGTTTTGCTGTCTTATACTTTCTACGTTTGACCTTGCCCATACGTTGTAAGCTTACCTTCTGAAGTTCATGTGTTATGTGTATGTTTACGTTTTGTTTTAAAACATTGTTCTTTTGCTTTTCTACCAGACCTGCTTTTTTCCATCATTTGATGGAAGATGGGATGCCACGTTGTTTCTGTTTGACCGTTTGTGCCTGTTCATGTACAAGCCTTGCATGTATTATTGCAGTTGTTTTGTGTGTTTTTTTTTACCATGACGGTTCATAATATCAATTCTTTCGATCCTTTTGCAAGAATATGGAGAAAATAATGAGGAGGTGTTTTGAAGACTTTCAGTCGGTTTCTTTTGGTTATGTGGAATATACAAAGGCTTGCAGTTTTAGTCATTAATTCACATGATCTTATTTTCTTTCTTGATGAAGAATGACAGACTTGGAATTCAACATACAACTTTTTTCCCCACGCATAAAGAGTAACGCAAAGTTGAAAAGTAAGATCTGTATATAAATCATGGATTTTTTTTATAATGGTGTTCTAACCATGCACTATGCCGTCGAATACGCTTGCAGATACATTAGTACAAGCATTGTATTGTATAACCGTCCCAAGAAATTTTTCAGTGTAAAATTCCGGCTTATTTGCCAGGGAAGAGTACATCGCAGAGATTTGGTGCAAACTATTTGCTCCAACATTTCTATGTGTGCGCTTTTCTTTTCTTTGTTTTTTTTTTCTTTTTTTTTATAGCATGCTGTCAAAGTGGATTTTGTTTCCCATACATTTTGGGGGTCTTTTTTTTAGGAACAATTTCTGTATTGTTTTGTGTTTTCAATGCGCGCTGAGTTCACACTGCATTCAGAATCTCGGTGTACTGTCTTATCGGAAAGACTAGGAATACTCAGACTATCGGAAGAGGGGAGAAAGAAGCAAAGGTCTTCCACTTACGGAGCTTAAATATTTTTCCTTCCACTTCGGAGCTTGAATAATTTTCCTTCTTAAGTGAGTGCCAAAGGCAGCTTTATCCTACAAAGCTTAATATTGAAATGAATGTTGTTACTCCATTGTGACATTTCTCGACCGGAAAGAAGCAACACCAATGACAAAATTTTATGAAGTCAAATAACCGAATTTTGTATGCAAATGTGTACACACTCCATACAATTATGTTGATGTAATTCTTAAAACGAAGAGGGGACCTGAGTAGAAGTGTTATAGTACATCCAACTTACATATACTAAATCTCTTTTGCGAATGGAATTCTACTCACAAATTATATTCATGTTGCTGTTTGCTCAAACAAATTAAAAGCTTAGAATGTTTTATTATTGAAAGTGAAAACACTGAATGTTTGTGTTCTGATTCCTATGCATGCATGATGCTTAAAATTGTGAAGACAACGGAAACAATGTATACTAGGTTTGTCGACGACATAGTCCCAGTGTATCTGGTGGGAATGAAGCTCAACACTTACCGCCTTCCTAAAATGTGTGCTCGTGTGTCATTGCGTTACTTTGTCTGTCTTGTCACAACAGCGGCGCATTGCGCCTGCTTCTTCTCTCTCTCTCTCTCTCTCTCTCTTGCGTGTGAGCGAGTGCGCGCGGGCCTGTGTGCGCGCGCGCGCATGTAATTGTATGCGCGCGAGCGTTACAAGCGCAGGCCAACAGCCGCAAGTCAACTGTCTTCATAGTAATGACTTGGCAAAAATATGTAGTTAAGGAGGGGGAGGGGGGGTTGGGTTGAAGATGAAAAAGCTGAGCATACGAAATTAAGAAAATATATTACAAATATGAAAAATTTTAACTAGGTGCATAAAGGGACCATCGTAATCCGTTTTGAAGGCAGATATATTTGTATTGCCTGCTCTGAGGTCTTTCGACCACTGAATCGGAACACATCAAGGACACACGGCTGGTTGTGTCTGCGCTCCTGGCGTCAAATAGAGACGCACCACAGTCCATAATACCGTGGTGTTCTCACCACCAAGGGTGCAAAAAAGAATCCAATAGCACCCCCAAAGCAGCCAGTGAAGGGTAGTAGATGAAACCAAATGAAAGTGTGGGGAGGAAAAAAGTTGCTGAAAAACTAAAGACATTATGCAAATAGTATAAAATGTAGGGGGCAATCTTTGAGCCTACGCTTGAGGATCCAGCCAAGGATGCAAGGGAGATCAAAAGACAAACACACAGACGGACAGAAACAAATACAAATAACCTCAATTTAATCGAAACGAAATTGGAAATGAAATGAGGCAGGGAACAGTAAACAATAAACAGTAAACAAGTGGGGTAACATTTGCTCCCATAAGAAAACCTAACACAGAGTAACTTTTATTCAAGACTGGCACAGCCTTTTAAACTTGAAATAAAGTCAGACAAATACATATAGACGAACAATCTAATAGTGGGGGAAAAAACAAGCGCAGGCCAGCAATTCAACTGTCTTCATAGTAATGACTTGGCAAAGATTTGGAGTTAAGGAGGGGGGGGAGGGGGAAGGGGGGGGAGTTTGAAGATGGAGAAACTGGGAACTAATGCAGCTAGTGAAGATTTTTCATATCTGTAATATATTTTCTTAATTTCATGTTCCCAGTTTCTCCATCTTCAAACTCCCCCCCCCCCCCCCCCCCCCCCCCCCCCCCCCCCCCCCCCCCCCCCCCTTAACTCCAATTCTTTGCCAAGTCATTACTATGAAGACAGTTGAGTTGCTGGCCTGCGCTTGTTTTTTCCCCCACTATTAGATTGTTCATCTATGTATTTGTCTGACTTTATTCAAGTCTAAAAGGCTGTGCCAGTCTTGAATAAAAGTTACTCTGAGTTAGGTTTTCTTATGGGAGCAAAAGTTACCTCACTTGTTTACTGTTTATTGTTTACTGTTGCCTGCCTCATTTCATTTCCAATTAAGTTCTAGTAAATTTGTCTACTTCTTAGCTGTCAGATATGTTCTTTTTCCGAGCCTAGAGAAAGCCTTCAGCGCATTAAACGTCCAAGCTGTAACTCGCGGGTGCGCGCGCGCACGCGCGCGCGCGCGCGCACACACACACACACACACACACACACACACACACACACACACAGAGTCATGGAGACTAGCTTTGGTACACTTTTCTCTTATTCCAAGGTTGTAAAGTTTGGTCAGTTTCAACTGACCAACAGCAAAGGTTAGTCGTGTCATTCGGGTCATTTCTTGTGATCTTCGGCCATCAACGGCATATTTTGTTTCGGGTTTGGATTCCCTTTAAGACAGATTTTTCTTCACCAATTCATCTGGGCATTTCTTTACTTTGAAAAAAATATTATATTCTGATTGGTAGTTTAATGTGGCTGAGCTTCAGTGGTTTTATTAGTTCAGTAGTTTATTTAATGTCTTTTCATCGCCAGATGATATTAAGCCGAAAAATCCGACCGCACGTGTGGTTCGAACTTATAACCGTCATCTCCATTAAATAAAGCACTGAACTAATAAAACCACTGAAGCTCAGCCACATTAAACTACCAATCAGAATTTTTTTTTTAAGTAAAGAAATGCCCAGATGAATTGGTGAAGAAAAATCTGGCTGAGCTTCCAGAACAACCATGTTGTTCAGTCACACACAGATGCTAATGTAAAAGCGGCCCGTCGTCAGATGGTTAGAGCGATTGCCTATGGAGATGACGGTTATAAGTTCGAACCACACGTGCGGTCGGATTTTTCGGCTTGAAAACCCTCTTTGTCTACCCAACAGTAAATGGGTACCTGATTCAGTTCAGGGAAGGTTAAAGGCGGCGGAAAGTAAGGAATGGGTGCCGACTTTCGTCATGCCGTTCCCTGGACTTGATGAACCTCTGACAGTTCGGCTGAGGGTGTGAGAGGTCTACACCTTTTAAGCTTTTGTACTTATGTACCAGCCTGAAACTGGCTGAGCCCCTTCGTAGGTGCACACTCGTGCAAGACTCACATGTTTAAGATATTGTGACCCATGTCACCACCGTTTCATGGTTACGAACAGACAAAAATACCCAGCAAACACGGGCATGGTTGGAGATCGGCGCACCAAGCATTTCACATCCAATGAATGATGAACACTCTGATAGGAGACACCGGTCTTCCTGTGCATGTTTGTGGCACGCCTTCGACCTGTGCATTATTAGAAGATAATCTTACTGACACCTGGTGTTTCATGTTGTACCGATCGACCTATTCAAGGACAGTCCATGCCGTTTCAGTTAACAGTCTTTCAGTTAGGGAATCAAAGGGGGAAAATCGCTCCTGCCTGCTGCGATTTATATTGAGTTGTTTCCCTTTAACCAGTTCATGGACCACAGATTTCTCAATGACCCGAGGTAACAGGTCTGAGATTACTTTTCCATTATAGGAAACAACACAGTTCGGCGAATGACGTATCCAGACACATATAAGCGTATGAATACAGAGATGAAAGGAAAGACAATGTTTACTTTTTTTTTAAGCCTACTAATCTCTGCTATTCGGGAAGGTGTAGCAGAAGGAGGCTGATCTTTCTGCTACACCTTCTTCCAGTATGTAAACCATTTATCCTCAAAACAAACACGGCAGATTACATTTAATAAAAAAGAAAAAAAATGTCTTAAAAGGTATATTGGTCTGCAAAAAATCTGTTCAGATACCATGTACAATGAAGACAAACACTCTCTAACGGTAAATCGTCTTCAAATGTGATGTGAACTGAAGGGAAGCTATCATCCACTTTTTCTTACTTTTACGTGAATTATTTCCCCTAAGTCGTGGTGGTTTGGAACAGCTGCCGCATCACTTGAAAACGAGGTGTCTTGTCTCTATCTGTCTGTCACTCTCTCTCTCTCTCTCCCTCCCTCTCTCTCTCTCTCTCTCTCTCTCTCTCTCTCTCTCTCCTCCGTCAAGAGGGGATCAGTTACCTAGATAACACTCCTTCCTTCCTCGCCAGATCTGGGGCGCCAAAGAAAGCTATGTACCGAGACAGACTACATCCCAGTTCATATGGCTGCAAAGTCCTTGCCTCCAACATCTGTCCCACTAATAACCACAAGACCCAACCCTCCAACTACATCAGGCCCACCTCACAAAGAGCAAGAAGGGACCGTCTTGCAACACAAGACGCCCCAATGACCACTAACAGTCCACCTAGTTATAACTATGAAACTGATTTCCCAGCGAACACTCCCCAAAATCCCAACTCTCGCAGTGTGTATAATATACTTGGTCGGCATCAACGCCCTACAAAGCAACTCCTTCTACAATCTCCCACACACATATATTCCTTTTCTTCCCCAGCGATTAGAAAGGACAAACAGCAATGTAAAGAGTACAGAAACGTGACCAGCACCATCCACCCACATAGCACATCACCCCCTTCCATGTCCAAACCACACATTAGCAGCAACCAACACACCCCACCTCCAAACACATCTCAGCTGCAACCTCACAACACATCTTGGCTACAATTTCCCAGCACAGCACAACTACCACCCTCTACTACCCCATACAATCCACCAACTCCAGACAACGCCCACCTTACACTTCACAATACAACACTCCTGCCACCACCTAACACATTACACTTCCAATCCCCCACCATCACACACATCCCACAGCAGTCAGTACACCCCTCTAGCCCACTACATCCATTTTCTGTTCAGTTGCTGAACACAATGACTGCTCAGTTCCTGTCACAGCAACACCAACCAGCTCCTCTCCCCATGTCCTCATTGAATTGAATTAACACGTCGCCTGTATGCATCCTTATATTCGTTTATCATTGCTTCATCACCGTCTCTGCATTTGTTATATCCACTTCATATCACATAGGTATGTAGTGCGATATGTTATTTCATCATCCATGTGCTATGTATATCTGCGCATATCTAATGGTTGTGAGCGTGCATATGTTTGTATCCACTTCATATCATAAGGTATGTCGTGTGATACGCTTATTAATTTTCTTCATCCAAGTGCTATGTATGTATGCGCATATCTAATTTTTATGAGCGCATATCTAATAGTTTTCTACATGCATGTGTGTGGGCGCACACACGTGTGTGTGTATGTGTGTGTGTGTGTGTGTGTGTGTGTGTGTGTGTGTGTGTGTGTGTGTGTGTACGTGCGTGCGCATGCGTGCGTGCGTGTGTGCGTGCGTGCGTATGTGTGTGTGAGTGTATGTATAAATCTATGTGTATTTGTTGTTTGTTTGTTCGTTTCCTTGTCTGGCCTGCTGCAGTCTGTCGGGTGCCTGTCAGATGTATTGCACGAGTTATTACTCTATCTCAAGAAGTGCGTTTTGTGGTGTTGTGGACAAACAAGAACTGGTGCGTCGACATCGAAGTGCTGCCACTCAGTGGTTAAAAAGACGGGCAAAATGTGCTGACATTGGGAGTGTTGTATACAAACAAAAACTGGTGCGTCGACATCGAAGTGCTGCCACTCATTGTTTAAAAAGGACAGAACAAAGTGTGCTGACATTGGGAATGTGACGCGTGCCTGTATTGAGAGACTACACGAGTCATTATCATAGACCAATGCTCATTGCAATTTAATCTGATTATCAGCATATATATGTGTGTTCAGATACATATGAGTTGGTGATTTTGTGCGTGCAACATACAGGAATTGTGCTTTTTAGTCTTGCAGTACTTCGTCCTGTACAACCTGACAGCAATTAGTTGTGTGCACATTAAATTGTAAGTGCATTCTCAGTCACCTATTTCCGAACCACTGCTGTGGTATCTAATCTACCAGTTTTTTTGATTGGTTTTTCTTGGGTTTTTGTTGTTGTTGTTGTTGTTATTGTTGTTTTTTTTTCATCATTTGTTTTACTTTTTTTGTACGTGTCCTTTCTTCTTCTTTCTTTTTGTTTTTCCTTTTACTTGTGCACTCAGGACATAACATGACCACAAACCAGAACTCATGGCCATCGAGAGATGGACTGAGAATTTGCCATTTAAATATCAATAGTGCAGTCAGTAAGATCTCTGATATCTCGACCCTGATATCGAACCACCAAAAGCCATTCCATGTTCTGGGTCTCTCCGAATCAAGACTAAATACTTACATTAGTGATAAAGATGTATCAGTCCCAGGTTATAATATCGTTCGAAAAGACCCTACTAAAGACAAAGAGACAGGTCTTCTAGTGTATATCAGTGAATCTCTCAACTTCAAGAGATTTTCCCACCTAGAACAGCATGACGTAGAAGCAGTGTGGATACAAATCACACTGAACAAATCACGATCCATTTTAATCGGGTTTTGCTATCGGAACCCAGCAGAAAGAGTCATCTGGACTGATAAATTTGTTACTATGATGGACGCAGTTTCTTTAGAATGTAAAGAGATTGTTTTACTCGGTGACTTCAATGTAGATCTTTTGAAACCAAACAGCCAATGGAGCCAAACGATAAGTGTGTTGAATTTACATCAGATTATCAAAACACCCACCAGAGTCACACCAACTTCAAAGACAATCATTGACCATATCTATGTATCAAATGGAAATAACATACTAGAAGCTTGTGTACCAGTCTTCTCTTCTAGTGATCATTACCCAGTGTGTGTTACATGGTCTAAACATGGAGTGAAAATCCCAAAACCAGGCCACAAAACCATAACCTATCGTTGCTTCTCAAAATTTAATGAACAAATTTTTTGCTTGATTTAATGAAGTCAGAACTTAATACAGTATACAATATTACTGATCCAGATTCAGCGATTGACTTTTGGATCGAAATTTTTACAGAAGTCTATAACAGACATGCTCCGTTAAAAACAATCAGAGTAAAGCATATTCACAAACCACCGTGGTACACGAAAGAACTACAGGAGGCATGCTACCTTAGAGACCTTTTGAAAGAACATGGCTATGAAGAAGAATCAAGATCACTAAGAAATGCAATAAACTCTCAGAAGCGCAGGGAAAAAACAAAATACTATCGCGAGTTATTAACTTCCAAACAAAATCCAAAACTGGTTTGGCAAGCAATAAACCAGCTTAACAATAACAGTTCTTCTTCAAAATCAACTGTTATGAAAGGTATTTCTGCTGAACAACTTAACACTCACTTCTCTACCATTCCAGATACAGTTGTTACTACTGATCATTCAAGCTCTAATGAACTTAAAGAACTCCATCAATTTTGACACGACAAAAAAATCACGTCTGAACTACACATTCCCCTCATAACTGTGCACGAGGTGTATCAGTACCTACTTCATCTCAAACAATCAGGAACACGTGGACTAGATGGCATAGATGGCAAAATTCTGAAACTCTCGGCGCCAGTTATAACTGACACGTTAACGTATATCTTTAATTTGTGCATAGATAAAAGCTATTTTCCTAATGCGTTCAAAAAAGCAAAAGTTATACCCATTCATAAATCTGGTGATAATACTGATCCTTCAAACTACAGACCAATATCAATCTTATCTATCCTTTCCAAACCTCTAGAAAAGCATTTAAATAAACACATCCTTCATCACTTCAACAAGTACGATTTGCTCCATCCCGGACAGTCTGGTTTCAGACAGAAACATTCCTGCCATTCTGCATTAATCAATCTTGTAGATGTGTGGCTTAATAATATTAATAACGACAGATATTGTGGTGTCTTATTAGTTGATTTTAAAAAAGCATTCGATGTCATTGACCACAATCTCCTTATTCGAAAACTCGAGGTATACGGTCTTTCAAAATCCGCCCCTATCCTTCTAAAATCATACATCACAAAAAGACAACAATGCGTCTTATCGGGGACGACTGTCTCTTCTATAACAACTCTTAAGTATGGCGTTCCACAAGGCTCCATTTTAGGCCCACTACTCTTCTCAATCTACATTAATGACCTACCCCTACATGTGAGATCTACATGCGACCTCTTTGCAGATGACACCACAATTCACACCAGCCATAATGATCCTTCCAGTCTTTCAAAACATTTGCAAGAGAGTACCAACGACCTTGTAAAATGGACCGAACTAAATCACATGTCACTTAACCCTCAAAAAACAAAACTGATGTACATTACAACTAGGCAAAAAAGACAAAATCTCACCAATGATTTCCCTCCTATACACCTCAATAATGTACTTGTGGAACAAGTCACTCATCATAAAGTATTAGGACTAATAATTGACAATAGTCTCAGCTGGAATCCCCACATAACTTTACTCTGCAAAAGGCTTTCCCAGAAAGTCTATCAGCTCACCAAAATCAAACACTTTCTTGACCTTCATTCACGAAAACTTTTTTTCCATGCTCATATTCAGTCTTATGTTGATTATGCATCGACTATATGGGATTCTGCAAGTGCAAACACACTAAAACCATTGTTCAGCCTACATAAACGAGCGCTCAAATTAATCCTTCTGAAGAAAACAAGCCTCGAAAGCTCTGATTATAAACATCTTCACATTCTTCCATTCAACCAGAGACTAAAATACAACAAAGGGCTAATGATGCACAAGATTCTGACCGGGAATGCTCCAACAACTTTAATGAGACGATTCTCAAAAGTCTCGTCGAGAAACTCCCACAAACTCCATATCCCAATCCCCAGAATTGACCTATTTAAATCAAGTCTAACGTACTCGGGAACCTCTTTGTGGAACTCCCTTCCAGAATCCATCAAACAAATCCATTGTACCACAACTTTCAAAAACACTTACCTTACCCACCTTCTGCGGTAAAAAAACACACACAAAAAAAACACCTAAAAAACCAAAAATACAACAACCCATAAGTAATACCAACAAGTGATCTCAAAAGCATAAATCATCCCATTTTCATGTACTTAACCAATTTGTTTTTTCTATTTTTTTCTTCTTCTTTTTTTCATGTATCAAGTATTTTGATATATGTATGTATGTATGTATATATATATATATATATATATATATATATATATATATATATATATATATATATATATATATATATATATGTCAACAATGTGTGTGTGTATGTATGTAGTATGTTTGTATGTATGTATGTATGTGTGTGTATGTGTGCATATGTATGTGTATGTGTGCATATAATATATATATATATATATATATAACATATATATATGTGTGTGTGTGTCTGTGTGTGTGTGTGTGTGTGTGTGTGTGTGTGTGTGTGTGTGTGTGTTGTGTGTGTGTGTGTATCCACACACGCGCGCACGTGTATATGTATATGTGTGTGTGTATGTGTATATGTATGTATGTATATATATATATATATATATATATATATATGTGTGTGTGTGTGTGTGTGTGTGTGTGTGTGTGTGTGTGTGGATATATATATGTTTGCATATGGATATAACCTTGTGAAAAATGATATGTTGTGCCCTTTTTTCATCTCTCTCTCTCTCTCTCTCTCTCTCTCTCTCTCCTCTCTCTCTCTCTCTCTCTCTCTCTCTCTCTCTCTCTCTCTCTCTCTCTGTGCGTGCGTGTGTATGTTCCGAATTCCGTACATATTTTGTCATATTCATTTTACTGTCTGATTTTATATATGCTAATTATTGTACGTTTTAGTACATTTCCATTTCAAATCATTGCATTTCATGCTGTCCCCCCCCCCTCTCTCTCTCTCTCTTTCTTTATTTTTTGTGCCCCCTCCCCCACCATCCTAATTTCATCTCACTTTGCTTAATACCTTCTACGTATTTTCATGCCTTACGAAAAATGATTACATGTTCTCTCTCTCTCTCTCTCTCTCTCTCTCTCTCTCTCTCTCTCTCTCTCTCTCTCTCTCTCTCTCTCTCTCTCTCTCTCTCTCTCTCTGCGTGCGAGCGTGCGTGTATGTGCGTGTTCAAAAATATGTACGTATTTTGTCATATTCACTTCACTGTCTGTTTTCATACAAGCCAATCTTGTACGTTGTAGTACATAATTTACATATGTTCCCCCAGCCCACCTCACTCCCTATCCCCACTCTCTCCTTCCTCTTCGTTATTGTTATTCTCATTTTTATTTATTTTTTTATTTAATTATTATTATTATTTCTTTTCTGTTTATTATTATTCTTATTTTTTTTGTTTTGTTTTCATTTCTCTTCTACTTTCATTTGCTGTTCCTCTATGATTACATGACCGCTTTGCTTGCTTCTTTGCTTTCTTACATTAATTGATTTCACTGCATGTTGTAGTCCCTACTCAGGGCGAGGACTGGATGTAAAAAAGCACGTCAGTGCTTATCTATTATCCTCGTAAATAAAGAATTTTGTCTTGTCTTGTCTTGTCTCTCTCTCTCTCTCTCTCTCTCTCTCTCTCTCTCTCTCTCTCTCTCTCTCTCTCTCTCTCTCTCTCTAATCGTCTCTTTAATGTCATGCATGTCCCTTTTGGGATGACAGTGTCACTCGCATTTATATTATATATTCATTGTCGTTGTTCACACCCCTCTCTCTCTCTCTCTCTCTCTCTCTCTCTCCTCTCTCTCTCTCTCTCTCTCTCTCTCTCTCTCTCTCTCTCTCTCTCTCCAAGTCCTATGGTTAACGCCAAGTCGACGTTGAAGGCTATACATGACTGAAAGCAAGCTGAAAATTGAGCTATGCGCACATTAAAATGCAAAGAAGAAAATCACGAGCTATGGCAATTCCTGAAACTAGAATACCAGACTGAAACATATTCTGTCAGGGCTAAGATCTGAATCCAACGAAATGAAAGATGTCTGAAAAAAATAGACGAAAGAAAGAAAAAAAAAGAAGAAAGAAAATATCGCTTCAGGTGCGATTTGTCGGTCTCCTTGGAGTCTGCAGTGAAATGCTTGTGTCACAGTGCTCGATGAGATTACTGAGTGAGTCATCACATGGTGCTTCCTCATTTCAACCTAAGAATATGACAGAAAAATATGATATGTTCGTATCCTGCACAACAGTGCTTCCTCTGTAAGGTTCCCAGAGATGGGTGGGAGGACTTAAAAGTCTATGCAAATATGGACGCGTTTATTGTCAGTTAGTGTGTTCCATTCCTCGTCAGAGGTGTCTCTTACACGATTTATTCGATCAGAGATTGAGAAAGAAGTACAAATTTTCGATGAAAAAAAATTTGTTTTGACCAGATAGTCAGGAGCCTCATTGCCTCGAATGCTGTTATGACATGGAATCCATTTGTTGTTAGTGAAAGTAACTATACAATTCATGAAATGTCAATATCTGATTTATACACCTTTCTATGGCTGGAGATAGCTCCAAGAGTAGAATGAGAATCAGGAAAGACGACCATAAAAAATTCGTTTGCTGAAACTAGTCAACAACCGATTTTCAGTGCCATGATCACAGTAGTTAAGTTCAGCAAGACGAACAAGAGCTGGTAGAGCAAACTGGTTTGGAGGATGGATGGTTTGCAGAAGTGGAACATATTGTTGAAGAAGCATTTGAACACCCTGTCCGACTGAAATCCGTCAGGTGACAAAAAAAAAATGACAAGAAAAAAAGAAATCCGAAACATTCCAATCTAATTATGCATTATAAGTTTTACAGGTAAGGGAGCAGGTGGCGTGTTTTCTCTGCAAGACAAGAGGTGTTGGAAAGTGAGATGGAAGGTGGTGGGGTGGCGTTTGAGGTGGAGCAGAGGAAAGAAAGAGAGGGGGGGGGGGGGGGGGGGCGGCGGAGGTCGTAACTCAAATTACATCAAGATGTGCTCCAGGAGAGGGGGTGAGGAGTGAGGGAATGGAAGGCGACAATGTACGAGTAAAGCCATGGGTCCACGTCTGAAGTAAACCTTTCTCGTCAATAAAGACCTTTTTTTTATGAAAGGATGGGCCATTCTCCCAAGGAGTGTGCGTGGCCATAGACTGGTACTGCTCCCTTTTTCTGTGTGCTGTATGTTCCTATCAGAAGCATTAATTTTCCGCGGTACTTTGCCACGTAACTCATTCGTTGTCGTGGGGTAAAACTCTTAAAACATGCACCTAAAAGTCTACAATCCAATGTGTGTGTGTGTGTTGTTGTTGTTGTTTTGTTTTACGTCTTTCCACATTACGTGATATTAGACGGGGGTGGGGTGGGGGGGGGGGGGGGGGTGGGGGGGGGGGTAAAAACGGTTAACACAATGAGATAAAAGAATTAACTTATCTACAACTATAACACAAAAGTAGAAGATCCACTTAATCAAAGATTGAAAAACAAACAAACAAAAACCCCACAAAAAATCCCTGAAACATGTAACTCTTCTGTCTCATCTCACCACTATCTTTATATATTACAAATATTTGCGAATTGGACTTTTAGCTAAGTTCAAAAAGAAAAGATACGTTTCACTTGCTGACAGTGACAGGAAAACATTTTGACTTGGCTGTACAGACGTATTTGGAATGAATTTTTTCATTAAGTTACACAAACGAATGTGATCAGTTGATATGCTATGACCACATATACAATGTATATTTTTGACATACTTTGTTTTAAAACAATCCAGTTTCCATCTACAGATCAAGGAACTTATCTGTCGTCTACGATAAATGTTTTGATCGTACTTACTTAACATTTCATGAATACTTCCCATTTCATCGTGTAAACCAAAACACCCAGTTTCTCTTTCTATCAAATGAAAATGAGAAAATTGTACTTTTTCTGCCAAAGTATAGCACTCTTGCATTGACATAGACAAATTCAAAAAAATGCGAATCTGATGATTGTTTTGCTCCTCTCTTTGCCAGAACATCAACCTTTTCATTATAGTATAACCCGCAGTGGGAGGGCACCCAAAGAAATGTTATTTCAGTGTCTCTGACTGAGAGGAAATGTACTAAATTATTTATTTCAGTGATCATCTCAGGTCGAACTTTTAATCTAAAGTTCTTCATTGCAGTAAGAACTGACTTGGAATCTACGCATAAAACAACTTTAAATAAATTTTGAGGGTAATCAACAACAAACTTTAAAGCCATAATTATAGCAGTTAACTCAGCAGTGAATATAGATTTGTTTTTTCCGAGATAATAAGACTTTTCTTTGTTGAGGCCTGGGATAATGTATGCCGCACCTGCATGTTCATTGATTAATGATCCATCAGTGTATATCTTAAAATGGTTGGAATAGTGATCATGTAAATGCATTTTGATATTGGATAATAACAAATTAGTGTTTTCAGCCTTTGTTAAATCTGTATGCTCAATATCAAAATGTGCTCGTATTAGTCTCCAGGGAGGGATAGGAGACACAATAGATCTTTTTGCAATAGATGTTAGTTTGATATCTGAGGAATCTAAAATCGAGGAAGTATATGTTCTTAGAGTCGTTTGAGATGATATATTTTTAGCCCTTTTGGGAAAATCAGTGTCCGATTTAATATTTATTTCAGGGCCTATATTGTTGTCTATAGTAGAACTTCTTATAACAAATTTGGTGCATGCAAGATTCCTATATTCTTCCAGTGGTAATATCCCAGCAGCACTGTATGCTTTTGTACAAGAGGCATGGACTGGTAGTCCCATGGCTATCTTATATGCTTTGGAATCAATACTTTGAAGTTTTTTCAGTAAGTATTTGGGTGCACTGAAGAACACCTCTTGCGCATAAGTTAATTTTGATCTAACCAGTGCAGTAGAAAGGTGCAAAAGAGTAACTGTGTCCTGAGCCCAAGTATGTTTATTAATACTCTTTAAGAGATTTAAAGTTTTTCGAGCTTTTGTTAGAATATACTCGATATGAAAATTCCATGATAACTTTGATGTTAAATTTACTCCAAGGAATTTCACTATTTTTGTATATTTGATGGGTATGCTGTTGACTTGAAATAAAGGCATATTAACTGGATCAGATCCAGTATTAAATAACATCATGTGTGTTTTTTCAGTTGATATTTGCAAACCATTTTCAGTCATGTAAGAAGAAAAGGTATCTAATTCTTTTTGATATAACTTTTTAATATAGTTTTGTGATCTGACAGGTGTACATTTTTTAATGTCACTTTCATCCATATGCATATGTCATCTGCATATTGGGCTAGTTCTATATTTTTAGCAATTTTTGTGGGTAGATCGTACATCAGAATATTAAAAATTAAAGGGGCAATAACAGACCCCTGAGGAATGCCCATGTGTAATTTTCTTCTTGTAGAATAGGTGTTTCCTACCTTCGTTCTAATATATCTATTTTCTAGGAAGTCTTTAAGAAAATCATAAATGTTTCCTGATAATCCAATCTCTTTAAGTTTATAAAGCAAACGAGAGTGCCACACTTGATCATAAGCTTTAGTGACATCAAAAAATGTTGCTAGTAAACATTTTCTCCTGGAAAACTTATGTTTAATTTGAGTGGTAAGTTTGACCAAGTGTTCAATAGCACTTCTATCCTTTCGAAAACCTGCTTGGTTTGTTGGGATAACTTTGTTCTTTTCACAAAAGTAGTTTAGTCTATTTAAAACAATTGTTTCATAAAGTTTACAGACATGAGAAGTTAATGAAATAGGTCTGTAACTATCTATACTTTCTTTCGGTTTACCTTCCTTGTGAATCGGTACTATTACTGATTCTTTCCATATTTGTGGCAAATGACCTGAGCTCCAGCATTTTTTAAATATACTAAGTAAAATGATTATCCATTTGTCTGGAAAATGTTTAATCATTTCATTAGAAATGGCGTCAATCCCAACAGCTGTTTTTTTGTTTGGGAGAGAATCTATGGCATCTTTCACCTCTTGTAATGTAATTGGGGCGTTGATGTCGTTTGTGTCATTATCAGATACATCATTGAAGACATGAGTAGATTCTTTATCCTCTCTGAATTTTTTTTGGTTTTCAGACAACCCATCTAACCTGCTTACTTTAGCAAACTGGTCGACAAAAGCTTCTGCTTTGTCTGTGGATGATGGTAACTTGTTATTATCAAGAATGATAGGATATTCTGGGAGTTTGATTCCATTTTTTATCATTTTTATCTCTTTCCATACCATTCTACTATCTTTAGCATCGAATGTGTTTCTTTTGCAAAAATTATCCCAATAATCCTTTTTGGCTTGTTCCATAACCCTATTACTATGTATATTTGAGTGTTTCATTTCCTTACATTTTTCATCTACCATTTTCTTATCTTCACTTTTCTTGGTGTGCACGTATTCCTTGAATAACCGTTTTTTTCTCATTAACTGCCTTATCGCAATCTTCAGTCCACCAAACATTACCAAGATGTTTACCCCCTTTAGATCCCTGATTCTTTAATTTAGGAATACATAAACCAGACACTTTTAGAACAGAAGTACAGAACGTGTCATACACTGTATCAATATCATCATCTGGGGACAAGCTTATGTCTAGATCTTTAAGTGCATTGCAAAACTGAGACCATTTGGCATTTTTATAATCAAATCTTGGGATTGTATCATCAGGTTTAGTGTCTTCAAAATTAGGGGACTGATTAATTGTAATGATGATTGGTATGTGATCACTCCCAAGAGTTTCACTATAAGTTTCCCATGCACACGACAAAGCCATTTTAGGTGAAACCATCGTTAAATCAATAGCAGTAGGTCTATGTGTAGATACATCAGGAACTCTGGTATAAGAACCATCATTGAGTAAACATAAAGTTGAGTCTACAACATTTTCCACAAACCTATTACTACTGACCTGTGTGCACTCTTTTTCCCAGAAAGGAGAATGTGCATTAAAATCCCCTCCTACTAACCATTTACCATTATCATTCTTGATGTTTTTCATCCATTCAGTATTGGCTTCATCTGGACCCTTAGGTAAATATACAGAAGCACAGTTTACTTTTAAGGAGTCCGAAAACTTGACAGTTACAGCACATGAAAAAATCCCATGTAATCCACAAGGCACAGGTGATTGTTTGTCACAATACTGTAGTCCAGTGCGAACATAGATTGCACAATTTACTTTGTCACCATGTTTATCTGTATCTACTACTGGTGGATAGTAGTACTGTTCCAATCTTGGTAGTTTGTTGTTGCTGATATTAACAGACTGGAGTAAGAGAACATGGCAGTCAGATGACACTAAAAATTGACGTAAACAGTCAATATTAGAATAGAGAGAGCGGCAGTTCCATTGCAGTATTTTTATATTGTTGTTAGATTTCATGTTTGAAAAAAAAATAACTAAACAGATAAAAAAACAAAAATGTTGCTTTAACACAATTGGAGCTTAGCTACACACAGACGTAGGCTGGTATGCTACATTTGTTCCGAACAAAAACAACAAAAAATGTCACCAGTTGTATAAGACATTGAACCTATTGGACCAGGCAGAGCCGTAGAAGGAATCCTCAGGGAAGGGAGTGAGTGAGTGTGTGTGTGTGTGTGTGTGTGTGTGTGTGTGTGTGTGTGTGTGTGTGTGTGTGTGTGTGTGTGTTTATAGTAGTAGTAGTAGTAGTATTAGTAGTAGTACTTTAGTTTTCCGTCTGTTCACATCTGTGATATTAGACGAGAGAGAGAGAGAGCGAGAGAGAGAGAGAGAGAGAGAGGAGAGAGAGAGAGAGAGAGAGAGAGAGAGAGAGAGAGAGAGAGAGAGAAATGTCTGTGACTATGCAAGTTTATGCATAATCTGGTTATGTAAGTGCATATAAATGTCCCCTTTACATCCCTACAACATACCAGCAAATAATCTTACAGCAAATGCTTAACTGGACTACAAATTAAAGAAAAAACAACATTGAAGACAAACTTTAAATCTGAAAAGACATCACATAAAGACATGCCTGATAACGGTGGTAAATGTGCTTGAAGGGGTAAACAGTCAAACAACAGATGCTTGCTGGTTATTCTTCGTTCTCCACAAATACATTTTGCTTCGCTTATATATTTAGTTTTTATGGCATCAAGTTTTAATTTATAAAATATTGAAATGAAATTTCTGTATTGATACATAGTTTCCACTTGTAAATGAGGAATGCTATTTACATGTTCATAATTAATTAAGTGAGTATTTTTATCAGCCACACTAAACAACGTATTTTTTGTAGTGTTTTCTGAATCGGCACCAGACGGTTTGCTTTAATAATTGATTGACTTCAGATAAAGAAAAGGGTATATTCACTACCGTGGCGCACTTTTCATTTCTGGCTCCTCTCTTTGCACATCTGTCAGCGAGCTCATTACCCAAAATACCACAATGCGATGGAATCCAACAGAAGGTGACATCAGTTCCTTTACATATCAAAACATGAATGAGATGGCATATTTCATTTACAAGAAAGTTATTTGAAATGGCATTTGAAAATTGTATGGATTGTAGAACAGACATTGAATCCACACAAATAACTACTTTTAATATTGATTGTGGCAAGTCAATTAAATATGACAACGACATAATAATAGCCATCATTTCAGCGACAAATATTGATCTGCCTTTACCTAATGAATATATCTTTTCAACCTTTTGTGATGGTATAACAAAAGCAGAACCAGACAGTCTATTAGACAATACTGAACCATCTGTGTAAACTTTAAGATGTTGAGGATATTTGTCTTGCATATGCATCTTTACAGAATACGATAAAATATTTGGTTGGTCAGTTTTGCTCACATCAGTGTGGTCAAGATCAAAATGTGCCCTGTTTCTTTCCCAAGCTGGAGCAGAAATCAAGGCCACCTTCGCTAATGTCTCAGAACTGACTGTTGACTCTTTCAAAAGACTTTCTGTATAAGAACCAATGGTAGAATAAGACAAAATAGTCTGAGCTCTTTTTGGATAATGAGATTCAGGTTTTATAGCAATCTCATTTTCATTCACACTTATGAGCGTTGAACATTTCATTACACATTTGGCAAGTGTTAACTTTCTATGTTCGTCTAATGGTAAAACATTAATTTCCTCTGTGTGTGTGTGTGTGTGTGCGTGTGTGTGTCTATGTGTGCGTGCGTGTGCGAGCGCGAGTGCGTGCGTGCGCGTGCGTGCGTGCGTGCGTGTGTGTGTGTGTGTGTGTGTGCTCTGAGCGAGAACGTAAGCTCAAGATCAGTGGACTAGCCCTACTACAGACTGAAATCACCCACTATGAGTTGACTACACTTTATTTCACACTGTATTCATGTTCAGTGTTGCGAGGACAAGATCAGAACATCAAACTTTCAAAGTTCGTAATGTTCTGCATCTGCAAAGAACTTCCATGGTTGTTTCTGAGACTGTTCATAGAGTAGTTTACATAGCAGTTCCTAGGTTTTATTCTTTAATTGGCAGGGGGAGGAGAGGGTGGGGAAGGGTGGAAGGTCAGGTGGATCTTCGTTTTCATTTCCCGTATTTCTCAATTCAGTTCATGTTCATTTGTTGGAAGCCACTGAACGGATATTGATGAAGCTGGACGGACATGCGGACAGACACCTCTGTATGTGTGTTTGTGTGCATGTGTATGGGTGTGTGTGTGTGGGGGGGGGGGGGGGGGTACGCGCGCGCGCGCGCGCGTTCGTGTGTATGTGTAACAGAGAGAAGAGAGAGAGAGAGAGAGAGAGAGAGAGAGAGAGAGAGAGAGAGAGAGACTGTGTGTGTATGTATGCGTGTGTGTCTGTGTGTATATTGATAAGCACTATTTATTTACGCATGCACAGCTACTACCTTTAATACGTGCTACCGCGACCGTTACTTGGTATTAAGATTTCTCTTTTCTTTTTAGTTCCGGTTCTGTTGACCATACTCTCCTGTTTCGCTAATAAGAACAATGCGTTTGTGATTGAACTGAAGACGTACCCACGCCCATGCACACAAGCAGAAAGGCGCACACATTCTCTATCAGTATTGAAAATTCGTAAGATATGAGTACGTTTTCGTATAGTCCGACAACAGAAATGGGCAAAAACATTACATTACACTTGTGCCGCGTCTTTGTCACTTCTGATTTTCCACCTTCATTCCGATCGTGTTGTAACTGAAGTAAAACTGTTGAATGTTACTTTACCATATGTACGTACGTTTCGCATGTGTGCGTTCGCTTGTGTGCACGCGTCCGTAACACGGTTACCACTGTGGTCACGTCGACTGTACGAAGCTCGAACAAGCGGTTGAATTCAACAGAATCGTTTGCGATCTATTTGAACCGAACACAGGTGCACATACTGGAACGTGTGATCCGTGGTTTGAAGCTTGTTGAATAGAATGGCGCAAACATGTTGCCTTCATTTCATTACGTTATGCTCCATGCTGTAACACAACACTCAAAACAGCACTCGAGAGAACGAAATACAACCAAACAGTACCTCACAGAACAAGTTACAACACACACACACACACACACACACACACACACACACGCACGCACGCACGCACGCACACGCACGTCACGCGCCCATGCACACAATTTTCTCAAGAACGTGCAGTAGTCCACATGAAGACACGATTTCACGAAACATTTTTCTTAATTTATTCTCAAATGATCACTGAACAAGCAACAGTCCAATGTTCACAATTGCAAAAATGGTCGTTGGTCTGTTTATAGGGTCAGGGAGTATGTGTGCGTGTGCGTGTGTGTGTGTGTGTGTGTGAATGCAAGGATGTTTAAGCTGTAGCTGTGAAGAAATGATATCAAGCTGACCATGTAAATGTGATTCCAGAATGGGCCACATTTTGGGAACTCATAATGGGTTTGTAATGTAAGAAAGTGGACCCTAGACAGCCATCCTGGCCTGAATGGAAACTAGGAACTCATCAGTTTCATCAATAAGTCACCTATGTCAAGATTTCCCTTCAAATATCACGCTTAAATCGGCCTCAAAGACTGGAATTATTCACAGCATCAGAAAAAAGAATACACTCCCTGACTTTGTGTCTAAAGTTTCAAAACCCATTCTTATAAATCGTTCATCTTTCTTCATTACCCGGCTTTCTAAGTTTTACAAGAAATCACCGACACCACCAAAAGCTCGATGTCTCAATGCCAAGACGAAAACTCGACCAAGGGGCACAATTTACATTACTAATGCAGACTACAATAACAAAAATGTGACAAACATCGAATCTGAAACTTCCGAATCCATGTTGACATTAAGCTTATAAGCTGTGACCTCCAAAATATATCATAATCTGTTTAAAATGACCAAGGATGGTAAAAATCATCTTAGTGATTAAGGTCAACGTCAGTAGACGGATGTTTGTGGAAACCGCTTGCAAAATCTAACAGACTGTCCAAACTGACAAGATTCTCATCATGAGACTTTATAATAACGTCCTGATTGCTTGTGTAGTTCTGCGTTTCCACTGCCATTATGAGGCAAACATGCTGTAAAACCATTTAAGAAAACGAAACATTAAAAAAACCCAAGTAACTGCCATTTTGTGACAAGGAAACTAAAGAACGATTCATTCAACATTCAAACTATGTAAATGTTACCAACTGCCTCAAACTACATTGAAAGGAACCTATTAGCTCACGAAAGAGGCGCAAGACATGGCTCTCCATTTTTCAGTTAATAATGAAAGCAGAAATGTGATCAGACGAAAGGTTTCACCAGCCCATTTTGAGTGGAGAAGAAAGGGGAGGGTGGATGTAATCATTGCACCGAACGTATGGACTTTACATCACCATAGCACCAAACAGTGTCACACTGTAAGCGCAAGACATGAATGGTGAGTGACTAGCTTACACACCAATAATTAAACACTATATGTACAACACACACTCGGACATTGCCACGTCCTGGTGATGGGCTGAAATGCCAACTTACAACATTGCAACATTTCAATCTTGCCATAGTTATAGTCTGCACATGAATAAAACCTACCAGTGCCATGTCTAAAATGAAACTTTCCTTACACAGTTCTAGTCATGACCATTTCAAACCAGATTAAAAAAAACATCGAACGAATTTTCTTTTAAAACAAAAAAACGCAAAAAAAAACGATGCTTGAACCACCAATTGAACTGAATAAAAAATCTTAACTATTATGTGTATCAAAAGGACTGAAAACACACGCAAAACAAACGCCTATACAGGATCGATGATGGAAATATGTGATCATGATCACGCCCACGTAGAAATACTGTACTTTAGACGAACCTCTTCCACTTTGCGGGCAATAGGCAGTAGTAATAATATACATGGCAGACCGATTCATGTGAATACAAAGTTGGAATACACATAGTATGAGATCACAATTCATCCTGTGATGTTCAATGAGACAAGGTAATGAAAAAATCTCGGACAATGCATTCCACTCTGTCATTATGCAACCCAGTCCGTTCAAATACTGTCCAGGGTTTTCCCCACCAGCATCTGTAACCTCTGTCCTGTATTATTCACTCGCCAACGGGATCCACTGTATTTCTCTCACCCCCACCAACAGAACCCCAAATTCAATACTGTTACAGGCAATTTGCCTCCAAAGCTGTTCATGGGAGACCACCGCTCTTCGACAAGGGTCCGATTCCGACACCAAAGCCTAGCCGACTGGTACGAAACAGCGCGGATATTTTGGAACCTTTCATGTCTGCCCTGCAATGTGTGACTGCTGGATTTCACAGGCTTCCCCCCTCGAGAGTTCTGTCCGTAATCTTGACGCCGTCCTGTGGAACTGTGTCCACACAGCTCCAGCGCTTTCACATGACGGCGCAGCTCTTGGCCGCCTCCTTGCGGAGGTGCGTTTTGGCTTCGTTCAGTCCGCTGAAGCGCTTCCGCCGGATGAAGGACCTCTGACGACCCAGGCCGTTGCCGTCACCGCCGGCGGCCCCTGAAGGGTTGGCCGCTGCCCCCACCCCTGTGGTGCCCGCGGAGGAGAGGGCCGCCACCTCCATCACGTCGTTGACGCTCCGCTGGGAGGTCTTGGAGGACGTCTCCGAGTACACCAGGGCGCCGATGTGTTTGGCCGTCTTCAGACCCTGCAACATAGGTAAACAGAGGTTCCTCCAATGAAGCTGCGTGCAGAGTGTATAACCTTTTTATTTTCGCCTGCCTGCCATCCTGTCTACACACATACGCACGTGCGCGCGCGCGCGCACACACACACACACACACAGGGAGAGAGGAGAGAGAGAGAGGGGGGGGACCGACTGAAAGAGAGGTGCCTAATCGACAAATGCATTAAAATGCTGGCCTGTCTGTGAGTGTACAATTCACCATCGGATCTTTATCAGGTCTCAAACAACTGGAAAGCTATGCGCAATGTTTTTTTTTTTTTTTTTTTTTTTTTTTTGTCAGCTTAATTCCTGTCACTGTGAATATGGTCAAACGTGTGTATAGCAAACTATAACTCGTCATTTCCTGAACTCTGTCGAAGAGATCAACGTTCTGAACCATGCTCAATGACCCTTCCTGACAATTGGTGGTTAAAACACACACCAAGAGGGAGAAACATTAAGAGCACAAAACTAGGAGCTTCATACCAACCGGATGACGAGAGATGGACAAACAGATTATAATTCCAAAACCATAGTGTCATCGCAACCTTACAATCATAACGCACACCTCCAAAGCTACAATGGCTGAAATACACAGAACGAAATGGCCAATATACAACAGCTGAAACTTAAAAGAATGACAACACAAGAAGACAAGACAGCACCTGAACGCAGGTGGCGGACAAAACAGGGTACATTCAGGTACAAGACACTTGTGCATCAGTCGCATACCTGGTCGTAAGAGACGAAGGCGGGGCGGGGAGTACCGACGGGCAGGTTCTTTGCCTCGGACCTCAGGTCTGCTTTGCACCCCACCAACATGATGGGCTGGGTGGGGCAGTGCTCGCGCACCTCCGGGTGCCACTGCAACACGTCCACCAAACATCGTCTCATCAACAACCGAAAAAACAGATGGACTGACAAGGAATTTTTTTTAGCAAACGTTCCTGTTCCAACATCTGGAGAAACAACCGCATGTAAACTTTTCGCACAGACCTTATTCTGTTGAAATGTTGGAATGAACCAGGTGATGTTATTTTATGGTTCTACCACTTCGTTATTTTCGACAAAGCATTCGGGCGTGTGTGTGTGTGTGTGTGCGTGTGTGTGTATATGTGTGTGTGCGCGCGCGTGAGTGCGTGTGTGTGCGTGCGTACGTGCGCTTTTGTGTGTGTGTGTGTGTGTGTGTGTGTGTGTGTGTGTGTGTGTGTGTGTGTGTGTGTCTCTGTGTGTGTGTGTGTTTGTGCGTGTGCGTGTGTGTGTGTGACATCTTCATACATCCTTCTCTGTCGCTCCCTCCTCACACCATGGTGACATTTCCGTGTCTGCACGAGTACAAGAAGTATAGAGCCCTCACCTTGGAGACGACGTTCTCCATGGATTCTGGGTTGTCAATGCTGAAGCAGAGGATGACCAGGTTGGCGTCGGAGTAGGACAGAGGGCGGACACGGTCATAGCCAGCATCTCCTGCAACAGGCAACCACACACACCGTTGAGTTTGATGTTCGGTCACTGTGGTGGTGAAAAGGTGGAACAGAGAGAGAGAGAGAGAGAGAGAGAGAGAGAGAGAGAGAGAGAGAGAGAGAGAGAGAGAGAGGCAGAGACAAAGAGAGTGAGAGAGAGAGATAAATGTGGGATGACGCTTAACATACAGGAAAACCAAATAAACACACAGATGTAACTGCACAAATGTGGGTCATTTTGTTCTTAGCTTTTATGAAAGGCGTGCGTGTGTTGATGAATGTTTATAGCTTATCGTTCACATCTCAATCTCAGACATGATTCTGAAAATTAAGGAAGCTCCGAACACAAGATATGTGCCCGCCTCAATTTGTTTTCTGTCTGTGGAGATACTACAAACTTCACTACAAAATTACACGCGAGCGCATACGGGCAGAATTGGGCGTGAGAGAAACACGCGCGCCATGGCGGCTGTACTACATCAAACCTTCGCTGCGACTGTCTAAGCACTGACAATGAGTGTGAACATGAACCGCGGCAACTTGACAAGTCGGTCGACACGACAACACCGCTTGTCTCCTAAAATAACTGCCGCTGAGACGACGGTCTGCTGGCCTGTGGTCCAAAACGGTCCCACAACTACAACTGGCATGCCGGAGCCGTTACTGCTCACACTATACAATACACTTGCCCAGGTTTTTTGTTCGTTTGCTATGACTTTGATCCCCCATACACCTCAAAACAACACAATGTTTGTTTAATAACAATACATATACACCAATGTGTTCTCCACATAAAAAGCATATCAACAAATGTCTCTATCGCTAACAAAGGATGAAGGCAAACAAATAGGCACTCATCATATTATTTAACACCAAGGATTGCTAACAGCACTAAGGTTTGTGTTTCTCCTCAACACGAATACGCAGACACTTCAGGGGGAGAAAGAAAAGAGTGGGGGAGAAACGTCCAGTTCTTTTCTCCCTCACGCACGCTACGTTCCCTATCCACCCTCTTTCCTCTTTACCAGATCAGAAGCAGCAAGAGGAAATGCAAAACCAGTCCTCAAGTGTGCATGCTAGAATCGGGAAGTAGGAAGAAGAGCAGAGAGAGAGAGAGAGAGAGAGAGAGAGAGAGGGAGAGGGGAGGGGAGGGAAGAAGGGAGAGTGGGGAGGGGGGAGAAGAGAGACACAGAGAGAGGGGGAAAAACGAACATAATGCGCACAGCTGCAGCAACAGGCATCTTCTCCCAACAGAATAGAACCGTCTTTGTGGCCAGGAGCTGGAAAATAACATGCAAACTGACGGGAGCTAGACCTGAAAGGCACGCAGTGGACCCCAAACATCTCACCAGCAACATCCCCTCTAACCCCCACCACCTACCCCCTATCACACACACTGACACATACACCATCCCCTTCCCCCTCCTCCCAAACATGGCGGCCGCTGCCATTGGCGAGAGTTGTGACATTAACGGAACGTTTTACGGTCCTGTTCTCAGAGATGAACGCTCCTTTCTTACAGTGGGCTGATGAGATCAAACACACACACACACACACACGCACGCACGCACGCACGCACGCACACACACACACACACGCACGCGCACACACACACACACACACACACACACACACACACACACACACACACACACAACGAGCGCAATGTCAGCTCACGGCAGAATGCCTAGTGATGATGATAAAATAACATCGTCCATGACAAGATTCATGAGAACACGTGTCAGAGATCAAAAGATACCCCAATATCACGCATCTTTCTTTCTCTCTGTCCCTGTCTGTCTGTCTGTCTGACTGTGTGTGTGTGTGTGTGTGTGTGTGTGTGTGTGTGTGTGTGTGTGTTGTGTGTGTGTGTGTGTGGTGTGAGAGTGAGTGAGTGAGCGATCATCCCCATTTTCCTCATGTTTTACCGTGGGAATTCCCTCGGCGTTCAAGCGCAAAATGAAAAAGATGGATGCAAGAAGGAAAACCTGATGAATGGATGAAAAGGCGAGCTCGAGGTCCTTTGTTGTCTGGCATGCTCTGTGCGCAACATGGAGAAATATTCTGGGGATCATGGTGATAGTTCAGTTTTGACAAACTTGTATCTTTTTATAATCCATAATCTCTCACCCACCCCTCCCTGCAATTTCTCCACGCTCTTCTGTTATCATGTGAAACTAATATAGCATCTACGATAAACAAAAATGATTATCGAAATCAACATCAAAAACAGAGTCATTAGTTTTCAACAACCACAGGTCATCAAAATCAACAAAAACCATCGATTTATCTTTCCCTGACGCAGCATTAGCTCCACGAGCTGAAATTCATAGGTTCTGTTGGTTTCCATGTTGTGAGGTTTGTTTCGTTAACATTTGTTCATCTTGAAACTTGCGTAAATTGTCCATGGGTTTGAGATGAACAGGCCATAAACATGACGCGTCCCATCTGTTCTGTCACGAACAGTCGAGCCATTGTGTGATGTTTACGCAACCAGCGCACCGAAATGGTGCTTCCAGTCCGCCACTCATGTCCTGTGAGGTACAAACTTTTTTCGTTTGGCAGCAGACCAACGGAAGCTGCTCATGCGGGATGGCAGGGTGTGTGTGGCGAGGCGAGGGTTGGAAGAGTGGGGGGGGGGGGGGGGAGGTCATTGGACCAATTCTTGAAAGCATGGAGATTCCCCGTTGCGGTGAACACCGCAAGGAGAGTTCCACGACAGGCTGAAAGCACCGCTTACTGAGTTCATCACCACCACTTCACGCAACTTTTCCATGAGACGTCTGCCGATGTTCTCTGAACGCCTGGACGGGCTCCGGGCTCACCCGGCCAGAAAACCGGGTTACTCTTGTCAAAACGAAGTGGCCTCCAACGGTAAGTGACTCAGAACACAATTTGATGGGGGCCCCGTTCTTGCTCGGACTTTCTTTCTTCACCGCGTGAGCTCCATTTCTGCGGCGCCTGTACAGGAGAGCTGCAGTGCCAAGCTGATGGCCTGGAAAGCAGTAATTGAGAGTTTACGCTTCGCCGATCTCCGCTATCGCTTCACCCCCACCTGAGTTAGCTTCATTCAATTCCGTCGGTCCTGTCGGTGTCTGGCTGAAGCGACCAGGGCTCGTCATGATTTGGGGGGAATGACACCCCTACTGTTATTGTTACTATACGTGTTTGTCAGTGTGCGAATGGACATTGCCCGTTTCTTCAGTCACTACCAGAACCTGAAAAAAAATACAGGAACATGATAACATATGCCCTAGCTCTCACTCTATGTTTCTCTGTAGGCACAACCTCTCGTGTCTGTAAAGGTGGGTGGAATGAGGGGGGGAGGTGGTGTTGGCTGGGGAAGGGCTAACAATCAAGCACAGGGGGGGGGGGGGGGGGGGGGAAGGGGGGATGGAAACCAGAAGGATCAGACTATATGAAATGTGTACTGTGCAAACACTCGGCTGACCAGAAAGTTGACGGGGGTCCTCTATAGCTCAGCGAGCCGCTTTTGTCCTGCAGGTCGAAAACCCTGTTTGCTGGGTACACACACACACACAGGGATCCCACGAACCAACGTTTGCCAGTGGTAAAGGAGCCCGCCCAATCCTGCCAGCTCAGCAGACTTTGGTTGGGAAGAGAAAGAACAGCACAAAGGTATCTATCAGATAGAGAAAAGTAGGCACTTCATCTTGTACAGATGCAAACTGAGGATGTTTCTTTCTCCATAGTATTTGTTTCTTCTTCAATGTTGACTATGTCATCAACGAACGATATCCTAGTAATCGTTTTCAATCACTCGAGTCTGCAACACCCAATTATTCCATACAATACCCTCCTCCCTGCCGATTAACACTCTGGAAGTCTTCCTTGTTTTGTAATCATTTCAATCTGTTTGCTTTAACGTTTCCTCTGTGTGTGTGCGTGTGTACGTGTGTGTGTGTGTGTGTGTGTGTGTGTGTGTGTGTGTGTGTGTGTGTGTGTGTGTGTGTGTGTGTGTGAGAGAGAGAGAGAGAGAGAGAGAGAGAGAGAGTGTGTGTGTGTGTGTGTGTGTGTGTGTGTTATAAAGTGATGTCTTGTCACATATTTTTGCTAAGACCTCAACAACAAACAACCAAGCAAGTGCATGTCATACACTGGAGAGGAGTGGAGTATATATGCGTGTCTGATAATATCAGAATTACATTAAGATAGCGATGAAACGTAAAAAAGACAAAAATAGCTTATCAAGCTGTGTTTACAAGAGAGATAGAGAGAGAGAGAGAGAGAGAGAGAGAGAGAGAGAGAGGGGGGGGGGGAGGAGGGAGAAGCACACAGAAACTAGACTGTCAATCCTAACACTGTATTTCAAGCTTTTGTTGTGTTTGTGTGCCAACTTCGTAAAAACCCAGTCACAAACTAGAATGGGCGCCTGCCTACTCGCGCACTCGCTAACACACGCACAACTGTGCGCGAGCTAACATGCGCCACACAGACTGACGCTCGGTTCATCCCATGAACACGCCTGTCTTTCTGCCCAGCTCTCTCCCACATCAACATTCCAGACTAGAGTGAAGCCGCTGTATGACACACCAAGAGCCAAACATGCAAGGGTAGTTGAACAATAAACACCACTTGGCTCTGACCCCTCTCACTGCCTTCGTCGTTTTCTCTCTCCCCCCCCCCCCCCCCCTCTCTCTCTCTTTCTTTCTACTTCCCTCTCTCCTGCGTGCATTCGTATGTAGGCGTGCGCGCAAGTGCTTGTATCTTTCGCAAGTTTACTGGTAGGCCTTAGGGACAAAAAACAAAAGACCACAGAAGCCATCCGCAACTCATTACCTTTTCTTTCTTTCTTTTTTTTGTATCCTACGTCCTACTGACGCGATACAGTATAGTAAGACAATCCTCACTGGTAACGTTTCTACATAGTTACTCACAACCCCACATAACTGTGATACATACAACCCCCACATAACTGTGATACATATCATACCGGAGACAATCCCTAGAAGCGTTGTGGGTGCCACGTTTTACAACTGAATGCACATAGTTACGGGTACCTTTCTCTTCAGACAAACCCGTTCTCTTTTTCCTTTCTTTTTAACACAAAGCATATGGAATGGGTGTTGCAAACCAACACATTTTCTGGATCTTTACGGATGTCTCACAGCGATGTATCAAAGACAGGTGTGTGTGTGTGTGTGTGTGTGTGTGTGTGTGTGTGTGTGTGTGTGTGTGTGTGTGTGTGTGTTGTTACAACACACACACACACACACACACACACACACACACACACACACACAGCGAGAGAGTGCGACAGAGACACAGAGCGAGAGAGAGAGGAACAGCGAGCGAGCGAGCGAGCGAGCGAGCGAGCGAGCGAGCGAGAGAGAGAGAAGAGAGAGAGAGAGAGAGAGAGAGAACACTGAACACTGAAAATTTATTGCATAACACTTGACAAGTGTCAAGTGTTATGCAATGTCAAGTGAGAGAGAGAGAGAGAGAGAGAGAGAGAGAGAGAGAGAGAGAGAGAGAGAGAGAGAGAGAGAACGCAAAAGCGTAGGAAAACTGGCGCATTCCAAAGCGCATACTAACAGTATTTCCAGTCACTGCTCATGCCCATAAAACACTCCCCCGGTTCCCCTGGCTAGCCCCCTGAACGAGCTGCTGTTTACTCTGGTTGCACCTATTTTCTCAATGAAATGCGCTTGGCAAGCCTCGGCATGTAATGTCATACTGCCATTTCTTTTTACTAACCAGTCTCGATCGGTTTAAGTTGGGGAACGTCAAAAATACATCGAGGGGGTGCAGTTCCCAGCCCTGTCATAACCAGTTATACCCCTAAATGCCCATGAATTCTCTTCAGATGACGATTAATTAAGATTGAAGAAAGCTAGCAATGTGTTTAAATGTGATAGATCATTTTGCTTTTTTTATGATTAAAGACTGAATTATGCAATAACAACAAATAGAGACACACCGAAGCCATTACCTGTGCGCCTATTGTGTTTACGCGCATCATCCTCCAAGAATGACACGCTTACTGTCATCCAATAACGGATGGTGGTGGTGTGAAAATGGGGCAAGACGTGAAAAATTACACTTAATGAACGTGGATGCTTGTAGTTACCAGGAACTCCAGATTTTGTTAAGACTTTTAACAGAAAAATGGATTCACGAATGATTAAAGTGAGTACGGCGTGCTTGAAACACAAGAACAGTGACTGAAATCAAAACATTTGACCCCTATCCCTTGGAATGCTGGAAACGTACTTCTACAGTGAGCTCTCCACACACACACACACACACACACACACACACACACAAAGTAGGTCTGCACCGACTGAGACCCTAGTGTCACAGTGTCACGGGGTCAGATGTGGACGGATGTCGAGGCAGTCTGGTCGGAAGTGGGCTGCAGCACACATTTCCAGACGGTCACAAGACATCAAAGGCCGCGCTACAGTCAAGCACACACATCCCCTTTATTATCGGCGGTTCTTTGTGCTTTGTGTTTAAAGCGGGCGCCAACGAGTTCATCGTGGCTTGTGTTTCACTTTGCGTGTGCCACGACTGAGCAAGATGTAGCCGTAGGTATAGTTAACTAAGCCTCACTTAACGTAGGTAGACATGAAGAAAAAACGGGTAAATGGGGGAATAATAAGGATAAGGCAGAACTCGAAAGATTCGCGTACCTTGCCTTAATCCTGCTCGGTCTAACAGATCCTGCACTTTCAAGGCAACCATTAAAAGATAGGAATACGAGACGGGATTCATTAGAGACCTTCAGGATTCCTTTTAGTGATTTAGGTACACCAACAGGATAGTAACCTTTACTTCCATGTCGGCATCGCTATCTCTTATCCCCTCGTGGCGAGCAAGCGCGTCCCACCATACATTTCCTCAGTCCCTTTAAAGGTAGATAAGCAAGTATCTATCGTTTACAGTCTGGGCACCGAGCAGGTAGCAGCGGTTATCTTTGCAGTTGGTGTGGGCAGTTTCGTGCCTACGACACCGTCCGCCGGATTAGAGCTACAAGGAGAAGGGACAAGCAAACACGGCTGATAATGCCCCTCCCGAACCTCTCCAAACACACTCGTGTGCGCAGACATCAGGGCTATCAAGAGGCGTGCCTGGCTGAAGGCCTCCGCAAACCTTCTTGGCTTCCGTGACACTTACGCCGCCTTCACTTGACCCCGCGAGGTGCTCGGGTCATTTCCGGTCTCGTGGACCACAGGGTGTTTTATCTGGACGTTTCTGAGTGTGTGTGTGTGTGTGTGTGTGTTGTGTGTGTGTGTTGTGTGTGTACGCGCGTCAGAGGCTGGGGGGAGGGGGAGGGGAACACTGAGGGCTTGCGGCTTATCGGACATCCAGAGTTGGGCAACGCTTTGTTCGTGCCTACACCGCCGGCCACAGAGTTGTCCAGCTGCACGTACACTGTTCGGCAAATATTTGAGCTTGGAAACTTTGGAGTTCGGTGATCCAAAGCGCACCGGATAAACTGTGGAGTGAGCAAGTCCTGGCACAATAATTACGCCAACTTGATTATTCTCTGCGTAGAGAGGAAAATGAATTGCTCTTTTTACCCTAACGTACATAGAACAGAAAGTAATTTTGCCAATACCAAAACATGAGAAAGAATAAAGAAGAAGAAGAAGCGGGACACTGGCACAACCGTATCAGGATGGGAGAGGAGGGAAGATCGGCGCCTTTCAGTATGGGCAACGAGTAAATGGAAGCGGGATAACGAAGAAGCAGTCTGACGGCCCCATTAAAAGAGACAACTGAAACACTTCAAAATAAACATTATCTGACATAGGAGATACTTTGCCCACCAGTGCCAGGCATTTCCACTGAAGCAGTGTCTCGGGAGGAAGACCCAGGTGACAAACGTGTGCAAAAAGAAAACCAGCAACCATAATCTGTCGTTCCGTAAGTTAGTCCACATTTCACCCCTAAAGTACCGATCAACATGTCAGTTAACCGACAACTTATACACGCAGCATAGAAATAGACAAATAAAACACCATGCACTCAAACCTTCCCCTTCCCCCACATGCACACAGAGAAAAGCAACAACAACAAAAAAAAGGTCGAAGACATTAGTACACTCATTTCATTACGACTAACGACTGTTGATGATGCGTTCAATGGTAACAAAAACAGGCTCTCAGGCATGGGTTGCCGCATGACAATGATGCACGACCAGTTCGGCGAAGACGTTCGCTCGGTTTCATCCATGAAGACATTTGTCTTGTGCTGGGCCTAAGCCCGGGCTTCCAGTTGCGTGCGGAACTATGCCAGCAATGATACGGATCCAAGCAACCAGCGGGGTTCTGTCTTATCTGCCGCCAAGGCAGTGCAGGCAGCAGCACCGGGGGGATAAGGGGGGAACAAGACGTGTAATGCATCATGTGTCCTGATTTCTCCCGTCTGCTGGAAACCAGCTGTGGCAAGGCCAAAAACAAAGGAAACTACCGGCAACAGAGTCGTCTGTTGCATGGCACGACTCCCTTCTTTTTTGCCTGACAGCGGCGTTGGCTTATGTATGTATGCCTGCGTCAGACGAAGAGAGAGAGAGAGAGAGAGAGAGAGAGAGAGAGAGAGGAGAGAGAGTACTGGATGTGCAAGAGATGATAGTGATGTCTGATAGACGAGAGAGAGAGAGAGAGAGAGAGAGAGAGAGAGAGAGAGAGAGAGAGGATTGTCTGGCCGTTGCACAAAAAGCATTATTCTCTTCAGACTTCTCATAGCCTGATCAACTAGACTACATCTCTTACTTACAGTATGTCACTCAATTTATGTATAAACAACACGAGGTGTCGACGAGAACTCGTTCCAATCCAACGCTGAGTTTTCAAATATCAACTTTGTAGGTATTATCTGAATCATCATATTTGTTACCCTTCACTGATGTTACCGTAACCCTTCCCTCTGTCCTGATGATGTTAGCATCTTGTCTTTACCGAGTAATTCTTCGCTGCTGTTCCTCGAGAAATAATAAGCGACCGTCCGCATGACTCCATGCGACGGTGAATAACCCATACCATTACCACCAAATCACTCTGGCCTCCCCCTTTTTCATCATTTCCGAGCCGGGAAGGAAGGAAGATGGTGAGTTTAACGTCATATCCACCGCAGACAAGTTACCCTGTTCCGAGCCGCATATCGCTAATCACAGACACCGGCGGCCCATTTGGCTTCAAGCTGATCAAGAGACGGGGGTGAAGTGCTTCCAGAGGCAGCACGAGCGGGGATGTTTGTTTGGATTATCCATGCTGACGGCCACTGATGGACGTTACGTCACTGAACACCAGAGCTTCGTGGTCACTGCGTTCATCCAGGTTTGCTTAACACGGCACACAAGTCCCGTGAGATAATGCACATGTATACCTGTACGCACACGGCAAATTGACGAGGGTAATGGAGGGAGAAAATTGGCAAAACGGGAGCAAGATGGAACGGAGGGGGCAATGGGGAGCAAGGAAGGAGGGGGGGGGGGGGGGGGCACAGGAAGGAAGAGGAAGCTGCAGCTGGAATGGAAATGAAGGGAAGCGGTACGGACGGAGGAAGGGTGAGCAGGGTCAAGATGGAAAAGATGTCAAGATAGTTTATTCTAGATTTATGGTCCTTGGGACGTTCTTATCACCGCAATTAATCACAGCTTCGCCTCCTCGCTGGCTCGTTGAAGTGTGGCAAGGTTGATCAGTTCCTTGCACCACCTTACCCGTTCTTCTCGTGCAGAGGGCAACAGTGCTGAAAGCCACTTCAAACGTCCAAGCTGAAAAGAGACATTACGAAGTGTTTGCAGATTCATGATCCAAACGTATAAATGCGGCGTTTACATCAAACGCTCAGCTTGTGGACGCTTATTTCAACTTGTGTTCAAATTTTCATGGTGCACTCCGATTCTTGGCAGCATTGTCATTTCTCATATACGCCGGTAGAATGAAACTGCATCAAAAAGTCTGCAAGGTCATTTTCACATGCAAGAGATCTTCGAACTCTGTCATGTCCCCGACCCTCTCTATTCATTTTTTTTTCTGGCGTCAAATCACTCAGTAAAAGCGCGGTTATGAAGACATCTTTTTTACTTAAACACAAGACAGCACATTTGAAATACGTGCGTTTTAGGGAGGAGAGACAAGGGTCGAGGGCAAAAGCGGGGTAGGAAGGGGGGGGGGGGGGGGGGCAAGGGGGAGGGAAGTCATTACATGCAGGAAACAAGCGGTAGCGCGACAAACACGCACACCTTGGCTGAAAAGCTCCGGAGCAAATTGGGGAGCAATAAACACGGAAGGCAGTTCCCTCATACATTAGCTTCTCTGCTACCACGTCGCTAGCGTAACCGCGTGTGCGAAAATAAACGTGCTGTCAAGGAGGGCAACAACCCCATCGTTTCTCTCTTAGCTCGGGACTCGGGGGGGGGGGGGGGGGGGGGAGTCATGTGGTTCCCCTCTTCCTCTCTTCCCACACCGCTTCCTCCCCTCCAGGTCGTCATTTCCCGCACTGGGGACATACGCAAAGAATGAAAGGCGCGGGGGCGACACGGAGCGCCGGGGGTCACTGCATGGGGCAGGGAAGGCAGCCATCAATGGTCAGGACTCTCTGAACCTGATGGGGGAGGTTGGGAACTCAAGGGAGAAGACTGGAGAGCAAGCAAATCGAGCAAGCGAGCCAAGAGAGAGAGGAGAGAGAGGGAGGAGGAGAGAGAGAGGAGAGGAGAGAGAGAGAGAGAGGAGAGAGAGAGAGAGGGGGGGGTGGAGGGAGGAGCGCCTGAATTCTCCTTGCAAGCCGAAGCCTTGCAACAATTCTTCCAAACAGCTGATCTTACGCTGTTTCAGTATGAAGACATGAATGTCTCTGCAGGAGCCTGGCAATTAAATCTATACACCGACATCTAATAACCAGTAGAAGTACTGAACACTGGTGTCTTTTTCTAACGTGGGTAACAGTTTTGAATTCAATTACATGGACCTCACACTTGTCCACGGTTCCAACTTCACTCAAATCCCCATCCCACCCCCAATCCCCACGTGATTACAAACTTCTTTTTCACATCAAGAACAAGTATATCCACTGCAAGACAAGCTCTTAGTGCTGACGTTTGTTTGCTTGTTTTATGCCTGAAGCCAAATTTTAAGTTCGCTACACAATTTTTCTTTTTTTTTAAAGTAAAGGCCAAAGATAGACGTCGCCACGCCTTCACCATCGTGTTTTCGACTTGCTAACTAGTGGAAACTTTTTCATCCCTAAAGATCGGTTATACTGTCTCTCCTCCTCAACGCCTTGAGCGGTTTGTTCTCTAAGGACGGTGAAGTCTCATAAATCGATTGACGTCTGTCCGGAATAGATCTTCTACCGGAAAATTAACCAGGCGTCTTTGAACTGGGTCTCTTATTCTGGAAATTGCCAGACGGCACCCTGAGGGAGTGTGGTTAACGAAGGAAACTTTACAGATTGAGACAATATTGATGGGATTTTGGTAAGAGCGAGGGAAACGAACCAGCTGATTCACTCTTCTACGAAAAATTCAGCAGCAAATAACGCGCGCGTATGTGTGTGTGTGTGTGTGTGTGTGTGTGTGTGTGTGTGTGTGTGTGTGTGTGTGTGTTTTGTGCGCGCGCGGGTGCGTGCGTGCTTGTATGTGTGTGCCTCTCTGTTCACTACGCGGGCATCTTCATACCTGAACGGGCGCTTTACAATCCCGTGCATGTGTACGCCTGAAATCAGCACGTTCTAGGTCTCTTCTACAACACGGTCCTCCTGCTCGGATGAGCATGTCCCAACCACCAAGCGCAAGCGCGAACCAAGAAAACCACCACCTCAACGCAACAGACAGAACCCTTAAGTACCAACCAATAAAGACCTCAACCTCGCTCAACTATTTCCATCCACTTCTAAAACAGGTAACCTGGTCCCAGACGTAAAGGAGGTTGGGCGGGGGGCGGGGCGGGGGGGGGGGGGGGGGGGACGGAGGGTCAAGAACAACAGAAAGATCTGTACCTCCCTCACCTCACATTCCTCCGCTTGAAACCCCCACCTCCCGTGTCTTCTTCCAGTTTGGGGCCTTCCTCACCTGTCTTCGGCTACCTAAGCCGCGTCTCGCTTCAAAGTCTCATCAAAGGGAGGCCGGAGGGGCAACAAGGCGAACATAACACCATCCGACCGTGGGTGAAGGACAAAGGCCGAGCATCCACCCATCCCCCCAATTATATCAACCGTGAGTGTGGCTGGGCGGGTAGACTGAAACAACTGGGATTAGTCCCCGTCGTTCCATCACCTGAATGAATCGCGTTTTAACGAAGCTTTTGCAGTTTTCTGCTGTGTGGTCTATGAGTGCTTGGGATAAAATGGTTGGGAGTGTGTGTGTGTGGGGGGGGGGGGGGGGGGGGTATTGAAGCTGGACAGACGGGCAGTGGGGAAGGGGAGGAGGAAGTGAGAGTGGAGAAACAACACACACACACACACACACCACACACGCACACACACACACACACACACACACAGATGAGAGGAATGGATACAAAACGTCAAGGGGAAAAGTTTTCCATTCGCGAAAGTTTTCGGCTGCTAAAGTCTTGTTTTCTAAAACGTCAACTGATTTTGAATCTTTAAGATCCGTTTTGTTGTTGCTGACGTTTTTTTTTTTTTTCTTTCTTTCTTAAATCTCTGTACAATAAAGAGAAGAACGTAAACGCCAATAACGCGTGTCTGAAACCATGCAGAAACCGCCCCCCCCCCCCCCCCACCCCCCACGGGATTCGGGTTCTGTCACACGTTCTTCCAACACCCCCCTCCCTTCCGCCCCATCCACCCCACACCTCTTCCCCACTCACCTCTCACCCTCCTTCAAATGCCTAATACCTTCTAGTCTCAGTCCCCAAACACCCTCTACAAACATGCGAAATCAGGTCGGATCAAAATATCTGTATGCTGCTTGCCGTGTGTGCATGTCTGTGGGCAGCCCTGTGAGGCCGTATCTCATGACTTAATAAAAATGAACGATGAGAATTAGGATAGGGAGAAAAACAATCGTCTCTCGAGAATCCGAGCGAACATAACAAAAAGATCGATGACTAGGGCGTTCCTCCGTTTTTGTCATAAATTTCACGCAATGTTGCGATAAAAGGCGGAAATCGCCGCACACACCCGATTCTCAGAGCTGGAACGATATCCTTTTACGGGTCGGAAAAGCCAGGATTTACTTTTACAGCTCCTGAGTTTTTGTGACTGGGGTTTTTTTTTCCCCTACTTCGTTTTCCCTTCCAGTTTCACACTCACACACACACAAAACACACACACACACACACACACACACACCACACACACACACACACACAACACCAGATACTCGGCATAATGACGATGAATCTTGACATTCAAATCTGAGGGTTCTGCACAATGCTGAGGATACAAAGGGAGTCGAGTTTCGTGCATCCGAGTTGTGTCTGCCTTGATCAATGACAGGAAAAGGCTAGGCACAGACAGGGCTTTCACACTTTATCGCCTAAATTCTTGATGCCTTAGTCTGCACGCAGCCTCTCTCTCTTCTCTCTCTGTCTCTCTCTCTCTCTCTCTCTCTCCATGCGCTGAGAGAGACACACAGAGAGACAGAGCGAGAGAGAGTGCCGGCGAAGTTAAAAAAAAAAAAAATGTGTGTGCGCGCGCGCGCGCGCGCGCGCGCGCGTGTTGTGTGTGTGTACACGTGTGTTTAAACATGAGTTGTTTCACACCTCAAGAAAGCCCCTACGCTTATTATCAAAGAAAGACTGAACCAGAACTGGATGCCTAATCACAAGAGCGAATATGTCATCGCGACCTGGTCGCCCTTTAATTGCCGGGGCTTCGCCAAGTGTCTGGACTGACCGCCAGATAACGGTATCAACCGACTGTCACTCTGTTATCAGGGGCAGTTACTCCCAGGCTACCCGAACTCTTCACAAGGCATGTTGACGTTCTGAGCCCTGTTATCTCTCGACAAGTGAACTGGTGCCGCTCCTCCTATTTTTTCAACCGAAACGGGTGTAGTGTTCGGCGTCTGATTCCAGAACACCCAGACTAGTAAGCTGTAACATGAGCTAAAATACATCCTATCGCTTAACAAAACATAATTATATAACCCACAGTGGAATTTCATCCTCTTGTAAAATAAAACTTGATTTCATGAGAAAACTGTATGCGTTTAGATCTGGCATGGGCCAAGCGTGAAATAGATCTTCTTTTTGTTAGCATACTTTATTCCATTCCAAGCCCCTCAAGATATTTTGGGCGAAAATATGAACTTGGTTTTGGCGCACAATGAGTAATCATCCCAGCACTTTCAAGTGGTTCTTGCGTCCTTCAACAAAAAGGTCACTGTGTTTTGACTAGAACGGGGCATTTCGTGAAATTGTGATTTGCTGCAAGTACTACGTCAAAAATAAGCATAAGTAAATAAAACGTTTTATAAGAACTTGTGCTCGCACGTGCGCGAGTGCACACTCCGTGCGTGACTGGGAGTTGGGAGGGTAGGAGCGAGGGAGGGGAGGAAGATAGGCGGGGTGGAGCGAGGGTGGGAGGTGCCATGGGCAAGAGAGGGGAAGGGTGGGAAGAGATATCGCGCGAATGTGGTTCAAACACGCCCCAGCACAGACGATAAGGTGAACATGTTGCTCCCCCACCAACGTATCTTGGGTTTCAACGCTTCCATCAGCCCAGTCTCCCGTATCTTGGTCTGACGACACACACGCCATTGCTCTTATCTCCAACCGATAATTGCTGCTGAGAGAAAGCGAACGGGAGAGAGATGAGGGGGATCGAGGGCGAGCGAACAGAGAGAGAAGAGAGAGGAGAGAGAGAGAGAGAGAGAGAGAGAGACTGGGGGTAGGAAGCGTGGAGGAGGTACAGGGGTGGTAAGCAAAGTGTCAGGCGTGAATTAAAGTAAATAAAGCAGATGAAGTTCAGTTTAAACACTGGTGATGTACTTAACTAAGCTGGGGGAGACTCCAGTTTGCTTGGTGATAATGTTCTCCCCTGCATTCCGTACCAAACAACTGATTTGCCTAACGTGTATCCAAACTTCATAAGTGCTATCTTTTGGTAAGATGGAGAGATTCAAACCTACTGTCAGTGTAACAGACAGGTACGCCATCATTCTCTTCTGTCATTTTGTTTGCTTGACAACTTTCATTCTTTGAGAGTGAAAGAAATAAACAAAGAAAAACAAACGAATACGATAATAACGGTCTATGGCGACATCCAGTGCCACAGTAACAGCTGTGAAGGTGGCTTAATGAGAGTATTAATCACGGGAGAAAAATAATATGCATGCATGACTTGCACACCAAATATCGCTGTCAATGGCACATCCCCCCCCCCCCCCCCCCCTCACATGACAAATTGCTATGCACTCATTCATACAAACGCAAGGGAAGGAAAGAAGAAAGGGTGGTGGGGTGGTGGTGTGTGTGGAGCGGGTAGACAGATTGTATGGGAGAGAGACAACAGATTACTCATGCCAGAAAAAAGGGGATACTGGCTTTATATATAACACACAGAGAGAGAAGAGAGAGAGAGAGAGAAGAGAGAGAGAGAGAGAGAGAGAGAGAGAGAGCTAGAGAGAGAGAGAGCTGTGATGGGAATACACAGGCTGTGATAGGAGTAGCGAGGTTGAAAGAGAACACGGCACTGGTTTCAAAGAAGGGAACCCGGTCGTGCGAACCTGCTGCTGGCTGAGCGGTTCAGGGCACCAAATTTTTAAACGTTCGAATCCCATCTGACGCCCAACATAAAGCGTGTGTATGTTCGTGTGTATGCGCCCGCGTGTGCGGGTGTGCGTGTGTCTGTGTTTTCTGTCCAATTATCGTGTTGTTGTTCTTTTGGTAACAGTTTCGCCCCTCCTTTCACCTTACCCCCACACCCGCAACCTATCCACCCACCCGCCGACATCTCTTGCTTTACTACCATGGTTATCCCCATTATATGCAAAACGTGCCAACACTGGTGTGGGAGGTACAACTGGATGTGTCATCACTAGATACCAAGATCGTTACACCAAGACAGTGATAGTCTGTACACGGGGGAAAGCAGAGGCGCTAAGACATTCGACGTGCTGAATTGTTACATACCTGATGTGTCCCAGATAGACATGTGGATGGTGTATGTGTCAGACACGTTGTAGGAGCCACTGTATGTGTCGAAGCCTGTCGGTGTGTAGCCCTGAAACACAATTTATGAGCAAATTGAGTACAAGAGGTATTCAAGCAAACCATCTACACGCGCGCGCGCACGAACACAGGTTCACGCACGCACGCACACAGACAGACAGAGAGAGAGAGAGGAGAGAGGACAGACAGAGACAGACAGAGAGACAGACAGAGAGACAGCGAGACAGAGAGTAGGGATGAGACAGAGAGACAGACAGAGAATGTGTGTGTGTGGGGGGGGGGGAGGGGGGGAGAGAGAGAGAGGAAACAGACAGAAGAGACAACAGAGACAGAGACTGAGGGGGACAGGACACACTTCAATGGTTTAAGAAGATTAAAAGGAACTACTATACGCCGGTTAAACCATTCAAAACGCCAACTTCTTTACGTTTTAAAGCGAGCAATTCATTGCTTTTAATAACTTAAGTCTCAGTCTACCGGCCCCAAACACTTTTTTTTTAATACATTGTTTTTCTTCTTTCAACCCGGAGTGAATGTTTCCTGTTTTACCGCTGCAGACAGGAGGATAATGGGCATGCATCTTTTTTTTTCTTTTTTAACGGATGAAAAGTTGAATGGCACTTTCGTATGTGTATTGCCTCAGTGCTAAACATAGAACGACGGCTATCTATCATGCCGACGACGAATGTGCTTCTGGACTGTGGAGAGAGAGAGAGAGAGAGAGAGAGAGAGAGAGAGAGCTGAGCGCAGTTGGGGTAGGGGTGGAGGTGGCGGTAGAACGGGACAAGGGTGGAGCGGAGCAATGTGGTGAACTGGAAATCTTGTCAAGCCAGTTCCACGATTTGCGTTTTGGCGTTTTCTTTTGTTGGACCAGACTGTTGCGAAGTGAGACGGGGTTCAGAACTGAGTTTATATTGGGGGGAGCTGGGCTTGCAAAATTAAACCGAGCGTTACAGAGCAAGGGCGGAAGAAATATGTAGTACCAACAAACCCCACCACGAACGAGTGACGACGACAACCACTTGGCGGTTGGTTGGTTTGGTTGGTGGTAGCCATGTGATGGATGGGGTGGCGTGACGGGAAAAGATTTTTTCTTTCCCTGCGTGTTTTGCATTCTCCCAGTGTGAGAGAGAAAGGACAGAGCTGAGCGGGGGAGGGAGGAGCACGATAAACAAGAATAATTGGATTAACCAGATGGAGACCACTCTCCTGGCATTGTTCACATTCCCTACAACCACCGTCTGGTCGCCGACTGTGTACAGTATGCGTCACTCTCTGCGTGATTTCTGGACCCAAAACGCACGCCTGCGCGCGCTCATATGCCTTCACACACACAACACACACACACACACACACACACACACCACACACACACGACAAACACAAGCAGACAAAGAAGAAGTATAAAACACATTTCGCCGTTAATTTGAAGCAGCTGCCTGCCCGCACAGCATGTCTGACCTATCCATAGACTGTAGAGGAAAAAACGATGTGCACTTTACGGTCTTTTCTAATTTCCACTCTAGGTCTACTAACACTATGCACGTGAGGCCAAACCAGCGACAAAACATGCAGGAGGGATCGACGGGCGACTAAACCTCCATGAAGTGCTCGGTTCACTTCGCCGGACCGTGGCTGCGTTCAGTCTGCCACCACTTTTTCCTGCTTTTCAATTATTTATTTTTCTTTTAGCGATCTTTCCCTGTGCTTTCCTAACCCACGTGTTTTTTTTTTGTTTTTTGTGTTTTTGTTTTCTTTGTTTTTTGTTTTTGTTTTTTGTTTTGTTTTTTTCCCCCTGCTTGGAGGGTGAATAATTTTCATGTCTTTTTCTTCTTCATAGCTTTTAAAAAAATTTTTTTCATCAACGCTACCTTTAATTTCCAAATTCATGATGTTTCTCTTTTCCCCAACCCCACCTCCTTTCCCATACTTCCCCTACATTTATCTTTTCATTTATAACCTGTGTCATTCCATGAACCTGGCAGAACAGAAAAGATCGCTACTTTTTGCGATGCCTTTCTGCGGCATGTATGGAATAATAGGTTGCCGAACTGACGGAAAGCGCAAGCCGGAACAGCGGTGACTGCACAGTTCGGTTCGTAATCTGGAGTTTCCTCATGAAAGCATAAGGATTATGAGGATCTGGTTGGGTAAAATCAAGCGCTGGGTATGGATATCGACTGAAAATTGGATTTCTGTTGTTTTTTGTTTGTTTGTTTGTTTTTGTGCTATTGCACAGTAGCGATGTAAGTTGCCATTGTGTGTAAAATAAAGTGATACTGTCTGCTTGAATCCTGTCAATGGAATGATGCTGCTCGTTCGTATGAGACCACTTGCATACTGCGCATACACCAACGAAGTCGTTTCGTTTTCCGTTCGAGCACTCATGTTTCGAAATGATTGTAAATTCAGGTAGCAAAAAGTAAGAAAGTCCGATAATACAGGAAAAGAATGATAATGATAAAATAAAGACACAGCAAGGTAGGTAAAGAGATTAGAAAACAAAGCCAAGAATGGAATTATTTTGTACAATTAAAGGAAAAAACGCAGAAAACAGGTAAGGGTTCGGGTGACTCGTGTAGTTGAAAAGGAAAAAAAAAGTGGAAAAGTATGAAAAAGAGGAGGGAAAAGATATAGAAAAAGACAGGCGAGGGAAAAATAAGGGTAGGAAAAGTAAAAGAAATGTTGGGATCGGCAAACTCACGGAATGTATGGGAAAGCAGAGACAAGTACGAAAAGACATAAAATGTAGGAAAAGATCTCGTTGGCTGAAACATGTTCTGACGACCACATGCCAGTGACCCCGAGCGCTCTTTAGCCTTGAAGGGAGCAGCCTCACAGGGCACTGGCCTCAAGTGGTTTCCACCGGCCAGATTTTTTTCTTTTTTTGCTGACTGAAGACAAGTAAAGTCTTTTGATATATTATAGCTTCCGTCCCTCTGCCCCCTGCAGACGTGGCTCTTCAGTCAGCTAGAGAAGGCCAAGACGCCATGTCATCAGTCTCTCAGCACTCCCAAATGCATCCTTGATAGAGGGGGTGATGGAAATTGCTCTCTCTCTCTCTCTCTCTCTCTCTCTCTCTCTGAGCTTTTTTCCAGGCCCTACCTTCCGGCCCTCCCAACCAGCTGCATCCTAAGGAAAACAAACAAACAAAATGAACAAGTCTACATCTCTTCCACTTTCTCTTCAGAAGACTGGAAATCCCAGTCCGCCTATCAACAACCTAACCTCCAACCCATCCCCCACCTTCCTTCCCCGCTGCCTTCCTTCTCGTTCTTCTCTTCTTGCGTGCCACTTTCCTCAATTTACCGACCCATAAACGACTCTGGTAATAGCTAGCCGACTAAATTCGAGTGCAACACCGAAAACTGGAGTCAAAAGAAGCCTTCCTTTAAATGTATTCTTTCTGTGTGACCTGTACTTCCTGGCTGTAATATTCATCATCATGATCACCATCATCCTATTATCAACATGTGTTTCACATCTGCTTTAAGTTTTTTTTTTTTCTGGAATCATTCCAGACGTTGCTGGCTCCTTACTGTTTCCCAATATATTTTAGATACACGACTAATTTCACGCGCTGGAAGCGTGCGTACCTTTTTCAGTCGCCGTCCTTTCGTGTTATTTTTTTCCTCAGTTTTTTTTTTCAAAGAATGGTACGGAAGATGAGGGAGTGTAGACCTAGAAGC
>CM065716.1:46542125-46547125 GCA_033310375.1 Conus canariensis | reverse complement strand
AGGAGGAGGAGGAGGATGAGGAGGAGGGGGAGGAGGAAGAAGAAGAAGGAAGAGGAGGAGGAGAAGGAGGAAGAAGAAGAAGGGGAGGAGGAGGAGGAGGAGGAGGAGAGAAGAAGAAGAAGAAGAAGTAGAAGAAGAAGAAGAACAACAACAACAACAAGAGGAGAACTTCAACTAGAGAATCTGACCTTGCTCAAATCACTGCATGGATGCAATTCCAAGGTTACAATTTCTGTGGATGAAGTCTGTCTTTACATTCATTGTAACATTCTAAGATTCGTAACTGCACACTAAAAATAGATAGTTTGAAAGCAAATTACCGAAAACAGTGAATATCTAGAGACCGAACAGCACTTTTTTTCTCAGGAATTTCCAGAAGGGGATTCTTGATATTTTTGCTGGGTTTTGTTTCGTGTGATCGATTGTCTCAATCTTAAAAAGAAAGGTGAAAGTCAGAAAATATGCATAAGAACAACTAAACTGCCGAAGCTGCTACGTCCATTCGTACTATGCACTTCCACCAACACCGCAAGCAATAGCAACACATTCCCGCCAACCTCATCACCGTCAAGAACAACAACCACAAAAAAAAACAAAAACAAACAAACAACAACAAAAAAACCACCAGCACAACAACAACAACAACAACAACAACAAATCATAACTGAAAAACCACAGCTTTATCTAAATTAACTGTCTATGTAACCCGCCGAACACGCATGATTTTCGGTAAATATAGCGCTTAAAATGCTAGTCTTTTTCTGAGCAATCGTCTTTGTTGATGGTTTTTTTTGGTTTTTTTTTCTGTTCGTGTGTTTTTCTTCCCCCATAATACGGACTACATACACACAACTCAAAACCCCAGGGAGGTCACTCCTATTTCCCTTACTTAAGTCGCACACAGAATGGAAGCAGAACGGCTACTGTCTGGGGGCGAAATCTGGGCTCGTGACGAGATTACCGATGAGGCCATTTAGCTTGAAGGCTGGGGCGGGAAGAAGACCACCCACTTCTGGCCCACTATCTCACGTTTCAGGGCGGTGAATGAGCAATTAATTGTCCAGGGGTCGTGTCTCTCCGCTGGTGACTGTGGTCCGTCAGTGTGGTCCAGGATCCAAGACCTCTGATGCACCAACGTTCTGTTTCGTTTAGCCTGGACATTTGAAAGAAGGAAAGAAGGTAGAAGGATAGGAATGGAAAGATGTGACGTGTGGTGTGGTGTGATGTGGGGTGTGGTGTGGTTTGGTGCGGTGTGGTTGTGGTGTGGTGTGGGGTGGGATGGTGGGGTGAGGTGGGGTTGGGATGCCGTCTGCTTTGGGTGTGGTGTGGTGTGGTGTGGTGTGGTGTGGTGTGGTGGTGGTGTAGTGTAGTGCAGTGCAGTGTAGTGTAGTGCAGCGCAGTGTAGTGTAGTACAGGGCAGTGCAGTGGTGCGTAGTGTTGTATAGCGTAGTGTGGTGTAGTGTAGTGTTGTGTACTGTTGTATAGTGTGGTGTAAGGTAATGCAGTATAGCGTAGTGTAATGCTGTGTAGCGTAGTACGATGTAATGAAGTGTAATGCAGTGCAATGCATTACACTGTGTGGTAAATGCACTGCAGTACAGTGTAGTGTAGTACAGTGTAGTGTAGTGTAGTACAGGTAGTGTAGTGTAGTGTAGGGTAATGCAGTGCAGTGTAGTGCAGTGTAGTGTAGTGTAGTGTAGTGTAGTGTAGTGTAGTGTAGTGTAGTGTAGTGTAGTGTAGTGCAGTGTAATGGAGTGCAACATATTACATAGCTGAGTGTAGTGTAGTGTAGTGTAGTGTAGTGTAGTGTAGTGTAGTGTAGTGTAGCGTAGTGTTATGCCGCGCAGCGTAGTGTGGTATATGTAGTGCACTGTGTTGTAGAGAAGTGCAGTGTAGAGTAGAGGGGGGACGTTATAAGAGAGGTTCAGTGTGCTTTTCATCTCCTTGAAATTAAACAGCTATAGTGTAGTGTAGTATAAAGCAGTGTAATGCCGAGCATAGTAGTGTAGCATAATGTAATGCACTGTGTTGTAGAGTAGTGCAGTGTAGCCTACCAGGGGAACGTTATAAGAGAGGTTCAGTGTGAGTTTCCATCTTCTTTAACTTAACCAGCTGTAGCGTAGAGTAGTTGTAGTGCAGTGTAGTGTAGTGTAATAGAATAGAATACTGTGCACAATAGTGTGGCAAATGTAGTGCACTGTGGTAAGGAGTTGTGTAGTGTAGTGTACAGGGATCGTTGTAAATAATTAAAAAAAGCTTTAGCGTGCTTTTCATCTTCTTTTACTTAAACAGCTGTTACTGCATCTTCTAAACCCGTTTCTGCTACTACCAGTACCACTACTTCTGTTGCTGCCATTGCTGCTGCTGCTACTGCTGCTGCTGCTGCTGCTGCTGCTGCTGCTGCTGCTGCTGCTGCTGCTGCTATGGCAGCTGCTACTGCTCCTGACTTATTTTTCAACTCTATTCCTTCCTCCCGTTTTCCACTCTCCTCTTTTTTTTTTCTTCACCTGCTTTTTCGTCCTTCTTTTCCCCTTATTTCTCTATTGGTCTGTTCCCGCTTCTTTCTCTTGTTCTTATCGCTTTTCTTCCTCGTCCTCCTTTTCTTCTTCTCCCTTTTCCTTGCTTTTGTTTGTTTTTCTTGTTTTTCCCCTCCTTCTCTCTCCACCCGTGTTTCTAAATCTTCTGTTTCTTCCCTCCCCCCCCTCCCTCTCTCCTCCTATTCCTTTACTGTTTTTCTTCGTGTTCTTTCTGTTCCCTTTCCATTTTTTTCAGCTACTCCCTTTTCTCCCTTTTCCTCCTTTTTTTTCCAACTCGTGATGTTGTTACTGCTCTTGTCGTTGTCGTTGTCGCCGTCGACGTCGTCGTTGTTGTTATTGCTGTTGTTGTTGTTGTTGTTGTTGTCGTAGTTATTGTTGTTCTTGTTCTTGTTCTTCTTGTTCTTGTTATTCTTGTTGTTGTTGTTGTTGTTGTTCTTCTTCTTCTTCTCTGTTTTTTTTTTGTTTGTTTCTGTCTGTCTGTCTGTCTGCCTGTCTCTAATTCTGTCTGCCTCACTTTTACTCTTCTTTCTTGATCTGATTATCCTTGTTCTTCTACCTCCTCCCAATTCTCCCTCCTTCTCCTCTTCTTCCTCCTGCTCCTCCTCCTACTCCTCCTCCGCCTCCTCCGACTCTTGATTTTTCTGACTTCACCGGTGTCTGCAGTATCACGATTACCAGCCATCACCCTCACCCCGGGGCCTCGTCTGTCAGACGTTAGTGGATGCCTGTGACCTTTAGGGAACTTACAGACCAGATTAGTGGACCTGACAGAGAGAGAGAGAGAGAGAGAGAGAGAGAGAGAGAGAGAGAGAGAGAGAGAGAGAGAGAGAGAGAGAGAGTTCAGACTTCTGATGGTTTTTTGCGTTTTGGCCATCGATCCTTGAACAAACCACACTGACACAAACACATCTGTACTCAGACACTTTACACATTTACACGATCGTATATAGATAGAGCGTAAAAACAAATGTACAAACAACAACAAAAAATAATACAACTCACTGAAATGGCCATACATACCATGCGAAGTATATGTGGAGAAATGAGTACAATCCTTGAATATGGACCTCGAGTTTTACGAGAGAGAGAGAGAGAGAGAGGAGAGAGAGAGAGAGAGAGAGAGAGAGAGAAGAGAGAGAGAGAGAGAGTGCATTTTGAACAGCAATCTTGGGAACCATATCGCACCTAATAAACGTCTGTAGCTCACACAACTCATCGGTGCTGTCATGTGGGAAATGATGAATTGTCCTCGCTGTCTGAATCAGACAGAAAACCAGGAAAGAAGGATTGGGCACACACACACACACACACACACACACACACACACACACACACCACACACCACACACGCACTACGCACGCACGCACGCACGCACACACGCACACCACACACACACACACACACACACACCACACACACACACACACACACACACACACACACACACACACACCACACACACACACACACACACACACCACACACACACACACAACACACACACACACACACACACACACACACACACACACACACACACACACCAACACACACACACACACACACACGCACACACACACACACGGACACACACAAGAAGTACTGAAGACGAAGCTAGCGACTTCATATTTTGTGTCATTTCATCATTGTGTATTATCATGTCATAGCGTGTATTGCAATAACAGAAGATATGGAACTCTATCAAATCATATAACGAATCAACTCAGAGTTGTCTGTCGTTACTTCACTCTGTACATTTTAATTAGAACATATCAAATCATATTAACATAATATAGAACAACATATCATTAGCAGCAATACTTATACGTCTCAGCTTAGAAATCAGCTTATAGCACGCTAAAAGAAATACATCATCGTCGTGTGTTCTTGCGTCCTGGCGTAACTTCATCGATCATAAGAAAATATTGCATCACATATATCGTATCTTCATAGGGTCCCGTCATGTCTTAATGTATATCTTCATCATAGAAGACATTAAACCAAATCACCTCATATTACGATATCATGATAACTGTTCGGGTGGAAGTGCATGACATTGAAAGTAGTGTCCTTTTCCAGTGGAGAGTTGATATTCTCAGTAGATAACCCACAAAATGAGTACACACTTGTTGGCCTACATCTTTCGCTCTTGTATATACTGTTCACTTTCAAGTCAGGTTGATCATTATGGCCTAGCTGATCTTGCAGCACATTTTCAAGGCTGTCAACACATCAGGAAAAATAAAAAGCGGCCTCATCCTAAAAAAAAAAAGAAAGGAAACAAACACCGAAGACAATATCTACAGATATACATTAATTAATGACTGGGTAGCTGAACTATTGATGTTCTTTAGGCAGATCAGACTAGGCCTTGTTAATAAGGGCGACAGCCATTCCGCTTAATTTTCAAAAACTCCCAGTTCTTTTAAAAAAAAAATGTGAAAAAAGTAACTACGAATATT
>CM065716.1:46529625-46537125 GCA_033310375.1 Conus canariensis | reverse complement strand
ACTAGGTGTGAGTCAAAAAAGAGAGAAGCATGAACCAAGAAAATAGAGGAATGTGACTTTTGGAAAGAGGAAATCGTGATCATGGCAACAGATCATTGTAAGACCTGAAAACTCGTTACTGTATATGTCTCGCGTGCTCGTCATGTCGAATGGTCTTGCCTTTGAAAAGACGGCTTTGCAAAGGTGCGAAACACCGGAAGTCGAAAACATCTGTCATCATTAATTGTTTTCACTGGTCACAGATTTTTTGGGTCCAAAATTTGTTTTGTTTCTTATCGCTACCCAGTATTTGGTGTCCACACGGCAAATCCAGTAAAAACAAAACAAACAAAAACAAATTGCTTTTCATGTAAAACTCACAGTCTGCATATCAAAGTCACACTTTTTTTTCCAGTGAAAATCATAATTTCACGTCAAAACAGCGATTATTGCTGAAAGAAGGAATTGTAGTCCATTGACATGAGTAAGTTCTCATAGAATTCCAAGAACAAGGAAGGACTCTAGTCTTCTATGAACTGGCGGCAGAAAGAAATATTGCGTGAGTGCTAATTTTGCTGTCTGTTTTTGGCTACTTCTAGAAGGTCAGCTTAAGCCGCTCCCTCTCCCATTTACACCCCTCCCTGATCTCTCTCTCTCTCTCTCTCTCTCTCTCTCTCTCTCTGTCTGCTACTTCGTGTTGGTAAGCCAGACCGGAGTTATGCGAAGTGTTACTAAAATTGTCTGTTTTGTTTTTATGGCTGACGTCAAATTCTGGGACCTTCGGTGCACCCAGACGGCATGACATTGAAGTGGGGGACGAACACTGGATGGCCAGTTCTTTAATTAGCAGACCTACATGCTTACTGAGTTTTGAGAATCTAGCTGAATGTCTTTTCTGTGAACAAATTTGATGTTAGAGTGAAATGAATGACACATAGCTTATCATTATCATTATTATATTATTATTATTATCATTATTATTATTATTATTATTGTTACTACTACTATTAAATCTGCTCTCTCTCTCTCTCTCCTCTCTCTTCTCCACACCACACACACACACACACACACACACACACACACTACATGCCTGGGAGGGGGACTGAGCATGGGCGGAAGAGGATTAAGGGCTGCCCGCGAAATGGACAGGGAGGGGAGATGGGGGAGGGGCCTGGGGTATTAAAAACACTCGGGTGCCGGACATACTTTCTCTCTCCATACGAGGACAATTGACAGGCCCACCACGGAGGAAGGCGGGAGAGAGGAGACGGTGTGTGCCTTTTAACCCTGCTATGACCCTGAGTGGCCGACTGAGCCGTGTGGACAATAAGAGCTACAGATGATTCCCAATGTACCTAGAAGACAAAATACGTTGATAGCGATCCGGTAGCCGTGCTCCATTCGGTACAATATTCTCACTCTTGCCACTATTCCCCAGTGCCAGTACTTGAAAGAAGGCACCAAACAACATCACCAAAATCTATCTTTTGGTAATACAGATACACGTATAATCACACGCGATTATAGCACTAGCCTAAAAACATAGAAAAAGACGTCTGTCAGCAATCAGCATACAAAACCAGAAAAGACTGAAGCACAAAAATCTCCAATCGAATGTGCACTCGCACCGAACGACCAGAACCATCAGAAGACGCTTGTGAGTACCTGTAGCCAGTAAACCTATGGTAAAGAGAACAATAGGAAACACACACACACACACACACACACACATACACACACACACACACACACACACACACACACACATACACACACACACACACACACACACACACACACACAAGGCGTTTCGATTTGTTCATCTGTTTAAGATCAAATTCATAAGCAGTAATTACTCGGTTTTGTCAGTGCATTAAAAAGAAAAAGAAAGATTAGAAAAAGGGAAGAGAATAGGGAAAAAAAAGGCCGACGAGAAATATTTTTTGAAGCATAATTGAGAAGAAAAACAAAACGAAGAAAGAAAGCGAAGTGCACTGCAAGTAAATGATCAAAAGCAGACATAAACAGAAATCGAAACAGAAAGCAAAATGAACTTCACATTCGACGGAAAGATTTCTTTGTGCATGTTCATGATGATAAGACTGTCTAAAATAGTCTTCCCGGATGGTAACAACGACTACCGGCTGAATTCAACAGAGCGTGAGGGGTGAAATCACTCGACAAATAATGCCGAGAACATTCAGATCATTTCAAAGGAACCACAAGGTATTGTCTTTCCAGAACAATCTGAAAATTGTCCTTGGGTGGGGTTTCTAAAGTAAGATGACTAAGACAGGAAATTCTGGGAAAAGATGTTGATCGTATGACGAGATGAGACTTCCTATTACAGAAAAAAAGAAACCCCAGGTGTGGCTGTAGAAATACTTCTAGCGTGTGTGCTAACTAATGTTTAGGTACGTATGCTGATTACAAGTTGTCTGAGTATCTCTGTCCCTGTCACTGTATTTTACTGTCTCTGTCTCTTTTTGAGCTCTGTCTGGGTCTGTCTGTCGTACTCTCGGTCTTTGTCTTACTGTCTGTCTGTCTGTCTGTCTGTCTGTCTGTCTGTCTGTCTGTCTGTTCTGCTCTCTCTCTCTCTCTCTCTCTCCTCTCTCTCTCCTCTCTTGTATTGGTAAATTGCAGTTTATCTGTGTTCCTCTGTCTCTGACACTGTATCTCTCTGTCTTTATCGCATCTATCTCTGTCTCGGCCCGTCTGTCTGTCTGTCTGTCTGTCTGTCTGTCTGTCTGTCTCTTGTATTGGTAAATTGCAGTTTATCTGTGTTCCTCTGTCTCTGACTCTGTATCTCTCTGTCTTTATCAAATCTATCTCTGTCTCGGCCCGTCTGTTTGTCTGTCTGTCTGTCTGTCTGCCCGTCTGTCTGTCTGCCCCCCTCTCTCTCTTCTCACTGTCTCTCTCTCAAGTCCCCCCCCCTCACACCTTTACTCTCGCTCGCTCTCGTTCTTTCTGTCTTTGTCACGCCCTCATATCGGCGTCCATGTGTACGCTGTAAATGTCAGGTTTCACTGCATTGTTCTTTTAAAGAAAATATGAACAGAGCTTCTTCCGTTGTGTAGGTCTGAATCATACATTCTGTTTCTCTCTTTCACAGAGCCATCTGTATTTGTTTTTCTTTAGAGATGATCAAACCACGATTAGCAAGGTGTAGAACCATCCATCAACATTTGTTTACGATGAAAAAAACAAAACAAACAAGAATCGGATGCCAACACCGAGAGACTTAGATTACAAACATGGATGTAAATATACAAGAAACTTGAATTAAATATATGTATGTATATATACATATGTATATATATATATATATATATATAAAAAAATAAGGTACCCTCTGCCCTGCCTCTCCATGCATTGTGTGTGTGTGTGTGTGTGTGTGTGTGTGTGTGTAGAGAGAGAGAGAGAGAGAGAGAGAGAGAGAGAGAGAGAGAGAGAGAAACTGTTTCCTAGACTGTGACTGCGTGTGTGTGTACAGTTTCTGCGGGCCACCGCTTTGAATACTGTATATTTTTTCTAAGTACTATTATTACGCCGTGCGGGACTCTTACTTATTTTAATGTTGGATTTTCTCAATAACCCAAGTCTGAGAAAAGAGTCGCACAAGGCCTATTATGCAAATAACACGAACACAGTCCCTCGAATGTATGTATGCTCATCTCCTCACGCTTATACATTTAATGAGACGATTTGGGAGGGAAAAGATGAAGGGGGCAGAATGTGTGTGTGTGTGTGTGTGTGGTGTGTGTGTGTGTGTGTGTGTGTGTGTGTGTGTGTGTAGAGCGCGTGCGTGAGTGATTGCTTGTGTATGTGTGTGTGTGTGTGTGTGTGTGTGTGTGTGTGTGTGTGTGTGTGTGTTGTTTATGTGTGTGTGCACTCGCGCGCGCGTGCGCGTGTGTACGTATGCATAATTATTTGAGGGGTGGAAGTTAAGGGAAGGGAGGATAGGAAGAGGAGCATAAAGACCATGAGCATACATATACAGACGTCAAGAACAAAGACATGAGCGGGTGAGAGCGGGTAGAAAAGACCGAGATGAAGAGAGGGGTGAGAAGGGAAGAAAGGGAGAGGGGAGCGAGGAGGAAGAGGGTGGAGTTGAAAAGCGAGACGCGAGCAGTCTTTGAAGAGGATGTTCACAGCCACGTTAACAACCTGGTAGGCTAATTCAATCGTAAAGCACCCAGTTAGCGGTCAGGCGTCAAGAGTTCGAATCACTTAGACACTAAACATAAACCTTGTCGTTTGTACCGCCCATTTTAACGTGTTGTCGTTCTGCTGACATCAATGTAGTGTTAGAGAGATCCCCTTACTTCCACACTCGTAGGATAATTATCTCCGTCTGCCATATCACATCAGCGAAAAAAATAAAGTCGACAATATGTATATATTTGTTATGTTCTGACAAAATGACATCCAATTTACCACTTTACTACCCCTCCTTCTTCTTCTGCGGGGGGTTGAAAACATTCATTTTTGTCATGCAGTGTGTACCATTTTACAACGCCCTCCTTGTTCTGTTGGGCTTTGAGAATATTCATTTTTGTTATGCAATGTACCATTTACACCCCTCCCTCCCTCTTCTGTTGGGCTTTGAGAATATTCATTTTTGTTATGCAATGTACCATTTTACTCCCCCCCCTCCCCCCCCCCCTCGCTTTTCTGTTGGGCTTTGAAAATATTCATTTTTGTCTTGCAGTGTACCATTTTAAAGCCCCCTCCCTCTTCTGTTGGGCTTTGAAAATATTCATTTTCGTCTTGTCTTGTCGCGTTAAACTTAAATGTAACTTACTAACTTGTCCATGTTTTCTTCATCATCATCATCATCATCATCATCATCATCATCATCTTCTTCTTCTTCTTCTTCATCATCTCTCCTCCTTCTCTCTCTCTCTCTCTCTCTCTTGTTCACCCACTCTCTCTCTCTCCCTTCCTCCCTCCCTCTCTATCTGTCGTCTGTCAATCTGTCTGTCTGTCTGTCTGTCCTCTCCTCTCTCTTCTCTTCTCTCTCTCTCTCTCTCTCTCTCTCTTCTCACTCCAGACAGGCCAGCGCCTCATTCATACCATAACAGATCGGCTGACAGAACGCCCTACTTTGCAACTGCATGCAACAGATACGTCGTCTAGACAAGTGGCAACGCCGTGCGATAGGCCAACAAGGCAGTCAGTCAGTCAGTCTGGTTTAGTAGGAAAAGTAACCAACCGGCTTGCGGTTACCACCGCCATACTAGGGGGGGGGGGGAGGTGGGACACAACGTGTGACGATCAGCTTACCGTGTTGTATATTACCTACCTCCAAGCTGGGGGGGGGGGGGGGGGGGGGGGGGGGGGGGGGGGGTGGAGTCGGTTAGGGGTATAACTATCAGAGGTGGGGGGAGGAAGATGGGGGATGGGGGGGGTGGGGAGGGGGGGGGGGGGAGAAGGAGGAGGAGGGGGTGGAGATTGGGTTGAGGGAAAGATGGGGGAGAATGGGGGCAAGGTTAGGACAAGGGCAGAGAGAGAGAGAGAGGGGGAGAGAGAATAGGAAGAGAGAGAGAGAGAGAGAGAGAGAGAGAGAGAGAGAGAGAGAGAGAGAGAGCATCAAAAAGGGAGTCGAGATGGGGTGATGGAGGGAGAGTGCGAAAGGGAACGGAATATTCGAGGATAGAGTGTTAAAGAATGAAGAAAGTAGACGACAAAGAGCAAAATTTTGAAAGAGAGAGAGAGAGAGAGAGAGGAGAGAGAGAGAGAGAGAGAGAGAGAGAGAGACAGAAAGAAACAGAAATAGCATGTGTGTGTGTGTGTGTGTGTGTGTGTGTGTGTGTGTGTGCGCGCGCGCGCGCACGCGCGTGTGTATGTGTGTGTGTTTGTGTGTTTATGCGTGTGTATGTGTGTATGTGTGTGTGTTTGTGTATGTGTGTGTGTGTGTTTTGTGTGTGTGTGAGAGAGAGAGAGAGAGAGAGAGAGAGAGAGAGAGAGAGAGAGAGAGAGAGAATATATCACATACATAAGCACGCTCGTGCACACACACACACACACACACACACACACACACACACACACACACACACACACACACATAAGAAAACCGAATCAAGTGAAAGATCGTGAAGCCGTACATGTGTGTGGGCGTACCTGGCACGGTTTTATGAAATCCGCCAAGGCATGCAAGCAGACTAATGTATGTATGTGGTCTATGCACGCTCACGGACGAAACCAAGGCAAGGGACAAAGCCAATCCCTTTTTCTTTAGCCAGGCCCGTTTGAAACTCCGGGAGCTTTATGGACCAATGACTTTTCGGCACTGGTTTGTGTTGCCAACCGTGACAGCTCTCTCTCTCTCTCTCTCTCTCTGTCTGTGCGCGCGCGTGTATGTGTGCGTGTGTGTGTGTGTGTGTGTGTGTGTGTGTGTGTGTGTGTGTGTGTGTGTGTGTGTGTGTGTACTGAACGGATCTAATGTCATGCAGTGCAGACTGTATTCTTTTCCTTTTTTCTTTTATTTCTTCTCTTTTCTTTCTTTCCTTCTTTCTTTCCTTCCTTCTTTCTTTGTTTTCTTTCTTTCTTTGTTTTCTTCTTTCTTTCTTTCTTTCTTTCTTTCTTTCTTTCGTTGAACTTGACCAGTCTTTGTCTTCTGCGGTCTTATTCCCTTCCGTGAACTAAATTTCATATTGCTTTTCTAATTAGATTAATTCAATTTTGATACTTTGTTTTATTTCGTTTTATCAGAAAATGATTTTATATCTTAATGGAGCTGAGTTATTCAGTCTACTTTACCTACAGGACAGGACCAGTTTCAGTAACTCTACCCTGTTGCCCATGACTGGGGAAAAAAAGCTATGGATATCCCCCCCCCCCCCCCCCCCCCCCAGATGCCTATGCATCTGTCTTGGAGCACCTAACGATCCACAGTCACGGGACAAATAAATGCAGAATGAAAACTGATACAGTTTCATTCAAATATTTCACCTCCGCAAAGGAGATTATGTTTTCATCAGCGTCTGTTGCTTTGTCTGTCTGTCTGTCTGTGTGTGTGTGTGTGTGTGTGTGTTTTTTTTTAGCAACATTATGCAAAAACTACTGAACCGATTTTAACGAAATCTGGTGAAAAAGATGGAATGTGGACTAAAGAAGAAATAAATCAAATTACAGTGCGGACCTTGATCAAAGAAATGTCGGTTCGCTATTTTTCTCCTTGCTTATTTGTTACCCTTAGGAATAAAGGTCATCAATCAAAATAAAGAAAAGGTATTTGCATTTATTTCGAGTTTCTTATTTCCCTTTGCGATAAAGAATCAATCACTATAAAGAAAAAGGGACTTACATTTGTTTCGAGTTTCTCATGGACAAGACTTCAAAAATGTCTGACCTACGCATGAACACACACTTGTCTGGCGGTTTGAGCTGCAGGAAGATAGCCGGGACAGAATGAGAGATAAAAAGAGGGAGAAAGGGAGGGAGTCAGTGTGAACAGACAGATAAACAGGCAGATGGACGGACGGAGACTGACAATCAAAGACTGGCTTTTTTTTT
>CM065716.1:46517125-46519625 GCA_033310375.1 Conus canariensis | reverse complement strand
CACACACACACACACACCCCGCGCGCGCACGCACACACACACACACATATAAAGACACAGACACAAACAGACAGACAGATAGACAGACGCAAACAAACAAAGAAACAAACAAACACACACTCACAGACACGCACACATACTCACACTCAAACACACACACACACACACACACACACACACACACACACACACACACAGAGATTAACACACACACACACACACACACACACACACACACCACACACACACCACACACACACGACAAACACGTGTGATTTGAACCCTGGACCCGGGATTCCGTCACTTACTGGGTCAGTGGGTTAGTCACTAAGATACGACTAACAATCGACAAAGGCTGGGAGACGGGGCAAGAGAAGAAGGAAGGCGATAGACCCAGACGACGACAAGATCAAAGAAGAGAACATTGCCGACCGCTAGCCAAAGAAACGCCTCAAATGACCCAGCGGACTTCTTAAGTGGTTGGATTAGTGAAGTCGGTTTGCCGTGAACAAAAATGATTACAGAAACGTCTGTCCTTCATGCTTCGTTTCCTACTGTATTCAAGCGCCAACCAGGCCCGAGAGATGCAGGTGCGTGCAGTGTAGGTCATGAACTTTGAGGAGCGCTCTCACTCGTGTTCAGTGACTGACCACCGGATTGTTCCCAGTACGGTCAGAATTTGGGAATTCAGAGAACCAGCTCCGATGTTCTCACCTGTCTGTCTTTAACGCACTGTCCCTTCTCCCACTCTTTGTTGAGTGAACGAATCCTTGTCTGTCTGTGTGCCTGTCTGTCTGTCAGCTTGCTTATCTGTCTGTCTGTCTCTCTTTCTCTGTCTGTCCCTCTTTCTATCCCTCTCTCTCTCTCTCTCTCTCTCTCTGTGTCTCCCCCTCTCTCTCGTTTGCTCTTTCTTTGTCCCTGTCTTGTTTCTTAATATCCTCTCTCTCTCTCTGTCTGTCTCTCTCTCTCTCTGTCTCTCTCTTTCTCTCTCCCCCTCTAGCTAGATCTTTAGCGCTCTCTTTGTCCCCCACTTGTTTCTTAATATTTATTTCTCTCATTTTTGTCTCGGTCTCTGTCTGTCTGTCTGCTTGCCTGCTTGTCCGTCTGTCTGTCTGTCTTTCTCTCATACGGGAACATCTCTCTCTCTCTCTCTCTCTCTCTCTCTCTCTCTCTCTCTCTCTCTCTCTCTCTCTAGCCCCTCCTTCATGTCGCTTTCATATGCATGCACACATACACATATCCGCATGGTCAAACTGTAGGTCAAAATTGTTATGAAATGTGGGAATCTAGCCATCTGGTAAATCAGCCAGTCAGCGAATCAGTCAGGCGATCAATAAAAAGAAATGTTAGGATCAGAAGCAGCATGAGAGAAAGCTGTTTATCCCAAAGACAATAATAGTTTTCTAGTGCCATCTGTTTTGGAATACAGCATTCTTATGCACCATCTGACTTAAAAGTCATGATCTTGAACTTTCTCATGCTTCATCATTTCTGTCGCTTTCGATCAAAGTGAAATATTGTATTCACCCCGGATTATTGGTTTCTTTGTCCGTCTGTGAGCAAGATCGCACTGAAATTATTGAACCGGCTTTAAATAAAACAACAACAACAAACAACAACAAACAACTTGATGGAAAAATGGACTGTGGCCTACCTGTGAAATATTTGCGCAGATCCACTTTCCCAGCCACCTGTAATTTCCATTGGCCTCTGGTTATCTGTCCTCTTTTACCCCTTGTCAATGCTGTAAACAACAGCAGTGTGAAGGGCCCTGAACTTGATTAGCTCTGCTCTTTCTGTTATGCAACAGACACCTGCATGCTCATCCTCTGGGTGAAAAGTTCATCCCAGAGATCTAGTTTCATTAGACACTTTGGCTTTGGTTCCCTTTCTCTTTCTGACGGGTTGTCTAGGTATTCTAGATATCATATGTAATCAGCAAACTGAGGTACGTAAGACTTTGTGACTGTCTTATTATGAAGTAATAAAAGGTAACGTTTTGTTCGTGCTTAATGCGCTCACTTGGGGGAGTTTTCCATGAAAAGTATCCACTTCTGACCAGTTGGAAAACAACATAACATTCATAAGGCGTACATATAGCTTTTCTAAAGACTTGTTATTGTTTAATTAAACAAGTTAGACTTTTTTCTGTGGCGTTATTGTAGCTTCATTTGCCTGAAACTCATACGGTCTTACTTGGCCGGCCATATTTTGCAAAAGATATCTTGATGTAGTCTATCTTAATTTCATATTAGGAATACATTTGTTTATATCAGCGGCTGTGTTTGGTAGAAACTGTTTGCAATGATCAGATCTTGATATAATTGTGACATCATACTTCTTATATCATTTGCCCGCACTTCCTTTATCAATTTTTCTTAAGCAATCTTTCAAGAAATCAAAATTTCCAAGAAAATGTAAATTTTAAAATGTTGGAGAAAACAATTATTGCTTCAGATCTTAACTGCAGATTTAGGACTGTTGCATTTCAGTGACATCT
>CM065716.1:46507125-46509625 GCA_033310375.1 Conus canariensis | reverse complement strand
AATTCTGTCAATGTCTTTGCCATTGACACTTAATAAGACCGTACTTAAGAGATCTGTTCTGGAAAACAAAAGTCAAGGGGAGTTAACGCATGTGTTTCCGCTGCAAACAGAGCTAGCTCTTCACAGTTCAAGAGTCAAGCAAATAGATCTAGAGAGCTAAATATATCATTTTGAAATTCACGCCGGGATAACTGATAACGATCGGGATATTGACTGACTGCATTACAGGAGCACCTTTTCGCTTCCATGATGTGGCATCTTCTCTCTCTCATTGACCTGTTCAGCTGATTATAGGTGCAAAATTGCTTTGGTCGTGCCCATCAGGGGCCTCTATCCCATGAAAACGGCGGAATTACTCTCACTGAACTAGAGTTCTGACGTGGATTACTTCCCTTGCAGATTTCCGAACTGATATCGTCTATTCAGCTGACGCACACCACCGACATCGTTTGTATAAAATCTGCCTATTGCTAGATTTGAATGACCCACAAAACGCAAGAACTCTACCACACTCAGGCCTACCAGAAGTTGATAAAAACTAGTATCTGAAGGACTTTTGTTTTGATTAACAATTGCACACATGCTTACCACAGATTTTTTCGTATTTACTTTTGCTGATAAAATATTTCTCAAGGTTTCAGTGAATGTTATGCTGGGCACACCTTTCATTGAATAGTTTTGGTTTGCATTCCAAGTATCCGGATGCTCATCTTTGTCGGTTTTGGTTTGGTTTATAGGTATTCAATTATTTGTTTATTTTTCTATCTATCTATCTATGTAATATGTCATTTATTATTATTCTAATCATCATTATGATCATAGTTACATAAACAACGACAACAATAACAGCAACAATAACAACACTACTATTATTATCATTATCATTATTGTTATTATCATTATGATGATTTTACAGATCAACGCCCTCTTTTTCACACGCATTTTCATTCTCTGTCTGCCTGTCTGTCTGCCTCTGTCTCTCTATAATAAATGCTTGCAATGTCAGTGTTTTAATGACAGAAAAAATGTTAGCCTGCGTTTGTCCCCCCATCATCACTACCACCACTTATTCATATAACATGTTACTGTTCACTCAATCACCGGGAGATCGCATCTCACAAGAGATCCAAATAAAAGCTGTTCTGCAAAATTCTTAGCTGCTGTCAGCGCTGATATAATTGAAAATGCTTGGTTTATCACACAGAAGAGCTGACCACATTGACATCTTTGACCTCCCTTGTGTCCCCAAATGGATCCTCAAGCACAGGCTCAAAGGTGCCCCACCCCCTCCCCTATGTTTATCACTCTTCACCTATTAATGTTAATCTCTGTTCAGCTTATTTCCTTCCTCATAGTAATTTCTACTCATTTTTCTTTTCTATTCTTCTCTTGCTGCTTTGGGGATGGGGGTCGGGGTGGGGCGTTGGTGGTGAAAATACCACTGAGCTACAGAGGCTATATTTCCACTCGATGCCAAGGAAGGACCGACGTTATCTGCTTGTTTCCACTGATGAGTCCAAACCAGCGGACGAAGGACCCCTCCGGGCATTCGATGTAAATAGTTCTGTTCTCAAGACGGACCGTGATGGTCCCCATATGCTGTTGGTGAAGAATGTATTCTTTATAACCTAACGCCCTCTTTTTCAGTCCAGTTTTCTTTTTCTTCCTGCTCCCCACTTTTTGTGTTTCAAATACATCTTTCAGGCATCGGATCATAAATATGAAATCCTTCACTTGCAGTGTGTGGGGGCCAGTGTAGTCCGTTGTGAAGACAGAACCATTCATATCATCGGCTCAGAACCCTTTCGTCCGCTGATTCGGACTCATCAGTGAGACACGGCTGATTGTGTCAGCTTTCCTTGGCACCAAAAGGAGATATACCGCAGTCTAGGATTTCGTTTTATTCTCACCACCAAGTTTCAAAAACAGAATCCAACGGCATCCCAAAGCAGCCAGTGAAGGTGAGAACAATAAAATGAGAAGGAAAGGCTGTAAGGAAATATTATGTTGCTGAAAAACTACAATCATTATGTCAGTCACATAAACGCTGATACGACGTGACAAAGATTTAATGTGTGTGTGTGTGTGTGTGTGTGTGTGTGTGTGTGTGTGTGTTGTGTGTGTGTGTGTGTGTGTGTGTGTGTGAGAGAGAGAGAGAGAGAGAGAGAGAGAGAGAGAGACAGACAGACAGACTGACAGACAGACAAACAGACAGACAGACAGATAGACAGAGACAAAGACACAGAAACAGACAGAGACAATCTTTTTCTTCTTACTTTTGCTGCAGCCATCCGCTGCATTTGATACTATAGATCACGCGCTACACTTCTTTCTTGCCTTCAGGTCACTATGGCATTTCTGGGACTACACTCACCTGGTTTTCTTCTCATCAGTCTGGTCGTATTCATGTTCTTTCCATTAATGGCCTTTCCTCTTCTGGAAGCTTGTAGTTTGGCGCGCCACGCGAATCTCTTCAAGTTTGGCGTTCCACGCGAATCTG
>CM065716.1:46494625-46499625 GCA_033310375.1 Conus canariensis | reverse complement strand
GGGGGGGGGGGGGGGGGGGGGGAGGGGGATAGACTCTAAGTATGTGCAGGCTTTTTTTTTTACAGTGTCCAGCTGTCGCTCGAACGATTGGAAGATCAATACATTTCATGGTCAATGAGGTTTGAATGTTGTGGTGAGTTTTACGTCATAGTCATCTGTCCTTGGATGAAAATACTGTGATGACGACATGGTAAACGGAAAATCACGAGTTATATAATGTGATTGTATTTATTTGATAGCACATGCGTACTGAATCACCAACCAGCTATTATTATCATCATGCCCTGGTTAATACTTTCGTGGTTTGTTTCTAATTTGCAGTTTCCCTATATTTCGCTTTATTTCTCCCAAAATGTTTGTAAATTATATTTTCGATTCACCATGGGAAAGGTGCATTATTGTAACAGGCATTCGTGGGATGTGGTGTTTAACATGGTGTACGGAGACAAACAATTCCTAAAAAAAAAAAAAAAAAAAAAAAAAAAAAAGGTAGGTGGCGTTCACCCCTTCCCACTTGTCCTGTCCGCCATGGCTTCCCAAGTGACTGTACGGTATGTTTTGCCCTTCGAGGGGGTCCGTCTACTCTTCATTACTATACTGGTTATTTGGGAAGAGTTTGACATGAAACTCCCATAGCCTATTGGCCAAGGGGGCGATGAACTGCTGGAGGTTCATCATATCTAGGGTAAAACTGTTGGAAATGGGAGCCCATCCCCATCCATCCATCTTCCTTGGCCTGCTCTGACCTGAATCAGCCACCAGTTTATTGCTGCGGGGACAGAGAGGGGTTTCAAGCGGTAACTTTTCGATCCCATGAGAGAATCGACTCACAGACATCAGTTCAGCAGGCAAACGCTCTGTCCATTTGACTTCGAGCCCCTCTCCGTTTAAGTGTCTGTCAACAACAACAACAACAACAACAACAACGACGACGACGACGACGACGACGACGACAACGAGAACAACAACAACAGGAACATCACGTCCACCACCATCAAGTAAAGGTGATGATGATGATGATGATGATGATGATGATGATGATAATGATGATAATAACATTAATATTAATGGTATTAAGAATAATAACACAGAATAACAATCTGGAACCTTCTCTCTCTCTCTCTCTCTCTTCCTCCCACTCACACACACCACACACACACACACACACACACACACACACACACACACACACACACACACACACACACACACACATCAGCGTTGAAATGAATAATCATAACAGTTACTTCCTTTCGCGATGATCAGCGCCACCTTAAAGTAATGCTGCGTGCGTATGCTCATTAGTAAATACTCATTCACTCAAGTGATGCCCAGTAACCTGAAACTGATCGATCTCCATCGTCGTGTGGTCAGAACACTTCACTCCTTGATCTGTGGATCATAGATTCCAACCCCAGCAGTTCTTCACGGGTGAAGTGTTGAGCAGGAGCGTTCAGTTCAGTTTAGTGTTGTTTTAAAGTTTGTTCATTATCGATGATACTAGATGATATCAAAAAGCAACAGAGATCACTGGGAATGTCAGACCTACTGTCTCTGGTCATTTACTCTCACCTCTGTCCATCATACAGTAGAAACTAGACACTACACGAAGAACACTTCTGAAAATACTTTTAGAAAATCACATTAGTCTGCCCAACTCTGACTGGGCAATAACGTGTGTGATGTCCGTAACATATGTGTCATATAAAATATGGTCAATGCTTTCAAAATATGCAGTATTCATATCTTTCAATTTCTATCGCCTATCAAAATTTGGCAGTCTAGGAGTATATGATGGACAGAAAATTTCCCCTCGCATATACACCTGACATCAGGAGAAAATGTTGTGTTCCATGTGTTTAATCTAAGTTTATGATTATCTGTGTTATATATCTGGACAGGAAGGCAATTCATGTGACTTCTTGGCGAAATTTCTGTTATCAATACAGTTTTCCAACAAATGAAGTATTCCACTCATAGATGCTTTTAAAGGACATTCAGAAATAGGTTGAACATGTTCCAAAGCTCCCTGTTTTGCTGGATTATCTGCTATTATCTGCGTGTTCAGGCTTCCAGTTCGACACTTGTTATCTATGTACCTGCTTTTGTTTGGATACCTTTTCTGTGTAGATCCACCCATGGACTCAGATACTGCATGTTAAAGATCAAGTGATCCACGTCAGCCGTCTCCGGGTTATGAAAATGCAAAACGTACCCAGCACGATCCAGGATAATTGGAGAGAGGATGGGCATCGCGACGTTTTCTCCATCGTAACCTGAAATGCTGTGATGAACTCCAAGATAAGATAGCAGAGGTTATTATCGTTCTTGTGTCTGTAGTGTCAGCCTAACGAAGTGTTTGTCATGGGATGCTGATCTATACTTTACTATAATATGGTATGGTATGGTATGGTATGGTATGGTATGGTATGTGTATGGTATGATATGACATTATACGATGTGATGTGCTATATGATACATGAGATGGTATGTAATTATGATATGTCTGTCTATCAGTGCAAAAAAAAAAAAAAAGAAAAAAGACAGTCGCTCCGTATGACATGAATATTATTTATGGCGTATGATTGCTTCTCCCACCATGAACAATCACTTTTGTCTTAACGGAAAGTACAGTGGTCCCTTCTATTTATTAATGTTCCAAAAGGCGTGTAGGTAATTATACTTACAGCCTCGTTGCTGATCTACTAACTGTTACAGACAGCTTATACATGATTACGATTATTGTCTGGTGTTTGACGTATTAATATTCCATGAAGTGTGTAAGTAATCAAAATAATTGACTCGTGTCTGATCTTGCTATGTTCCTATAAAAGTGAAAGCACTATAATCATTGCAAGATGCCTGGTCTACTAATGTTCTGGAAATCGCGTAAATAATCATATTTCCTGTGTCTGACTCAGCGATGTTTCATAAGGTGTGTAAATAATCATACTGCTTGAGATCTTATCTCGCAAAGTTTCATAAAATGTGTGAAAATTTAATGCCAGGTGTGTCGTCTGGTAAAGTTTCATAAAGTGTGCAAAAAATAAAACAAAACGATTACATTACCCGGTGTCTGATTTAGTAATGTTTCATAAGGCGAATAAACAAATTATAATTGGGATCCGACCTGGTGATGATCTATATAATGCGTAAGGAATTGTTGTCTGATATCTGATCTGGTCATGTTCCGTACAGTTTGTAAAGAATTATTGCCCAATACCTGATCTTGTCATGTTCTATACAGTGTGTAAAGAATCATTACCCGATACTTAATCTTGTCATGTTCCAGACAAGGTGTAAAGAATTATTACCCAGTACCTGATCTTCTCAAGTTCCATACAGATGTAAAGAATTATTTCCCAGTACCTGATCTTGTCAAGTTCCACATAGTGTGTAAAGAATTATTACCCGGAGTCTGATCTGGTTATGTTCCATACAGTGTGCAAAGAATTATTGCCCGGAGTCTGATCTGGTTATGTTCCATACAGTGTGCAAAGAATTATTGCCCGGAGTCTGATCTGGTCATGTTCCATACAGTGTGTAAAGAATGAACTGGTCATGTTCCATACAGTGTGTAAAGAATTATTGCCCGGAGTCTGAACTGGTCATGTTCCATACAGTGTGTAAAGAATTATTGCCCGTAGTCTGAACTGGTCATGTTCCATACGGTGTGTAAAGAATTATTGCCCGGAGTCTGAACTGGTCATGTTCCATACGGTGTGTAAAGAATTATTGCCCGGAGTCTGAACTGGTAATGTTCCATACAGTGTGTAAAGAATGAATGGTCATGTTCATACAGTGTGTAAGAATTATTGCCGGAGTCTGACTGGTAATGTTCCATACAGTGTGTAAAGAACGAATGGTATGTTCCATACGGTGTGTAAGATATTGCCGAGTCTGACTGGTAATGTTCCATACAGTGTGTAAAGAACGAACTGGTCATGTTCCATACGTGTGTAGAAATGCGGAGTTGATTTGCCACGGGAGTTATTGCTGACTGATGGTAATGTTCCATACAGTGTGTAAAGAATGAACTGGTCATGTTCCATACAGTGTGTAAAGAATTATTGCCCGGAGTCTGACTGGTAATGTTCCATACAGTGTGTAAAGAACGAACTGGTCATGTTCCATACAGTGTGTAAGGAATTATTGCCCGGAGTCTGAACTGGTCATGTTCCATACGGTGTGTAAAGAATTACTGCCCAGAGTCTGAACTGGTCATGTTCCATAAAATGTTTAAAAATATCAGCAGATATCTGATCTTCAGGAAGTGTGTAAAAATGTTTGGCCAATGTCTGATTTGGTCACGCTCTACGTTGTGTGTACTGCATCATTGCATGGTGTCTGATATAGTCATGTTCTGTAGAGATTGTAAAGAATTATTGTGTGTTATCTTATTTGGACAATCCCTAGAAAGTGTGCAAATTTGGAATTGATGTGGCATGTTCATCAGTGTATACTGCTGTATCTGATGTGGTCATGTTCCATACAGTGTGTAAAGAATTACTGCCTGGTATCCGATCTAGTCATGTTCTATGCAGTGTGTAAAGAATTACTGCTGCTGGTATTCCCGATTCTTATGATTCATGTTCTATGCAGTGTGTAAAAGAATTACTGCCTGGTATCTGATCTAGTCATGTTCTATGCAGTGTGTAAAGAATTACTGCCTGGTACCTGATCTAGTCATGTTCTATGCAGTGTGTAAAGACATTATCTAGATGCCTGCGTTATTACTGTATCTATCAGTCATGTTCCATACAGTGTGTGAAGAATTATTGATAGAGTCAGGTCTGATTTCCACATACTTAGTAAAGCATCATTCTTTAGTATCTGTGCTATGTGCCATGTAGTGTGCAAAGAATTATTGTCTGGTGTCTGATCTGGTCGTGTGCCGTACAATGTGTATAGAATCCTTGAGTCTGATCTAACTGTGTTCCGTTGTAAAGTAAAGAATTAATTGCTCAGTGTCTGTGCTATGTGTCATATAGTGTGTAAAG
>CM065716.1:46479625-46489625 GCA_033310375.1 Conus canariensis | reverse complement strand
TCAGTCAGACGGGCTGAAATGCATTCCCCCAGCTATTCACCACAGCCAATTTAAACTATCTGGGGTATTTTACGATTACCTCTTCCCCGGCTCAGGTGTTTCCCACCCAGCCAAGCGCGGAAGCTCTTCTCTCTCTCTCTCTCTCTCTCTCTCTCTCTCTCTCTCTCTCTCTCTCTCTCTCTGTGGCAGCGTGTGTGTGTGTGTGTGTGTGTGTGTGTGTGTGTGTGTGTGTGTGTGTGCGTGCGCGCGTGTGTATGTGTGTGCGTGTGTGCCTGCGTGTGTGTGTGCGTGTGCGTGCGCGCGCGCGCGCGCGCGCGTATGTGTGTGTGTGTGTGTGCAAGCGCGTGTGTGTGTTTGTGCGTGTGTGTGTGTACGTGTGTGCGTGCAAGCAAGCGCGTGCGCGTGTGTGTATATGTGTGTATGTGCGTGTGTGCATGCGCGCGCGCGTGTGTGTATGACCACAAGGGGTGAGACAGGCATTTTCACAGACGGACAAGACATCCAAAAGAGAAATAAACTCTTTCAGGAACCCTGGGTAAAAACACAGCAGACAGGAAGACGCGAAGGCGACAAAAAGTTCACCCAGAGAAAGCAAAACAAAGGAAGCACTAGAGAAAAAAAAGAGATAGAAATGCTATAGAAATGGGCCGATCTTTTCACACACACACACACACATACAGAGAGAGAGAGAGAGAGAGAGAGAGAGAGAGAGAGAGAGAGAGAGAGAGAGGGAAGAGTAGATCAGTGTACGATGGAGAAGAGAGGTGAAATGTTTAGATCTGTTTTTACCAGGACGGAGTGTGATAAATCGACCAAGGCGGTCAATTACACTGCCAAATGAATCGACTTATCAGCATCCAGTCACAAGGACGTTTAACACAGTGGTGCGAATCGGGCATCTCTCTCTCTCTCTCTCCTCTCTCTCTCTCTCTCTCTCTCTCTCTCTCCATCTATTTATCTATCTTTCTGTCTATCTATCTATCTGTCTGTCTGTCTATCTATTTATCTGTCTGTCTATACATCTATCTATCTATCTATCTACCTATCTATCTGTCTATACGTCTATCTTTCTGTCTGTCTGTCTATCTCTCTGTCTGTCTATCTGCCAATGTATCTATCAATCAATCAATCAATCTATCTATCCACCTTTCTATCTATCTATCTATCTATCTATCTATCTATCTATCTATCTATCTATCTATCTATCTATCTATCTATCTCCTTACAAACACATGAAAGAGACACTGATGAAAAAGATGAAAAACGAGGACGAAGTCAACGGTTCAACAACAACAGCAGCAACAACAATAAAAAAAAAAAAAGCACCAAGAAACAAACAAAAACAACAGTAACAACAACAACTATTCTTTGGCTCGGCTTCTTCTCGTTTGAAATCTACTTAATTCTGTGATGCCAAGAAAACGCTATAGTCACTGCTAGAGGTCGAGCAGGAAATCTTTTCTTATGATGTTCAGCCATTTTTTTTTCTTTTTCTTTTTTTTTTCTTTTTTTTTTTTTTCTTTTGGTCTCCCATAGACCAGAAATAGGAACGTCATCTAGGTGGTAGATGAAGCGGTGTGTATTCTCACACTCCTAAATGTGGAACGCTGCAAAGAGCCTTGTATTAGCTATGCTGGGTTCGGGATGGACAGTGATGGGGGGGGGGGGGGGGGGGGGGATGTGGACGCGATAAGGGAGGGGGAGGGAAGCGAATGTAATAGAGGCGTAAAGAGGGGATGGATGTTTTGAGGACAGGGGCAGGAGTGTGTATGTATGTGGTGGTGGTGGTGGTGGTGATGGTGGTGGTGGTGGTGGTGGTGGTGGTGGTGTGTGTGTGTGTGTGTGTGTGTTGTGTGTGTGTGTGTGTGTGTGTGTGTGTGTGAGTGCGCGCGCGTGTGTGTGTGTGTGTGTGTGTGTGTGTGTGTGTGTGTGTGCGTGCGTGCGTGCGTGCGCACGCGCGCGTGTGTGTATGTGTGTGTTGTTGTTGTTCTTCAATTTAACGTCTTCCCACTTAACGTGATTACAGAGAGAGAGAGAGAGAGAGAGAGAGAGAGAGAGAGAGAGAGAGAGAGAGAGAGTGTGTGTGTGTGTGTGTGAGAGAGAGAGGGAGAGAGAGAGAGAGAGAGAGAGAGAGAGAGAGAGAGAGAGAGAGAGGAGTGTGTGTGTGTGTGTGTGTGTGTGTGTGTGTGTGTGTGTGTGTGTGTGTGTGTGTGTGTGTGTGAGTTTCTTTTTGTATATGAGGGGTTATTGAAACAAATCTTAAATAAATGTTAGCGAACCGCCCAGAGAACGTGGACAAACGAGTCACAAGACGAAACACAACTAGTTTCGACCTCTTAGGTCTACACAGGTGAGACATTAACGAATAAAACAATGAAAATTCACTTAGCTTTGATCGCTTCAGATCACTTGGTAGGGTTCAGCGCAAGGAAGAAGGCGTTGAATGCCTTCAACGCCTTCTTCCTTGCGCTGAACCCTACCAAGTGATCTGAAGCGATCAAAGCTAAGTGAATTTTCATTGTTTTATTCGTTAATGTCTCACCTGATGAAGACCTAAGAGGTCGAAACTAGTTGTGTTTCGTCTTGTGACTCGTTTGTCTACGTTCTCTGGGCGGTTCGCTAACATTTATTTAAGATTTGTTTAGATTTCCGCCTGCAGTCCTCTCGCTTTGCAACTAGGGTTATTGAAAGTTAAAGATAAATTCCTACTGGACTACGTAATAAATGTGGGCATAATGAACAAAGAAAAGCATAATTATTTAACATTTTAGGTAATGTCAGTGGTGTCGATCTATCACGGGAAATATTACTACCAGCCTTGTGCACTGTATTCTTTGCTCTTGGACAATCTAGTAATAGGTGACTCACACTAAGAATTTCCCCACATACGCATTTAACATTTTTGCTGTATTTGGTTCGAAGTGAATTCAAACGCATCCTATGAATTAAGGATACTACCTCTCTAGATATCGGACTTTCGAATTTGTCTAATTGCGTCTTGGGGTGAATGTCAGGATTTGATCGTATACAATTTTGATAATATTGACTACCTGTGTCTTTCAATAACCTTTTGAAACTGTTAAGAGATGCTTTATCAATCAAGGTATAACATTCTGATAGGTCTAGCGGAATGTTCAGTGCAGTTGTGCCTTCAATATTTCGAGCTGCTCTCCGAGCAGCTTGATCAACTTTCTCATTTGTTGAGATTCCACAATGTGAGGGCACCCAACAGAACGTCACATTTATTCTTTTCATCGATAGGAGATGTGTCACGTAATTAATTTCTGTAATAGTCTTACAACGAATTTTTGAATTTAAAGACTGTAAGGCAGAAAGAGCTGACTTTGAGTCACTGCACAGTAAAAGTGGACAATTTTCTATGGAAGAATTTAAAACATGCTTCAGGGCCATCAGAATAGCAACTAATTCTGCAGTAAAAATTGACAAGTGTATGCCAAGATGATATAATTTCTCTACTTTTAATTTTGGTATTATAAAAGCTGCTCCTGTTCTATAGTCATCTAACACTGAGCCATCTGTAAAAATTTGAAGATGATCCTTATATTGATTTTCCAAATGAGAATTTACATAATATTTTAAGAGATATGGTGGATCGTTTTTGTTCAGTTCAGTATAGTTTGTCATAATTTGCTTTGGTTTGTTTCCATTTGGGAATGGGTGGAAAGGACGAGTTGACAGCTATTTCACTTTGGTTAATGTTGGTTTTTTTAAGAAGAGTAGATGTGTATGACTGAATAGATTTAGTTGATTTTATGTCTTTTGCTCTTTTAGCAAAATCTGTCTCTGAATTGAGAGATACTTCATTTGTACAGAAACTTTTCTGTGAAAGGTTCTTTAAAACAAATTTAGAGGCGGACACTTTTCGAAATTCGTTCAAAGGTAAGATTCCAATTTCATTATAAGTCCCAATGTTACATGCATGTGTGGGAACTCCAAGAGCAAGTTTATATGCTTTGCAGTCTACACTTTGTAACTTATTAAGTAGATGCTGTGGAGCACTAAAGAAAACTTCTTGAGCATAAATCAATCTAGAGCGCACAAGAGCCGAAGATAGGAGTGTTAAACTCTCTTTATCTTGTCCCCATTTTTGTTTGCTTATGATCTTTAGAAAGTTTAAACTTTTTCTTGCTTTATTCAAAATATATTCAATATGTTGGTTCCATGAGAGTTTTGATGTTAAATATACTCCTAGGAATTTAACAGATTTGACGTATTGTAAGACTGACCCATTCAGGGTGAATTGTGGAAGTTTCTCTGGGTCATATCCAGAGTTAAAAAGCATTAGATTTGTTTTTTCTGCCGAGAGTGTCAATCCATTTTCATGTAAGAAACTACTGATTTTGTTTAATTCATGTTGATATTTGATCTTTATGTAATTTAAGGATCTTAATGGGGTTTTTCTTTTCATAGTGACTTTCATCCACAGACATATGTCATCAGCAAACTGTACTAAAACTACGTCTTTGGATAAGCCTTTTGTTATATCTGCAATTAGGATATTAAATAAAATTGGAGATAATACTGATCCTTGTGGAAGACCCATTTCCAGTGTTCTAGTGTTGGAATATGTATGCTCTATTCTTGTTTGAATAATTCTACTTTGAAGGAAAGCTTTGACATAGTTATACTTGGTTCCATTTATTCCAATAGTTTTAAGTTTATACAAAAGTCGTTCATGCCACACTTGTTCGTACGCTTTCCTTATGTCAAAGAACGTTGCCAGGATGTTTTTTCGTCTTGCGAACTGTTGTTTAACATGTGTTGTGAGTTTTACTAGATGTTCTGTTGCTGATCTGCCTTTCTGAAAACCAGCTTGATTTATGGGGATAATTTGATGTTTGTTACAAAAATAAAGTAATCTGTTTAGGACAATTCTTTCCATTAGTTTACATGCGTGCGACGTCAGGGCAATTGGGCGGTAGCTGTTTATGTTACTTCGAGGTTTTCCTTGTTTATGTATAGGAACTATGATAGAACGCTTCCATAATGAGGGCAAATTGCCGTCTTCCCAGCATTTTTGAATGAATACTGAGATAAAGCGTTTTACATTAGGTGGGACATGACGTAACATTTCATTAGATATACCGTCTAAACCCACTGATGTTTTTTTGGTGCCCAGATTAGCAAGACATTCTTCTACTTCCTGAATTGTTATGGGAGCATTCAGATAGTGGTTTATTATAGGGTCTGGATCGTTGTAGATGAGCTTTCCTTCTTCTTGCTCTCTGTGCAGTCTATTTTCTGTTGATAAACTATCTTTACTGCCATTTTTGGCGAATATGTCAACAAAAGCTTCGGCCTTTTCTAGATTAGAAGGGAAATCAGAGTTTGGGAGCTTTACAGGACATTTTGGCAAGTTTACTCCATCTTTCATTGTTCTTAACTTTTCCCACACTTTTTGGGCATCTTTATGATTTGATATTTCATTCTTACAAAAGTTAGACCAATATTGCTGTTTTGCTTGAGCTGTGATGTGATTAAAATGATTTTTTGCTCTTTTTTTCTCAAGAAGCTTTTGAGCGCGCTCTTCTCCTTTGCTTCGTAAATATTCTCTCAGTTTAATGTTTTTCTCCTTTTTCCCTTTTTCACATGTCTCATTCCACCAGGCATTACCTGCGTGCTTTTTTGAACTTGATTTGACAGGTTTTATCATAGGTATTGACTGATTCGCAGCAGATAGCATAGCATTCTGAAACTGATCGTATAGGTCATCAATAGATTGAGTATCAAGTTCTTCTGTGTCGACATAGAATGCTTTTAGTAATTCTGTGAATTTACCCCAGTTAGCTAATTTATAATTATATTTTGGGACTTTTTCCATTGTTAAATCTGTTAGTTCAGGCCTTGAAGTTTCAAAGGTAGTAATGATAGCAATATGATCACTATTGAGTGTGTCATCGAGGGTTTGCCAATCACAAAGTGGCGCTAGATCTGGAGATACTAAAGTTAGATCTATTGCACTTGGCTTGTGCTTAGGGTTGTCAGGAATTCGTGTTATTCTCCCATCATTCAAAAGATATAAGGACGAGTCGATTAGATTTTCTATAAAACGGTTACTAGTAATCGACTGACAATTCTTTTCCCAAAACGGGGAATGAGCATTAAAATCTCCAGTTATAAGATATCTATTGTTTTTATCTGGTCTTGTATGTAATGATCGTAACCATTCAGAATTAAACTCGTTAGGTCCCCGTGGTAGATAGACTGACACAACAGTTAATACGATGTTAGAATTTACCTGAACCCTGACTGCGCAGGAATAGGAATCAGGTGTGTCTGGTGGAACGGGACTTGCGCAGAGGGTGTAGTTTTCTCCTTCCTTGATGTAAATGGCTACGTTGATTTTTTCATCTGTGTTCCCCTGTTGAACAATTGGGGGGAAATAATAGCCAGCAAGTTTAGGTAATTTGTTTCTATGTGTGTTTAGGGATTGTAAGGCCAATACATTGTAGTTTTCTTCTGCAAGCTTTTGTGCTAATTGGTCAAGGGAGGTTATAATAGATCGACAGTTCCACTGAAATACCTTAAAGGAACCGTATTTTAACATTAGAAAATTTCACGTATCAACAGAACTTATTTGTAAGCTAGTGCAAACAACATTGAGATATAGTAAATAACATAAATATATCAATGAATGACTGTGCCAATGGAAAATGAATGATGATTTTTATACTGCAGTTCAAATGTTAACGAGAGTTGCGTTCTAGTCACAAGTGGTGCTGGTGTTTTGCAAAGTTCCACTTTCACCAGTCGCCCAGCACGCTGAACCTGTTGTTCCAGGGGCCCAGGCTGTAGAGCAGAGGATCCGGGTAGGGTTGGTAGTACCTGGATGGCTGGTACCGTGATCGTCCGGTCTTCCTAGGTCGGCTCCACAGCAGGTCTCTCACGTGACGCCCGATGTTCCTAGCCAGGACGCTGGCACCACTGTTGGTGGGGTGGAGGCCGTCATGGAGATGCCAGGAGCTCGTGCGCAGGTTGTTATGGCTGATCAGGCTGACGTCCTCGTCTTCACTCAGCTCTGATGTCAGGAGGGCGTTGAACAGATCTCTCTTGATGGTCAGTTGAGTATCTGTGACTGGTGCTATTTTGCTGACAATTATTTTGAGACCAGGATTTTCTTTCTTAATGCCTCTGATACACTGCACCAGATCTTTGCTGCAGTCCGTGGGAGATGTTGACTTTAAATCATTCACTCCGCAGTGAATCAGTAGCGCGTCGTGTTTTTGATATGCTGAATCAAATGTTTGTTGTATATCCTTGATTTTGAACGTTTTCCGAGATTCTGCTTGAAATCCAAAGGAATCTCCAAGTCTCTTGTCATTGACCTTGTTTGTCACGGAATCATGTATGAAAAGCAGACTTGGCAGACCAGACTCAGTTCTTTCGTCATTCTTTTTTCCTTTAGGAGCAGAATCCTGACGTTTTGCTGTCGCCTTGACGTAATGTTTTTTTTGCGTCACTTCGTTGTTTTTGCTGTGTTCTATTTGTCATTGTATGGTCGTTTCCTTTGACTTGAGGCTTGTTGGTCGGTCTTTTTTGCTGAGGGCCACCCTTCTGCTGCTCCGCGGGCGACGGTATTGGCCCCGAGCTGACTGCTTCAGCATATGATGTATAACTTTGCTGTTCGGCAGTCTGGGTGGCAACGTTGACCATTGTCGTCATTTTGTTGTTCTTTACGATCAGGTCAATTTTTTCATTTTGATTTTGTATCGTTTTCTCTAAGTTGCAAATTCGATAGCATAGTGTTTCTATTAATGTTTTCATGTCAGCAACAGTACTTACAAAGCTTTCGCTTGACCGGTTATCAGGCCTGTGACCGGCAGATCCAAGCGTTCCACAGGTCGTTTGGTTCAGGGTAACGAAACGGTCCTCAGCTCTCGGTTTTCGTTCTCTCTTGTTCTTGGCTGATTTGTTTTTTCCTTGATCGCTGTTGTCCAAAATCAGGGTGGTCAACGCTGAAGGACTTCGCGTCCAGGGTCTTGTTTTGGAGAACCTGGTCATTTTAAGGAACTTTGGCAAAAAACTCAGCAAGCGTGTTGTTTAGCTGTTGACCATAGCCGCCATCTTGTGTGTGACGAGTGTGTGTGTGTGACGAGTGTATGTGTGTGTATGTGCGTGTGCGTGCATGTGTGTGTGTGTGTGTGTGTGTGTGTGTGTGTGTGTGTGTGAGAGAGAGAGAGAGAGAGAGAGAGGAGACACTGGGGAAAAGGAAGTAGCGTGTGTGTGTGTGTGTGTGTGTGTGTGTGTGTGTGCGTATGTGTGTGTGTGTGTATGCGTGCGTGCGTGTGCCTCTGTGTGTGTGTGTGTGTGTGTGTGTGTGTGTGTGTGTGTGTGTCGGGCACGAGAGGGGTTGGCATGTGGAGGGAAGGTTGTTGAGGACAATGATGAGTGCAGAGAGCCGGAACGATGGTGTATCGTGGGAATGTTTTGTGTGCAGTGTGGATCCACATACAACAACGAGCTTCGTTCACTGCGTCGTTAACTCTCTCTCTCTCTCTCTCTCTCTCTCTCTCTCTCTCTCTCTCTCTCTCTCTCTCTCTCTCAAGGAATTGCTATGGACAGCGTTGAACGTATTATATTTTTAGTTAAAACTTTGTACGGAACAGCAGCGTGTATAGTTCGAATGGCCTGAAAAAAGGGGAAAAAAAAGTAGCGACAGTCGTTGTGATGAAGAATGTGTGCGAATGAAAAGAGAAGTGAAAGGTCTTTTGAGAAATTTGATAAAGGCTGAAACTGATTAAAAGGAAAACAGAGAGGTATGTCTTAGTGAAAGAAATTCTTATGATGAAAGGGGAGAGAATTAAAATGGAAACATGATGAGATTAATTTGCAAACACTGAAAGAATCGACTGACCCAAATTATTTTGATCAACCACGAGAGTGAGAAGAAAAGGCATTTTCAAAGATTAACATTAATTCACAGCAGCGGTTTCCTGATTTCTTTAAGGTTTTTAATGACACAGAAGATGTAGAACGACAGGAAAACTTAACAGTGGACGAACAAGAGGATGCAGATTAACCTACAGTCAATAATCCCGTAAGTAAAGCTGAAATCGTTGAAGGTATTAAGTATTTGTAAACTGGCAAAATGTTAATAAAGACATCACTACGGATGAAATGTGAAAATATGCGAACGAGGCAGTTTCTGACTTTTTACGAGACCTTTTCAATATAATTTGTTCGATAAAGATCTCTTTCCTGTAGTTTGGCCTGAGCCTAATATTGTACCAACATATAAAAATGATACTCCAGGAATCCCGATAACTACACACGAGTAGCACTAACAAATGTGAAACGAAAGGTGTATTCCCATATCTGTTGTTGTTGTTGTCGTACCCTGGCTAAAAGACTCCAGGGATCATCCAAACAGCTGAAGCATTTGAACACTATGGTACAAATGCATCAGCTGGGGATGAGAACATTACGTGTGTGACCGTTTTTGATTACCCCGCCACGTGGGAAGCCACACTCTGACTTCGGGGGATTTGCAGACTGATGATGTTATGCTAGGAGCTTGTCACGTCTGAAGACAATCCCCGCATAACTATGCAGCGCATAATAAAATTTTGATGTAGCCTTGGTGTTCTAGCCTATGTCAATTGGCCTGACATAGCCGTAAGCCAAGGCGGTTCCCATATCTTAAATAAAAGCGTTACGAAGTGGACACGAGATGAAATCGCCAATTTTCGAAGAGAGGTTGTATAAAGGCTTCAGACCGCTGTAATCGAGAAGTTCCTGAAATAATCATTATATTAAATGATAGTCTAAAAATGGAGCAATTACGGTGATTGAGTTTTCAATGACTTCTTTTTTGATCCCATCAGGACCTGCTGCTTTGCCATATAAAAAATTCTTTCTGACATCCAGTTCTCAGTTCTTTGAGAGAGGAGAGAGAGAGAGAGAGAGAGGAGAGAGAGAGAGAGAGAGAGAGAGAGAGAGAGAGAGCGTTTTATGTGCATCAAGTGCAAGACGCAGTTAC
>CM065716.1:46467125-46477125 GCA_033310375.1 Conus canariensis | reverse complement strand
GAGAAAGAGAAAGGAGGATGAGAAGAAACCAAGACTGGCAGGGGGGAAAAGGTAAAGAACAAATATCGAAAACCAAGAGAAAGACAGAGACGAAAACACACACTGAAGAATAAAAGATTTGTAACAAAGTAAATAGCAGCAGACATAGCAAACAAACCAACGTTATAAAACATTAATGATCAGCAAAGGCTTTGTTGTATCTTTCGTAGTATCTAGACACCAGTCTAGTGTATTGAGTTTAGAGACACCGTTGAAATATATGGAAGGGAGCGAATCAATGTAGAGGGTAGGAGTTGGGGGGATAAAGAAGAAAAGAATGTGTGTGTGTGTGTGTGTGTGTGTGTGTGTGTGTGTGTGTGTGTGGTGTGTGTGTGAGTATGAGTGTGAGAGAGTGAGAGTGAGTGAGTGAGTGAGTGAGTGAGACAAAGAGAAGAAGAAGAAGAAGAGTCTGAATAGAAAAAAAAACAAAAAACAAAACAACAACAGCAACAACAACAAAGCGCAGAAGAAGAAAGAAACAGAAAAGAGGAAAGAAAAAACAAAAAACAAACAGAAAACAAGAAAAAAGCGAAACGGAAAACACAGAGAAAAGAAGCTGAAAGCAAAATAGAGGATAACTACAACAACAACAACAACAACAAGAACAAGAACACTAACAGACAGGCAAACAAAACTACTTAGTCAAGCAACGATAGCCAAAGCCAGAAAGCATTAGGACACGTTGCTGCAGTGTTGGACCGACCGACAGGGTCAGACACAAAGGAGACAGACGAGCAGAATATCTTGGAGGGGGGGGGGGAGGGGGTTAGGGGGGATTAATGTGCATGTTGCTAAGAGGTCAGAGACGCCATGCCTTGCCCATTAAGCGCAACGCTAAGCATCTTTCTTAAAGCTTGATGTACTCTTCTGTCCATCCCCTTCCAGCTACCCTCCCCCTCATTTCTCTCTCTCTCTCTCTGTGTCTCTCTGTCTGCCTGCCTGTCTGCCTGCCTGTCTGCCTGTCTGTCTGTCTGTCCATCTGTTTGTCTGTCAGTCTGTTTCTGTTTGTCCGTGTGTGTGTGTGTGTGTGTGTGTGTGTGTGTGTGTGTGTGTGTGTGTGTGTCCATCTCCCACCCACCGTCCCCAATCTCTCTGTCTGTCTGTTTGTTTGTCTGTGTCTGTCTGTCTGTCTGTCTGTCTCTGTCTCTGTCTCTGTCTCTTCTCTCTCTCTCTCTCTCTCTCTCTCTCTCTCTCTCTCTCTCTCTCTTGTGTGCGCTCGCATGAAAGAGCATATGGGTGAGCGAAGAGATGGTTTGTGTGTGTGTGTATGTGTGTGTGTGTGTTTGGGTGTGTGTGGGTGTGTGGGCACGTAGAGAGAGAGAGAGAGAAAGAGAGAGAGACAGACAGACAGAGAGACAGACAGAGAGAGAGACAGACAGACAGACAGAGAAAGAGAGACAGACAGAAAAACAGAGAGAGAGACAGACAGGCAGAGACACAGACAGACAGGCAGTCAGACAGACATACAGACAGACAGACAATGTGAGGAAGAGGGGCTTGAGAGGGCAAGGGATGGGGGGGGGGATGTGGGGAGAGAGATGAGAGCAGGGGAGAGGCGGTGGGAGGGAAGAGGAGGGAGTAAACACGCGACAATGCTGAGGTCAATGGGTGTCACGCGCTCGTGTGGGCTACTGATCCATAAAAAGATGTCCACATTAAAGCCCAATACAAAGATCTCTTTAATGTAAAAAATACTCAGATAATTATTTCAACGTGCACTCACTTCCCAGTCACAATGACGATGTCAAATCCGTCATTTTAATCCTCTCACGGATCTCATCAAAAACAATGCTTTTGTTTGTATGACAACACGAACAACAAACCATTTCTATGACGACCTCCGCTAAGGGGATTATGTTTTCATCCTCGTCTGTTTGTTTGTTTGTTTATTTGTTTGTTTGTTTGTTTGTGTGTTTGTCTGTCAGAACGATTATTGAAAAAGAAAAGCTAGTGAACCGATTTGAGCAAAAGCTGATGCAAAGAGAGAATGCAGCCGGAAAACAAACCCATGAAATGTTAATGTGGATCAGCACCAAGGATTGGTTCTGCAATGTGGATCAGCACCAAGGATTGGTTCTGCAATGTGGATCAGCACCAAGGATTGGTTCTGCAAGACTAAGAAAAAAGAAAAGAAAAGAAGAAAAGGTGCTGAACCGATTTTAACGCAGCTATATTGGTTTGGTAACACCACAATTTCATAAGCCTGGCCGTGTTTAAGTTTTCCAGCATATGTAGATACTTAAAACCACATCATTCAAGGAATGTTCATTGCCAGAAAGCTGACTGTCCATCTTTTTTCCATCTGTACCTTAAGATACATTCCACGTGCTTCCAGGCAGACAGATGAAAGTAAAAGGAATGAGACTGCTTTGTGGATGCCCATCTGGAACACAGACAGGGTCACGAATGAGTTATATGAAATCACCACCACCACCACCACCGATAACAACAATAACCGATGCAAGCTAGGCCTATTTCATGTATATATCGATCTTGACAATCAGATTGATGTCATCAGGGAACATCGTTTAAATTAAGTGAAAGGAACGTTGGCTGCCACAGACGCCATCCAGAATAGAGGAGCTGGAGTGTACATTCAGTTCCCGGACGGGCAAAAGCAGGCAGACGCCATATCAACAGGTACACGAACTACAAAGCAGAAGTGGAAGCCCTGGTGCATGCTGCGAACATCATCAGCAGCAAAGCAGGCCCAGACAGCCAGGTTGTCTTCCTTACAGACGCCCTGAGCGTGCTGCAGGCAGCCAACAACAACAACCTGCCAAAGTTAGAAGATGCTCTATGCAATATCAAGTGCACCAGAACTGTATTGCAATGGATTCCATCTCACTGCGGCATTCCAGGAAATGAGGAGGCTGATAAAATGGCAAAACTTGGTGCCCAGGGCCATCAGGAAGAAACTACAGTCAGCCTGACAGAGGTGAAGACCATCATTAAAGCACTCTACAGGCCACCACAGCAGCAAGATGGCTCTCATCAGCTAACCAGAGCAGAACAGGTGGTCATCTTCCGACTCAGAACCGGGCACAACAGGCTAGCATCCCATCTACACCGCAAGCTGCACCTGAAACCATCCCCAGTGTGCACATGTGGGCAGGCAGAACAAACCACAAAACACATTCTACAGGACTGTGGGGACCTGCAGTGTCTGAGGGATAGGACATGGCCGCAGCCGGTGCCATCAACGACAAGCTGTACGGGTCTGTGGAGGCCCTGCAGAGGACCACCAGATTCATTACAGAACCCTGTCTACAAGTGTGATAGGCGATCGAGAAGAAGAAGTGAAAGGAATGCTAATGGATTTGCTCTGTGAGACCTGCCGCTTTCATTCCGATTTTGTTTTATAAGCATGCTATACCTCAATACGCTTACGCGGATTGTACAGCGTGGTGGCACATTTTCCTTATTGTGGCAATGTGGCGTGTATGCCAGGGTTTTGATCCGTCGCGCTTTGTATATGTTCATTCACAGCTCGGAACACTCCCTTTTTCCACTGGCCGAACGTAAAAGGCGTTCCTTTGAGTTTACAAACTCAGTGTAAAAGTCGACGGAAGGGAGTATTAAGGTGTGGCAGAGTTAAAGAGGATATGAATTATGTGGTTGTAACTTCTTTTTTTTTCCACAGCGGAAAAAAGTGCTTTGCTCGTGTCGATCGGTGCGGACTTTTGTTGTGATTGTTATATTCATGGTGTGTGTGTGTGTGTGTGTGTGTGTGTGTGTGTGTGTGTGTGTGTGTGTGTGTGTGTGTGTGTGTGTGTGTGTGTGTGGGTGCGTGGGGTGTGTGTGTGTGTGTGTGTGTGTGTGTGTGTGTGTGTGTGTGTGTGCGTGCGTGCCTGCGTGCATGCGTGCGTATGTGCCTGCGTGCGTGCACATGTGTGTGTGTGTGTGTGTGTGTGTGTGTGTGTGTGTGTGTGGTGTGTGTGTGAGAGAGAGAGAGAGAGAGAGAGAGAGAGAGAGAGAGAGAGAGAGAGAGATGACTCTGTATATCAACAGTTCCAGCTTTGTAATTGCAATCTTGAGAGGCACAACTTTGCAGCTAAGGCGCTTGCAATGGTTAGAGGTATTCGCTTTGCAGCTAAGGCGGTGATAATATCACAACTAACAAAAAGCATCACAGCATTAGAAAAGACGGAAACAACCATTGGAATGGAGAGAGAGAGAGAGAGGAGGAGAGAGAGAGGGAGAGAGAGAGAGAGAGAGAGAGAGAGAGAGAGAGAGAGAGAGGTCCCAGAACAAAATGGGGAAGGGTTTAGACGGAACAGAGGACGGGGGTAGGAGGGGGGGGGGGGGCGTAGGAGGAGCCTGGGAATGTATTGCGGGAGGTTACTTCATGGTGTTTTCTAGGTCGGACACTCCTGGAACATTTGGAAATGGCAGCAAACCGTGACTTGTCTGTCTGCCGCTGAAGTCCGTGTTGACCGAAAACATTTCTGTACTCCCTCCCCTTTCTGTTCTCACTATGTCCACACTATCCACACCGGCTGGGAGATTCACATGTTGGTTAGTATACGGAGCGACGTTTGATAGGCATCTCTGTCTGTCTGTCTGTCTCTGTCTCTCTCTGTCTGTCTCTGTCACTGTCTGCTGTCTGTCTGTCTGTCTGTCTCTGTCTCTCGCTGTCTGTCTCTGTCTGTCTCTGTCCCTGTCTGTCTGCTGTCTGTCTGTCTGTCGGAATGTCCGTCTGTCTGGCTGTCTGTCTGTCTGTCTGTCTCTCGTCTGTCTGTTTTTGTCTCTTTCATTGCTCAGACTGTCTTTGTCTCTGTCTCTCTGTCTGTCTGTCTATCTATCTGTCCGTCTCTGTCTGTCTGTCTGCCTTTCTGTCTCTCTCTCTCTTGTTTTTTTTTTGTCTGTCTCTGTCTTTACTCTTTGTGTCTCTTGCTCTCTCTCTTTTAATTTCCATGTGCGTGTGTGTTGCATATGTGTGATTGCGCCCGCTTGCATGTGTGTGTGTGTGTGTGTGTGTGTGTGTGTGTGTGTGTGTGTGTGTGAGAGAGAGAGAGAGAGAGAGAGAGAGAGAGAGAGAGAGAGAGAGAGAGAGAGGGAAGTCGTTGATATGTATCTGCGTGTATCTGTGAGTACGGCAAATAGACTCTCAGAATACAGTCATGAAAACAAACAAACAAACAACCCCCCCCAAAAAAAAAAACAACAAAAAAAAAAACAAAAAACAAACCCAAACCAAAACACAAAAAACCCAACCCGGAATTGATCAGATACCTATAAAATCTTGTAGAGTATATACATGTGTATGGTGGAGGTTTAACCTGTGCCACATGTGAGCTTCGCTGAAATGGCTTCCAGTGTTTGCCTTCGTCTTGCAAAAAGCATGGTAACGTCTACTCCAAACACCACTCCTTCACTCTTTCTGCCATGTCGACAACTCGACTCTCTCTCTCTCTCTCTCTCTCTCTCTCTCTCTCTGCGATGTGGAAATTCTCTCTCTCTCTCTCTCTCTCTCTCTCTCTCTCTTGGCATGCGGGAAAGCTTATTCTCTCTGTCACTCTTTGGAGAGAGAGAGAGAGAGAGAGAGAGAGAGAGAGAGAGAGAGAGAGAGAGAGACAGAGACAGAGACAGAGACAGAGAGACAGAGACAGAGAGAACTGACGGGCAGCCGAACAAAGTATTGGTCACATCATCAAAGGATTCTGCATGTGGAGCACTGCTTATGTTGAATTGCATGCTGCATTGTTAATTCCATGTTTTCATTTTTGTTTGTTTTGTTTGTTTGTTTATGGACATTACTGACGCGATTCATGTTACATGTAACCCAGCTCTGATGAGAGAATCGCCTGGCCAGTCGTTGAAGCCACGCTGAACGCCGTTTCATGCATACGCTTTGTTAAACTCCTATTGCGTGTAACGAAGAATTGTCTTTGTTTTTATTGTTGTTGGTTGAAGTTGTTGTTGGGGGGGGGGGGGGGGATGTTTGGGTGGGTGGTGGGTGGATGGGTGGGTGGTGGGGTGGTGGGTGATGTGAGCAGAGCTCACGCGCCTCCTTGGGTAGAGGGATGGAGAGGGAGACGGGCAATTGGGACCAACGATATCCGCACGCCTGGTGCGTACATATGGAATTGTGTACTCACGCATAAATTTTCCTTTGGGACAGTGCCTTTAACATGTAACTACCATTGTTAACATATTTGAGAGAGAGAGAGAGAGAGAGAGAGAGAGAGAGAGAGGGAAGGGAGGAGGGAGGGAGAGAGAGAGAGAGAGATACGGATACGGATACGGATGTTTTATTCATACAGGCCATGGCCCCTAATGAAGGGGGTGTTGAGATCAAATCGTTTCAGACAGAAATAAGCAAATCATCAAACATCTAGGCATCCACAATTAAAAGCATACACGATATGAAACAACATACAACAACCAATGCCTAACTACATGCTATACTTCGAATTTTAAATGCCTTGTACAAGAAAATAGCAAAACGTTTTACAGTAGTTTCATTTGTAGATGCCATTAGTAATGAAAGTCGAAATGAAGAAGGATGTCTACAATATTTTTGATGAATGAACTGATTCCTCAGGTCACTTAGAGCGGGACAGCACAACACAAAATGAACTTCATTTTCTTCGGCACATTTACAAAGCGGACATGTCAGTTCAAGTTTGTTATGCTTCTTATAACGATAATAATGAACAGAAAGATCAGAAATACCTAATCTGAACTTTGTCATAATATACTTTAAATGATTATCCATTTCAACAGATAAATACACCGGCACACAATGTATAGATCTGAACTGTCTATAAAAAGCAAATCGATCACTTTCATGAACGTGACATGACCATTCTTGCCATCTGCTATCTATCAATCTATTCCGAAATGCACGTAGAAATCCATTTATGTCCCCAACGCTCTGTTGTAGCCAAACATAGCCAAATCCAAGTTTATGTAATTTAGTCCTCACGTTAGAAACCCAGTTTCTTTTCCCTCTACTATCCAAATCATATAACATATTATATGCTTTCCTGGGCAACCTTGAAATTTCCATTTGTGTTATTTTCAACCAATAACGTATGCAAGCTGTCGCAGAATTCAAATATATTGGATATCTGTTTACTTCGCCGTAGACTAAATCGTTAGGTGTTCGCATGCTCACTCCTAGAAACTTTTTCAATGCAAATAAATGGACATTTTCACAATAAACAGCAGAATCATAAAGACCCCAGATTTCAGCTCCATACTGAGCGATAGGCTGTACCTGAGAATCGAACAATTTTATAAATAATTTCAAAGACTGGTTTTCTAATTTTGATAAGTGTTGCATGATACATAGTAGTGCACGCTTAGCTCTACTGGCAAGATCCTTGCATGCAAAAGTAAAGCTTAATTTCGTTGAAAAATATATTCCTAAATATTTGTATACGTTGACCACAGGCATAAACACTCCATTATAAGTCCACCTTTCTCTAATTCCTAAAAACCCACCCTTTCTAAACACAATTATATTGCTTTTTGACATGTTAATTGTTAACTGAAGTGAAGATGCAGATCGTGATAGATTATTTAGTTGAGTTTGCAAGCCAATAATAGTTTCAGACATCAGAACAACATCGTCTGCCAAGAGAAGAATAAACAACTCAAGAGCATCGCAAGTAAATTGTGCACCATGTTTTCCATTTCTAACAACCTCTGATGTTAACTCATTAATGAAAAGAGAAAATAAAACAGGACTGCACACATCCCCTTGTTTTACACCAGATGTACATTGAATGTAGTCAGTCATATTTCCTCCACACCGAACCTTAGCTTTAACACAGGAATACATGCTAACTATGCATCTAAACAGTTTTCCATGAACACCAGCTTTTAAGAGAATAGGCCACAGAATGGTTCTATTAACTGAATCAAATGCTTTCTCAAAATCTATAAAAGCGACATACAGCTTACGATTTAAAGAAAACTGTTTTTGCACCAAAGCCATCAAAGTAAATATATGATCAACAGTTGAATAATTGCGCTTAAAACCTGCCTGATATTCGCCAGTGATATTATTATCTTCAACCCATTCCTGTAAACGGCGATTGATAATAGTGCTGTATAATTTACTACTAGCATCACTTAAAGAAATTCCTCTATAGTTATTAGGATCATTCACGTTGCCTTTCTTGTACAGTGGTAGAACAATACTTTCCGTCCAATGTTCAGGATAAATTCCCTTATCAAATAAAGAATTGAAGAAGGTTACAAAAAAGTTCACAATCAGGTCAGTTTTACAAGCATACCTCAGCAGCTCACCAATTATACCGTCTGGTCCAGGAGCTTTACATTTCTTAATTTTCCTTAGAGCAAACATTACTTCCTCTTTTGAAATCGGACGACTTAAATAATCATCCTCTCCTTCATTATGATCCAGTTGTAACCCGCTGTTAGGATCTACGTCTTTCGTTAGAAGTGACTTAAAATGGTCGTACCAGGTTTCAATACTGATGCTGTTCACTGGTTGTTTTCTTTTTAATGAAATTCGATGTACATTCTTCCAAAATTCTTTCTGATTTTCCATAGATGCAATTAGTTCTGTCAGCAATGCGTTGTTAAATTGCTTCCTTTTAATCCTTTGCAAGTGTTTGTACTCGCGTCTTGCCCTACAATAGAAATCACGATCTTTGTCGTCATGCGTACGTTTAAATTTTCTAAATAAATTTCGGACTTTCTTTTTATTGTCATGACATTCAGAATCAAACCAATCTTTTGATTTCGAATTATTAATTCTTATTTCTTTCTTCATACACTGTGCTGCATCTTTGATGCAGGTGTTGAAAACATTCAACGCCTCATTTACATTGACATCAATAACACTAACTGCATATCTGATTTTTTCTTGAGTCTGTTGCGTGGAAATATTACTCATAAACACATCAGCACGGTCTTCATTCCATATAAACCTTTCCAATGTAAAAGTGTGTTCAGGACTTATCTCCGAGTTGACATTACCTCTGCCGTAACTCAAATGAAATTCCACAGGCATATGATCCGAATCGAATCTCTCAGACACTCGTAACTCACATGAATCACATAATAATGCAAGCAAATCACACGACATAACAAACGATATCCGCACGCCTGGTGCGTACATATGGAATTGTGTACTCACGCATAAATTTTCCTTTGGGACAGTGCCTTTAACATGTAACTACCATTGTTAACATATTTGAGAGAGAGAGAGAGAGAGAGAGAGAGAGGGAAGGGAGGAGGGAGGGAGAGAGAGAGAGAGAGAGAGAGAGAGAGAGAGAGAGTGAGTGTGTGTGTGTGGGTGTGTGTAACACAAAAGGAAAAATTGAAAATAATTAACTCTTTCGTTTCATCTATGTTGGTTTCTTGTATATGCAACACATCAGAGTGAGTGTGCCAGTACACTAACATTAGAACATTAACAAACCCAGACACTTTGTATCAAACGCTAAAACACTAAAATCAGTTTTAAAAAAATGTCCATTTGTAAGAACATAGACTATGCATGGTGTGTAAGAGACTGGTTGGGAAAAAAAAAAAAGAAAAAAAAAAAAAAAAGAAAAACAGCTAGTAGTGGAATTTTTTTTTTCTCCGCTTTTTTTTTTTTTTTTTTTTTTCCCAGATGAAGAGGACAGTGTGAAGCACCAAAAAATGAAGAGGTGGATTTTGGCGTTAGGGCAAAAAAAAAAAGAAAAAAAGAAAAAGAAAAAGAAAATGACCGCCTTAGGTGCTCCATTGATCCGATAACTGATGCCACAAGGGAAAAAAAGTTGTTGTTGTTGTTCTTCTTTTTCTTCTTCTTCTTCGGCTCCTCCTCCTCCTCTACTACTCATCCTCTTCTCCCATTCCTCCTCCTGCTCCTCCTCCTCCTTCTCCTACTTCTCCTCCTCCTTCTCCTCCTTCTTCTTCTCATCCCTCTCCACCGCCTCTACTACTCCTCCTTTTCCCCCTACTCTTCCTCCTGTGTGTGTGTGTGTGTGTGTGT
>CM065716.1:46457125-46462125 GCA_033310375.1 Conus canariensis | reverse complement strand
TTTTTAAGTTGTGGTTCTGGAAGATTTTACATAGTTCATATATATATATATATATATATATATATATATATATATATATATATATATATGCAGGAACACCATTCTACAACCTTCTGTCTCCAAAACCATCGTTCGTATTTACTGATTTCAATCACAATAAATAAACATTTTGTTCAATGCCATTTTCAGTCTGACCGAAATTTAGAGGTGGTTTTCTGTGGACTGATAAGTTCGTTGGTTAGATTCTTGGCAATTGCGTATATTTATGTAATGTTTTCAGTTTCAGCTGGCGCTTACTCTGGGCTCAAATGGGGCCAAACTGTTGCGTGTCATCCATCTACTGGACACATTTGCATTTCTGATTGTTCCAGACGAACACTGCAGGTGTTTGCAGCTCTTGGGCCTGGTTAATATATTGGGTAATTCATGACAGGAAGAATAGAGTACAGCCCTGCCATACAATATCAGAACAAAGTAGGGTTTTTTTTTTATTCTTCATTAAAAAAAAATCACGTTCTGTACCCCTTTAAGCTCTCTTCAAGGGGTGACCTCAGTTTTTCTTTTGTCTCTCTGTCCATGTCCTTAGTGAGTTAGTGTCAAAACCACTGGCATCAGAACGTTCACAGTGACTGTTACTTGATGCACTTGGTAGTGCCCGTGGAGGAGGTTGCTCACTTACGCTAGTTGTGCGATTTAGCAGCTAGTGATCGTCATCAATAGGGCGGGGGGGGGGGGGGGGGGGGGGGGGGGCTTCCTGCGTGGTATCTTGTTGATGTCGGATCAGTGGAGGCACTAAAACCCCGCCAAAGTCACTCAGCAACGTTGCAGTGTTTTCTTTGGTGAGTTTCCCCATGGCCACCTGTATTGACTGCTTCTTGCAGACTTGAATGCTGGAGCAATAACGGGATGTGCTTGATGTGGTTGTAGAGTGGAGAGTGGGAAGGGGATACTGAGTGATGAGTGACAGGGTCATTCCTTGCTCCTTCAAGGGGAAGTGTGGGAGGAGGAAGGTGGAGGACGGGAAGGGGACGGTGCATGAAAAAAGTAGGCGGCCAGAGAGAGAGAGAGAGAGAGAGAGGAGAGAGAGGGAGAGATTTTAACTGATCAAGTTCCCAACGATGTCACTATTTCTTACAGGGCAATTTTGTCCCAGTTTTACTTCCTGAGCAACTGTCATAACCCGTCTGCACTGCTCCCCAATGTCCCCACCATTAGCTAAGGCAGATTCCCCGGTGGTTCCAAAGTGACATGGTCCCAGAAGTGTGACACGAAGAGGATGCTGCTGTGCGCGCGCACGCGCGCGCGCGCGCGCGTGTGTGTGTGTCTCATGAGTAGAGGGCATAACTGACGGTCTGTCCACACGTGGAATGTTCTTTGGAGAGTCCAACACATGCACGACCAAAATAAAGCTGATGCAATGTTCGCATTTGATCTCAAAGGATTGCCAGGAGCTTTCAGTCGAGTCACGCTGTTTTGGTAGTTCAGCACGGCCACACAGGGTCGGGGTACAGTGAAGGTGTTACAGTCATGTGAACGTTGAGTGCAGACTAACAGACACATACAATCACCACACACACGATCACACGTGCACGCACAGACAGACACAGACAGACACACACACACACACACACACACACACACGCACACACACACACACACACACACACACACACACGGTAATGCTCAATGGAGTGACGCTCGATCAGTTTGATTCTGCCGTGTCTTTCAGTCCTATAGATTCTAGCGCATGGGTCTTTTTGTTGAAATTTACACCTGCAAAACCCTAAATTCAATTTCATACACCTCCTCCTCCCCCCTCCAACGCTTCTCCCTTCTCCGCCCTCTCCATAGAGACCAATGAACTACTCAACTTTATTGTTAAATGCTCCACAGTTGCTTTTTAATTCTGCTTTCATTTATGATGAAAGCGGATGTTTTTACAAATCTTAAATAAATGTTAGCGAACCGCCCAGAGAACGTGGACAAACGAGTCACAAGACGAAACACAACGCGTTTCGACCTCTTAGGTCTTCATCGGGTGAGACATAAACGAATAAAACAACGAAAATTCACTTAGCTTTGATCGCTTCAGATCACTTCACAGGGTTCAGCGCAAGGAAGAAGGCCTTCTTCCTTGCGCTGAACCCTGTGAAGTGATCTGAAGCGATCAAAGCTAAGTGAATTTTCGTTGTTTTGCCTTCTTCCTTGCGCTGAACCCTGTGAAGTGATCTGAAGCGATCAAAGCTAAGTGATTTTTCGTTGTTTTATTCGTTTATGTCTCACCCGATGAAGACCTAAGAGGTCGAAACGCGTTGTGTTTCGTCTTGTGACTCGTTTGTCCACGTTCTCTGGGCGGTTCGCTAACATTTATTTAAGATTTGTTTAGATTTCCGCCTGCAGTCGTCTCGCTTTGCAACCGGATGTTTTTAGTAAATTCTACTCCTTCTGGAAAGTCTGTGTTATCAATTTCTGCTTCATATCACTCTCTGAAACTTTTTAGCTTTTACGTTTTCTTTTCCTTTTGAATTTGTAATGTCAATTACTTTTTTCCTAAACTGTCAATCATTGTTTTTTTGTTTTTTTTACCTCATTGGCCTGCTCAACTGCATTTGTTTCCCTAGAGATTATTTCCATTTTATTTTTCTCTTGATCCTGTTTGTAATAAGCCAGGGCGTTTTTTTTTTTTTTTTTTTTTTTTTTTTTTTTTTTTTTTGGGGGGGGGGGGGGGGGGGAGTGGGGGCTTGCAATTTGGCGACCAGATACTGACCCCATAAATACTGTCAAGAGGGGACAGTAGCTGTCCATTCTGCAGTGTTTGATGACCTCATGGCCTGGTAATTTTATTCGAGGCAGTTTTATAGCTTTCAGTATTTTCTTGTCTAAATTTATTATAAAGTGTAAAATAAGGCTGATAATTCAAGCATGATTAAGCATGGTCTTGTGTTATCTGCCTGAAGGATGTCCCTAGTTGAGCTTTGCTATGAATTAATACAAAACGTTTGCAGATAGTTAACTTTATTGCTCGTTTCTTTGAAACGACAGGACTTTTCTTCTCACGTTGTGTGGAGACAGATCTGAAAACGGCCCTGTCTGTTCAGCTGTGCTTAACATGAACCTCTGGCTGAAACAGAGCTTCATCCCTGACTTGATCACCTCAACGGCGGACCGAGGAGAAGCATCAAGACTGGTCTGATCCTCTGGCGGGAGGATGGAAAGACCAGGCCAGGAGCTGAGGATGCGTGACAGGAAATGACGTCTTTAGTGCCATGATGAACTGATTGCGAGAGAAAAATCATGGTGGCCTGATGGAGAGCATGAGTCACATCTTGTGCCAAAGAAAAACAGTCCTGGATGAGTTAGGGGGACGAGAAGAGATGTAGCTGAGTAAGGTGGAGGGGGGTAGGGTGGTGTAGGATGGAGAGAGGGTAGAAGGACAGGAAGGGGCGTGAGAGGGAAAAGGTGGGTAAGAAGATTCTGGACGCTACCTTGTCCTCCTCGCTCACACACACACACACACACACCACACACACACACACCACACACACACACACACACACCACACACACAGAGAGAGAGAGAGAGAGAGAGAGAGAATTATGCCCAAAGGAGAGAGAGAGAGAGAGAGAGAGAGAGGAGAGAGAGAGAGAGAAGAGAGAAGAGAGAGAAAGAATTATGCCCAAAGGAGCAGTGCTCGACCAGGTTCATTCCATCATGTCTTATAGGCCTACAGATTCCAACCATGTGTATTTGTGTTGAAGTTAAAACTGCAACACGCACATTAAATTCAGTTTTATACCCCTCCTTCTCCCTCCCTCTCCAACCGTCCTCCCCTCTCTTGCCCACACAGAAACAAGTTATCTATTCAACTTTGTTTTCACGTGCTCCACAGTTGCTTTTTATTCTGCTTTTATTCGTGATGAAAGGGAATATTTTAGTAAATTGTAATCCTTCTGTAAAGTCTGTGCTAGTCATTTCTGCTCTATGTCACTGTCTTTGACTTTACAATCTCGGCCGTTTTCCTATTCGTTTGATTTTTTTTAAAATTCAACTTTTAAAAACTGTCATCCATTGTTTTTCTACCCCAATGGCCCGCTTATCTGCATTCCCCCTAGAGATTCTTTCCACTTTCTTTTTCGCTTGCTCCTGTTTGTAACATATCAGAATTTTTTTTGCTTGTAATTTGGCGACCAAATACTGACCCATAAATACTGTCATGAGGGGACAGCAGCTGTTCATTCTGCACTGTTTGACTTCATGGCCTTTTAATGTTTTTGGTGGTAATTTTGTGGCCTTCATTAATTTTTGTTACAAATCTTATTTCAAAGTGTAAAATGGGGGTGATATTTCAATCATAAATCAGCGTGGTCGTGTATAATCTGTTTCAAGGATGTCCTAGCTGAGCTTTGCAATAAATTGATATGAATTTTGCAGGTGGTTGACCTTATTGTTCGTTACTTTTTAAAGGATAGGACTTTTCTTCCCACGTTATGTGGAGGCCTTATAAAAACGACCCTATCTGGTCAGCTGTGCTGAAAATACACCTCTGGCTGAAACAGGGCTTCATCCCTGACATCAGCACCACAACGGCGGAACGCGAAGAAGCATCACGACTGGTCTGATTCTCTGGCAGGAGGCTGGAATGGCTGGGCAGGAGCCCAGGACGTGCGTGACAGGAAATGACGTCTTTAGTGCCGTGATGAACTGATTGCGAGAGAAAAATCATGGTGGCCTAATGGAGAGCATGAGTCACATAGGGTGCCAAAACCAATCCGGGGTGAGTTAGGGAGAAGTGAACAAGTCTGGTGGATGGAGGTGAGGGTGCTGGGGAGGGGGTGGGGCAGGAGGAGGGGAGGGTTGTGGGAGGGAAAAGGGGGGTAAAAAGATTCTGGGCCCCAGCTTGTCTCCCTGCTCTCCTCTCTCTCTCTCTCTCTCTCTCTCTCTCTCTCTCTCTCTCTCGCTCTCACACACACACACACACAGAATTATGCCCCCAGGAGCAA
>CM065716.1:46444625-46447125 GCA_033310375.1 Conus canariensis | reverse complement strand
ATCTCTCCGTCTGTCTGTCTGTGTTTCTGTCTGTCTGTCTGTCGGTCGGTCACTCTCTTCTCTCTCTCTCTCTTCTCTCTCTCTCTCTATCTATCATCTACTTCTCTCTCTCTGTCTCTGTCTCTGTCTCATCCCTTCTCAGTAAAAAAAATCACTGATGTATAAACTAATAACAGACATAGCTCACCGGGTTAGAAAAAAAAAAGACATATTCAGGAAACACTTTTTATTTCTGACCCCTGGACTGATTTTGAAAATAACCTATCTACCTTAACGTGTTCTGGTTCATTTCTCCTGGGGCTCACTCTCATCATGCCATGAGACAGCGTCACAATGTCAGGGCAATTACAGAACATGACGTCTCTCAACCGTGCCAGGTACTTACTGTCGATGGCCTGTGATGAATATGCAGGTGTAATGGACGAAAGGTTAAAAGATATGTGTTTTTATAATGGAATGTCTGGTTGGCATTTCGCAGCGAGGTGGTGCACTTGATTGCCCTATTTATGAGAGGTTTGCGATATGGGAGTGTGGCAAGTTGATAAAGTATCAACTAATCGTAGTTGACATCACTGTCGATATCTCGCTCAAGCAAAACAAGGAGAGAGAGAGAGAGAGAGAGAGAGAGAGAGAGAGGAGAGAGAGGAGAGAGAGAGAGAGAGAGAGAGAGAGACGGATGAGAGAGAATAGAGAGACTATAAAGAACTAAACACACGCTTCTTATAACATCTAATCTTTCAAGACGACAATTGTCTTGTTTTATTCTGAGGATAATGATGACTCTCAAAAGAAAAGAAGCTACAACGGAGATCAGGTTGTTTACACTTTCTTTTCTCTTTTTTTTTTCTTCTTCTCTGTCTCTTTCATGTATGTTATTGTACTAAAGATAATGCGTAATGTCAGGCTAAACGAATTCTGTCTACCTTCTGGCGACTGGTAAGAACTGGCTGCGCTGTTTAGTTGTTGACACGAGTGAACGAACCTGTAACACCACAAGTTTCTCTGCTTGTGTCCTGTAATTATGTATATGTGCCTTATAATTCTTCTTCTCTTCACTTTGATGTCAGTTCAGCACAAGATGATATAAACGCATGAGCATAAACCCTTGAAAACAATTTTTTTTTAAGTTTTTTTTTTAAGTTATCAAGACCAATGTCCCCAGCAGATTAATTGATGACTTCAGCCATATATGTTACAGACGCTGAGGATCCTGGAAAACATCCTTAACATCACTAGGTTACCTTGCACTTCAACCTGTTGAAAACATCCTTAACATCACTAGGTTACCTTGTACTTCAACCTGTTGAAAACATCCTTAACATCACTAGGTTACCTTGTACTTCAACCTGTTGAAAACATCCTTAACATCACTAGGTTACCTTGTACTTCAACCTGTTGAACTTAACACACAGTACCTGTACTCAACGTAAACATCTTACATCACTAGGTTACCTTGCACTTCAACCTGTTGAAAACATCCTTAACATCACTAGGTTGCCTTGCACTTCAACCTGTTGAAAACATCCTTAACATCACTAGGTTGCCTTGCACTTCAACTGTTGAAAACATCCTTAACATCACTAGGTTACCTTGTACTTCAACCTGTTGAAAACATCCTTAACATCACTAGGTTACCTTGCACTTCAACCTGTTGAAAACATCCTTAACATCACTAGGTTGCCTTGCACTTCAACCTGTTGAAAACATCCTTAACATCACTAGGTTGCCTTGCACTTCAACCTGTTGAAAACATCCTTAACATCACTAGGTTACCTTGTACTTCAACCTATTGTTTTGTTTGGTCAAATAAAGCCGTGAAAATGAGCCGTTGAACATTAGACAGTAGACAGATACAGAACATGGAGAAAACACAAGCTGCGTTTTTTCTGAATGATTATTTTGACACTTCTTGAACAAGACAAGCATTCACGTTTCTTTATAAGAAATATTATCGACAAGAATCGAACTGCGCGTGTATAATGATAATGTCAGACTAGAAGTTAGCTCATATGGTATTATGATGACCTATATGGTTTCTGCCTTTTTATCGTTAAGACAGAACATGTTGCTCGCCATTGTTTTCCCCTGTCTTACGTTCATTCCATTTCAGCAGCTTTACCGCCTATGCCTCAGATTCCGGTTCCTCGTTCACATCTACACTCTGCGTGTTTCTTCACAGCCCAAGCACCGGCAGTGCACAGGCAGCAGTCGATATCAAGTCGTCACCAGGCCACCCACAAGAGGAGACACTGCATTAAGAGGAGACACTGCATTAAGAGGAGACACTGCACTTCGGTGCTGTTGAGGGGTGCCTGGTCCAACATATTCATGACACCAGGTACCACCCCTACCACCCCACCCCCCCCCCCCCCCCCCCCTCAATAGACGACATTCATCGCTTATTCGCGGAGCCAGCGTCAGTGAGCGCCAGTCCTGTACTCGAAGCACCACCAATTCCGTCCAGTGACAGTCCCCAATATCTCGTCGATACCGGCGACCT
>CM065716.1:46429625-46437125 GCA_033310375.1 Conus canariensis | reverse complement strand
GTCTTCCCGAAGTCTAATCGGTAGGATGTAAGGTAGCCTTTAGGGTTTACGGCACGCAAGAGCCGCATAAATGATTCAGGATTATGTCAGCCACAAGCGGCAACCTCCCCTGTCACCCGCCGTCTGCAGAGAGGTAGGAGGAAAGGGGGTGACGGTGGGGTGGGGGTGGGCGGGTGGGGGGTGGGGGGTCGGGGTGGGGAAGTAGGGGAACGTGCATTAGGGGTACAATTCGTGCTCAGTAGGTCAGTGATAAGGCGTCTGGAATTCTGACACTGACAGAACACACAAACGTGTGGCATACATCAAGACAGTGTGTACTCATATATCAGTGCGCTCTATTGCATGCACACACACAGACACACACACACACACACACGCACTCACACACACACACACACACACACACACACACACACACACACACACACACACACACACACACACTACACACGCACGCGCACACACAGATTACCACCACCACCACCACCACCATCACCACCCACCAGCAAACAAAGAGAGAAAAAATTGATAAGAGCCCCAGTGGTTTACACACAAAGACAAGCCTGAATATCTACACGCTATGATAACTAACTGACACGATGAACCTTCGTCAAAAAAGTAGAAAGCGCGACGGGAAGTCTAGATTAGCCTGAAGCAATGGTCGTCCCGCAAAGCACAATGGATATAATATTCCAGACAAGCAGGCGTCAAGGGAAATGAGCAGGCAGGCACACTGGCTGCCAAGGTAGTTGTAACAAGCGGATTACAACTTATAGGCGGATCAGACATCATAAGAAACTTATTAAAGAACCACGCTCAAACACTACAAGATTGAAGCCAACATACCATAGAGCACCTCTTGGGAAAAATACCAAAAGAAAAGGCAACACATCTGACCTCAAATGAAGAGCAAGAAACATCACCCGCCAACAAATATCATGGCGGCGTAATTTGAAGTCCGAGACTGAAGATTCTGGGCAGACTCATACTGAACCTTTCGAACGTCAGATACAAAGAACTGAACACATACGTAAACAGGGATCATCGACTCTAAATAAAAATCTAACTATCCCTGCTGCTTCGTAGACTCCAAACGTGCATGCGTTTGTGGTGTGTGCACCAGTACTTTGATGTGAGTGTATCATGTATAAAGGCGGCGATAATATATCAGTACCTGTACTTCTCTGTCTGCTGTCTGTCTGTCTGTCTGTCTGTCTGTCTGTCTCTCTCTCTCTTCTCTCTCTCTCTCTCTCTCTCTCTCTCTCTCTCTCTGTGCTTGCGTACGTGCGTGCGTAGGAGTGTGTGCGCGAGAGTTTGTGTGTGTGTGTGTGTGTGTGTGTGTGTGTGTGTGTGTGTGTGTGTGTGTGTGTGTGTGTACGCGCGCGCGCGCGCGCTCCTGTTAAGGTACAAAGGCCTTGTCACACACACACACACACACACACACACACACACACACACACACACACACACACACACACACACACAGAGAGAGAGAGAGAGAGAGAGAGAGAGAGAGAGAGGTACCATAAAGTTTGCAGAGGACTTATGCAAGGAGAGAAAGAAAACGAAACGAAGCATTCTTATCCTTAGAAAACCACGTCACTGCAAGAAGAGTTTAAAAAAAAAAAAAAGGTTAGCCTAACTGGGGATAACAATGTCGTGGGTGTCTTCTGTGTGTGTAAATTAGAATACATCTGACTGCAATTCTGACCATATGTTTACAGAACAAAAACACCCGTCGCTTGCTGTCGATAGACAAGATCAGGTTTGTGAAGAAAATAGTTATAACGACAATACTGTGTGGAGGAATTCAAGCTATGTTGGAAAGAACATCATGAAGAAGACAACAGTCTACTTGCAACTAAAGTTTGACAGAGATAAGGAAAAATTGTTTTTTGGTCCAGACGTATCCGAATACAAACAGTCAGGTTTGAATTTCTTTATTAATTTACCTCGTGTGTGTGTGTGTGTGTGTGTGTGTGTTGTGTGTGTGTGTGTGTGTGTGGTGTGCGCGCGCGCGAGCGCGACTGCCTGCATAACGGTGTGCATGCGTGCGTGCGTGTGTGCGTGCGTGTGTATGCGTGCGCGCGCGCGCGTGTGTGTGTGTGTGTGTGCGCGTGTGTGTTTGCGCGCACGTGCGCGTGTGAAAATTTCCCCGTTTCTGTTGTTCACTCTCTAATTACCTTTTTATCTCTCCATTACTGTCTCCCACTGTATTTCTACCTATGTGTATCACTTGCAGGTCGATGCCTAGAAAAGACTAACCACTGCTTGTTTTTCGCCTTATACAATTGATAACGTCCAGTTCTTCTGCGGTAATCCGCAAACTTAAGAATAATACTGTAAACACTGTATAGAGTAAAGACCAGCTGTCTATTCTGGGTATCTATTTGCCTTTGCCTTTTCTACAGCATCATTAGTTTTCATTCTTCGGTCTGTTCATTTATTTCTATTATCATTTTGTAATCTAACGGCAGCAGAGCGCGATACCAGATACTCATGTCTGCGGAGCTGACAGTAGTGTGTTCGAACAACACGTGCAGTCGGCTTGAAAAGCCTCTCTGTCCATCCAGCAGTAAATGGACACCTGATTCAGTTCAGATAAGACTGGTGGTGGCACAGAGGGATGGGCTCCGTCTTCCATCATGCTGTGTATTAGCCACCATGGAGCTCTGGCGGTTCACTGCCCCTGCGGATGATAAGCAATGGGAACTTTCACTTTAATCTTAGGGTGAAAAATCCACCACATTGGCTGGTTTCCTTGGCATGGCTCTATTTTACTTGCCTTCAGCGTATTGGCACTTCAGGTATTACGTTATTGATTATAGATGTATATATTAGTTGTGCATATTGCATTATTTTTCACGGCAGGAATGTTCTTCTCTATACGCTGACAGTCCTAAATGAAGACACCCGAGTCTCTTTCCATACAAACCGCTCTCTCGCCTTTTCAAAGGTTTGTGCCACTACCCTCTTCTTGTCTGTCACTGTCTCTAGCTGTGCCTGTTTGCGTTTTTGTCTTTCTTTACCGTCGTCCCATTGTTGTACAGGCTTCATGGGCCACTATCCTGCCTTTCACTCGGATAACTCTTTCACACCTGCTATTCATGGTCACAATTCATGAAATGCCAGCTTTCTGTTTTGTAGTAAGGTGGTGACTAGGTGGTGAACACTGTATTCATTGTCCAGGTCAGACACTGGCTGTCCGTTCTGCAGTTCTGTTTTGCCCTGGATATATTATTGCAGTATAGTTTTTGTGATATTTCCATCCTTTACATTAGTATTTCTATGATGCTATAAAATCTGGGTGCAAGACCTCAAACTGAATGGCAGGCGGCGCCAACAGAATGGTTTGGTTGTGTCCGCCGTAAGGATCCAAGTAGCTGAATTGGTATGTCACGAAACTGCGTTTATTTTTCTCTCTCTCAGGATGTAATTCTTTTCCTTTTTTGTTTGTTTTTCTTTTCTTTTCTTTTCTTTTTCTTTTGCTGTCCCTTCTTCAGTGCGACATCAGCAGCATTGCACCCACGCCGCTCATTCCGATCCCTCGTCCACGAGTTACAACCCGACCCGTTCCGCCACAGCTCCGGCAGCGGCAATATACAGGGAGTAGTCAACGTCAAGTCGTCATGAGGCAACCCACCAGAGGAGACACTGCTGCCGAGTCACTTCTGTTGTGTTTAGTGTGCCGGTTCTGATCCAGAATGTGCAGATCACTGACCTCCCTACTGACGACAATCATTACTTAGCCGCAGAGCCGGCATGAGTGTGGTCTCTTTCCGGAGGACGCCACCATGTCTGTCGAACGACAGTTCCCATGAATTTGGCGATACTGGTGACCCCGACAGAACCAAACCAAGGGCAAAGACGTGGAGAGGCAATGAAAACCGAGGTCACCATAAGAACAGGGCAAGAAGGGCAAAGAATTTGAGACATTTCTAAATGCTGATCGACGAGTGAGGATGAGGATGAAGAAGATGCTGCTGTTAGGAAAATCCCATTCAAGTCTGTGACTGTATGACAGGGCTGTACATTTCGCTTACTTTCATAATATAATCCAGCACCAACCAGCTTCGTAGAGTACAGACACCTGCAGTGTTGGTCAGAAAGTTTGAGCAGCACTACCAGAGACGCATCCATTAACGGACGAAACTCGACTGTGTGGTCCCAGTCTTCCCAACTGAGCCCATAGCCAACTCAACTGGAGCCGGTCGGGGCAGAAAAATCCCACAGATAAATGGCTTTGACGGGGGTAATCAGACCCACGACCTCCCAGAATCCCACGACGCTATCCGCTTCACCACAGCGGCTGTTTCTTTTTCATGACCTGAACTGCACAGGATGTGACCTTCTTTCTGCCATATTAGTTTGACAGCTCTCAAAGGGCCACATATGGTTGGTTGGGTTATTGTCATAAAAGCTGTAAACTACTTGGTGTTTTTATTTTCAAGAGAGGACATTCTTTGCCACGCGATGGAAGTCTTACATGGCTCCTGTCAGATCGTCTAGGCTATAATTAAACTGAAACTGAAATCGTATGTAACAACCCCCTTATGATCATCAAAGACAAGCATGTGCATGTCAAAACTTGAAAAAAAAAAGAAAAAAAGGAACATGCTGCCTTCTAGGGCACGATTTTGAGAAGTGAGGATTACGACGACACTTCCGGTAAGGAAATGACGGAATTGCTCAATACAATGTTTACGATATCAAAGGTGGTTGTGGTTCTTTTTAATGTCTGTCTTTCGAAGTGTGTGCTACCAGAAAAAGGCTGCACAGTCCTCCTTCATAAAAGCATGTTATAGGATATTGTATTGTGTTGTTTATATAGGGGGATAGATCACAGGATCATGAAATGATAACAATGTTTAAAAATCTGTGTCTGTCCGCCTGTTTGTCTGTTTGTATGAAGGCATGTACATCTGCCCGCTTCTTCTCTCTCTCTCTCTCTCTCTCTCTCTCTCTCTCTCTCTCCTCTTTGTTGGCCCATCTATCTGTCTGTCTCTATCTCTCCTCCTCCCTTCCTCCCCCTCTCTCTCGTACGAGTGTGTGTGTGTGTGTGTGTGTGTGTGTGTGTGTGTGTGTGTGTGAGACACCATGTTTACGCAATGTAAAGGACTTTCCTTATTGCAAAATCTGCAAAGGCCAATCATTGAGACAATGTTTACACAATGTAAAGGACTGTCCTCACTGCAAAATCTGCAAAGGCCAATCATTAAGAGAACATTTTCACAAAAAGGTTTGATTATCCAGATATGGAGCCAGTGTGAAAAAAAGGGAAAGAAATGAAAAGTGTGAGAACAAATAAGACAATGCAATCTTGATGTCACAACAAAAGAAAAACAAATTCTGTCTCCATTTTGAAAGGGCACAGTGGGTTTTCGTTCTGCCCTTTCTCTTTTCTTGTTCTTGTTCTCTATAAACAGGATCACCTTGTCCAAAAGGTAAAGACTGAAATAATAGCGACTGAAGAAAAAGATTTTATTTCATTGCTTTGTTTTTGGTTTTGATTCATGTCTTTGTGTAATCATTTTGCTTATTTATTTGTATAACTGTAAAATGGCGAGGGGAGGGAGGGAGGTCGAGGGGGGGGGGGGGCAGTCAAATTTATAACTGATGGAAAGTTATTTTCCATGAACAGGTTGCTTCTCTCGTCATCTGTAGAATAATTCCTTCGTTTTTACCTCTTAAGCCAATAATTTGCTCTCGGTCTCTCTCGGTCTCGGTCTCTGTCTGTCTGTCTGTCTGTCTGTCTGTCTGTCTGTCTGTCTCTCTGTCGTCTCTCTCTCTCTCTCTCTCTCTTTGTCCCCCTCTCTGTCCCCCCTCTCCCATCCCCCACCGTCCCTCCCTCTGTCTCTCCCCCCTTCAATCTCTCTACCACTCTACCACTCACCCCCTTTCTTTATCCTCTTTTTCTTGTCCCCACTGCTTGTCTTTCCAGCCAACCCCCCTTTCAGCCATCTCCTCCCTCCCTACTACCCCCAGTCTCTCTCGCCCATTTGTTTGCTTGTTTGTTCGCAAGTCTTAAATACCACCAAAATTGATTAAGATTTACATTTTACTTTTTCATTGTTTATTGCTATACGTCAAAGCCTATGAAATCAATACTTAAGTGTTATCTCTCGCTGCTATTTGCTACAGATTCCTTCACCCTCTTCCACTCCTTTCTCTTCCCTACCCCCCCCCCTCTCTCTCTCTCTCTCTCTCTCTCTCTCTCTCTCTTCCGTATTTTCAACTGTTTACAAAGCTATTAGGGAGACAATAAACTGCGAGGAAAAAAAAAATTGAAGCAAAACGTCTTCATAAACAATTTGCTCAACAATTCTGAAATCTCTTTCTGTTTTTCTCTCTTGTTTGCTCTTTTTCACGTCCTATTTCTTGCACGTCCCTTTCCTCTCTTTTCTCTTTCTTGGTTTCCTCCGGTTTTGTGTGTGTGTGTGTGTGTGTGTGTGTGTGTGTGTGTGTGTGTGTGTGTGTGTGTGTGTGGTGTTTTTTTTTTTTTAATTTTTATCTCTTTTTGGTTTCTTTTCTTCCCTTAGGGTGTTTTCCATACAGGTTATTTTTCTCAACTCCATCTTGTATTTCCTTTTTCTATACTTTTCACATTTCCCAAGAGCGTGCTCAAGGAGGAAGCGAGTTACGTCATTCTCTGGGAGTTTTGCACGTGCTTCCGCTTCATGCTGGAAAATAAGACTTTGCCGGAACTGCAGGCTATTTGTTGCCAAGACAACGAGACACTGGCTCTTGTGGAACTGCCAGAAAAGGTCAAGTTTATCGACCATCTGTTGAACACGTCAGGTTTGTTTTCAGCAGATCAAGAAACCGAATGAAAGGACGCTAAACCGAACAACAAGAAGCAAACAGACGTTCGGTATGTAAACACACACACACACACACACACACACACACACACACACACACACACACACACACACACACTCTCTCTCTCTCTCTCTCTCTCTCTCTCTCTCTCTCTCTCTCTGTTTGACTGTCAGTCTCTGTCTGTCTCTCTGTCTGTCTGTCTGTCGGTCACTCTGTCTGTCTGTCTGTCTATCTGTTTGTCTGTCTGTTTGTCTGTCTCTTTCTCTTTCTCTCTCGGATTGCCTCTGTTTGCCTGTCTGTCTGTCTGTCTGTCTGTCTGTCGGTCTGTCGGTCTGTCGGTCTCTCTCTCCCTCTCTCTCATATTCTGCTTTGATTTTTTTTAATTTTAATGGAACGCAAATCATGAACACTTCGGGGTGAGGGGGTGGGGGGGGGGGGGTCAAGTTTTCTTCATTGTTAGTCAAGAACTAACAGGGAAATAATTTGTGTTTCACCAACATAAACTGTCTTATTACACCGTTTACACAAATTTCAGATAGAAATTTGATATACGCTCTGTTGTGTAAGACAGTTTATGTTGGTGAAACCGGACGTTCATTGAAAGAAAGAATAGCGGAACACAGACGTGACATCAAGTTCCAAAGAGAAAAGCCAATAATGCGACATTTCCTTCAGCAT
>CM065716.1:46419625-46422125 GCA_033310375.1 Conus canariensis | reverse complement strand
AGAGAGAGAGAGAGAGAGAGAGAGAGAGAGAGAGAGAGAGAGGAGAGAGAGAGAGAACAGGAATGAATCATTTTTATTGGGGGAAAATGCAGGATACCATCGAGTAGCTTTTTGTCATCCGGCCTTGAGAAAAGTAACATATCAATGAATTAGGAAGGAAGAAAAATGACAATCTCAAAATGGACACTGAAATAAATATATTGTAAAATTCCGCAATGCAAAGGAACATACAATCTAACAAAACAAATTTCACAAAAAAAGCTGGAGAACCATAATAGGAGAAATCATCTTGAGGGAGATCTAAGACATAAGAGCAAGCTTTGTTTATAATTGAATATATATATATATTATATATATTATATATATATATATATATATTCAATTATATATATATATTTATATATAATTATATTGCATATGTATTATAATATATATATGTGTGTGTGTGTGTGTGTGTGTGTGATGGTGGGAGAGAGAGAGAGAGAGAGAGAGAGAGAGAGAGAGAGAGAGAGAGACAGAGACAGAGACAGAGACAGAGATGGTCATGAATTCCAAGGGTCCAACAATCGATGCCATCCAGCTGACGTTGAATACCATAAAGATGCAGATAACAAGCAGTCGTTGACGGTCTTGTGACAACAGGCAGGCCAGACTTAATGCCTTTTCTGCTTTGTTGTTGTCTCAGATGAATAGCTTCGCACTTGTTGCTCTCTCATTGTGTCTAGGGTATGCAAGAGTAAGCTTGTCAAATGACAGTCGACAGCGTCAGCACTATTTTTCTTTCTTTTTCTGCAGTCAACATTTACTTATATGCGGAATGAATCTCTGTCTGTCTGTCTGTCTGTCTGTCTGTCTGTCTGTCTGTCTCTTACCAACCCCCCTCTCTCTCTCTCTCTCTCTCCTCTCTCCCTCTCTCTCTCCTCTTACTGTTGCACCTCAAGGCACCGTTCTCTCCCCTGTTCTCTTTACTCTTTATACAAACGAATTAATGATTGTACTGGTTCTTCTGTCACTCCTGTCATAAAGTACTCAGATGATTCTGCTTTAAAAGACCTGTCAAAACCAGATACCATTTATTTTCAAGAGGTAGAACACACGACAGACAGACAGGACAGACAGATAAACACACACGCACACGCGCGCGCGCGCGCACGTTGACGCGCCCGCACGCACACACGCCCGCACGCACACACGCACGCAAGCACACGCACACGCACACGCACACGCGCACGCACTCACTTACTTGCGCGCGTGCCCGCGAACTGTATACATTAGACAAAGAATGAAAAAGAAGAAAAACCTACCGACAGCGTGACAGAATGAGCACTGAGCTACAATCCAACCGCTTTAGATTCATGGAATGATACAAAACGTGCCAAAGAAGCGAAGGAAAAAAAGAAAAGAACCTGCCGAGAAGGAAGAGCTATTTGCAGTTGATGGGTCCATAAATATCGCTGGCTGGTTGCACAAGTTCAACATCATTGCACCGGCCGCCCTCACACAAGCGCGAAGACATCACGTAGGCTACGAGTGGAAACATGCCATCTGAATACGTTGCTCTCTCTCTCTCTCCCTCCCTCCCCCCCCCTCTCTCTCTCTCTAATATCCACACACGCATACACACAAACGCAAACACACACACACACACACACACACACACACACACACCACACACACACACACTACACATACAGGCGCGCGCGCGCGCGCACGCACGCATATGCACACAATGCGCGCGCTCGCGCACAAACACACATACACACACACAGACACGCGCACACACAAATGCACACACGCACACACAAATTCCTCTATCATTCATTGGAGATACCATTAATTTGAATTGGAATGTTTTTCATTAACTGCATTTTGGTTTAGAATTATTTAGAGTGATAACACCAATTAACTGAACATGATTTTGCGAGCACGATGATTCTTATTAAATTATAATTTACCTATAATCGATGTAGGAGCATACCCCGGGATAGTTTTGACGTAAAGACTTCTTGAATTTCAGTTTCAGTCTTAGTGTAGGAATACCTAAGGTTGCATAGTCAGAAAAAAAAAATGTTGACGATTTTGACTGATGTAGTGTGTGTGTGTGTGTGTGTGTGTGTGTGTGTGTGTGTGTGTGTGTGTGTGTGTGTGTGTGTGTGTGTGTGTGTGTGTGTGTGTGCGTGCGTGCGTGCGTGCGTGCGTGCGTGTTGTGTTGTGGTGGTGTTTGTGTGTGTGTGTGTGTGTGTGTGTGGAGAGAGAGAGAGAGAGAGAGAGATGTTTGTGTTGAGAAGTAGTGTAGTATAGTAGTAGTAGTAGTAGTAGTAGTAGAAGTGAGTGTAGTAGTAGTAGTAGTAGTTAGTAGTATGGTGGTGGTGGTGGCAGGACAGTGGCATACTACTACTTCTACTACTACTACTGCTGCAGTAGCTGCAGCTGCTGCAGCTGTTGCTGCTACTACTACCACCACCACCACCATCACTACTACTACTACTACTACTACTAC
>CM065716.1:46397735-46400235 GCA_033310375.1 Conus canariensis | reverse complement strand
ACTCATAGATTAACTGACTGACAGACAGACTAATTGCCTTAATTAATACAGCAATAAAAGAGGCATTAACTGACTGAATGAATCAGTAGTTGATTAAATGAGCAAATGCATATCCGACTCAATGAATGAATGAATAGTTAACTTGTGGTATGAATGAGCTAGCGAATAAATTAGATATTGGCTGACGGACTCACTAGCTGGTAAAAATAACCGGATGATTGAATATCTGATCGACTGTTTGACTGAATGAATAGTTGATTAACTCACCAAGTGAATGGGTTATGACTGACTGATTAAATAAATGAATGATAAATTGACTGATTGACTGACAGACTGAACAAAAAAATTGATTGACTGATAGAATTGATGATTGACTGACCAAGTGACTGGCTTCCGGAAAGAAATTTTGATTGTCTAAAGAAATGAATTGTTTTTAATTGACTAACCAACTGACTGGATCAATAAATGAACTAATGAATGAACTATGGACTGACTGTCTGAATGGTTAACTAACTGAATAAATGACTGGAGGAAGGATTCACTGATTGAATAGTTAATTGATTGAAAAAATGAATAAATGACTGAGTGACTGATGACTGCCTGACTGAGTGACTGAGTTACTGATGACGGACTGACTTGGTAACTCACTGACTTATTGACTAAAAGAGGGAATAAGTAGTTGTCAATTTGAATGACTGATCGCACGACCAGATGAATCAATTTGTTTCTCATAATGGGTAATTCCATGAATAAATCATCGTTCTTGTTGTTATCGATCCAGTCAGTCTGATATTGTAAAAAAAAAAAAAAAAAAAAAACCCAAAAAAAAACAAAAACGGGCATGTCAGAATGAATCACACACAACACACACACACACCACACACACACACACACACACACACACACACACACACACCACACACACACAAAGATGGAGGAACACCCGTCTTCCATTTATGTTTGTTCAGTCACTTGATTTAGGAAACTTACATATTCAAACACATTCTCTTTGGCTAGCATCTTCGTAAATTGTTCTATGCTTCTTAACAACAACAACAACAACAACATCAACAACAATAGCAACAGCAGCAGCAACAACAACAACAACAATAAAACAGCAACAACGAAGTTTTATGTCGAGCACACATGAATTCGTTTCTGGACATAATTTGTCTGTAGAATGGTCTGTGAAAGAAAAGGTACTTACAAACAAACAAAGCAAAGCAAACAAACAAACACATGCAAATAAACAAACACACAAAGACAAACACACAAACACGCAAACAAACCTACAAACACACAAACAAACAAACTAGCACTTTTGCCCGCCTACTTTTCAATTTACTGGTTTAGTTTTCTTTTAATCAGCTTCCACACTGGATGAATATATGTTCCTTTATAAATGTTTTTCGACGCACCTGCAAAGAACGCAATGTATAGGTAAATCTCTCTTCTGCAACACCGACTCTTCAATCTTTTGTTTGTTTGTTTCTTTCTTTCTTTTTTTTAACCGTAGGTTCATGGTCTAGCGGATGTAGGTTAGCGGGTATGGAATTGTCTGCACACGTGAAAAGTAAATTTTTTTAAAATCTACATTTCCAGTTTTATTTCAAAACATGAATCTCGACAAAAGTTATTTGGTGACTCAGCTGTTGGCCATTTTGTCACATACAGAGGTAATTTTCTACAGATGTTGGTGTCTATTCTTACCCCGCAAAACTAAAATTTGAGCCGTTTCTGGATCATATTTAGCGGATACGTTGCACGCTCGCACACTGTCACACAGTCACACAGACACAAACAGACACAAAAACAGAGACACATACTCAGACACACACACACGCGCGCGCGCGCGCGCGCGCGCGTAGGCACGCACGCACGCACACACACACACACACACACACACACACACACACACACACACACACACACACACACACACACACACACACACATGCGCGCGCAAGCGCGGGCACATGCAGACGAATGGAACAAGAAAAAGATGAATCCTTCTTGTATTAAAGTGTGGTCTTCACGACTATTTTGTTCATTTGTTTGCTGTGGGATGTTTGGTTATTTGCTCGTTTGTTTTTTCTCCGTTTGTTTGTTGATATTGTTTGACTTCTGTCCAACTCACGTATGGTTCTGGATTTGTTTCGTTGATTTGATCACTCTCCCTTTATTTGTTTCCTTAATTTGATCAACTCTCTCTCTCTCTCTCTCTCTCTCTCTCTCTCTCTCTCTCTCTCTCTCCTCTCTCTCTCTCTCTCTCTCTCTCTCTCTCTTGTGTTTTGGTGTTTGCATTTCCAGTCCAGTGTTATGTTTCTGTATTTGTGTGTTTTGTTTGTTTGAATAGTACTTTAATAAACTGTTTGTTTCTTCATTTGATACCGTGTTTCTTTTTTTCTGTCTTTATTTTTTCCCTCTTTTTTTTTTTAATCTCCTTTATGGGTTTCTTTCTTGTTTCTTGTTTCAACTCGTTGTTTGTTTTCCTGAAGGT
>CM065716.1:46362735-46365235 GCA_033310375.1 Conus canariensis | reverse complement strand
GATTGTTAACATGTTTTCACATTGTGCAGAGATTCTTTTACGCTGATAATATAGATGTTATGTGAAATCTAAATATTTTAAGTTTCTGTCTGAAATCCTCTGTGCCCTCATCTCTCTCTCTCTCTCTCTCTGTCTCTCTCTCTCTCTCTTCTCTCTCTCTCTCTCTCTCTCTCTCTCTCTCTCCTCTGAGAGAGAGAGACAGAAGTCATAGTACTGGTCTGTCACGCTATTTTTGAAGTCTGTGTGCTCGTTGCTGTCCCTGGAGGCAATTCTCCCCTTCTACTCATCCCCCCTCTCCACTCCCACCACTCCCCCCCCTCTCTCTCTCTCTCTCTCTCTCTCTCTCTCTCATGCTTCCTTTCTGGTTTTTATTCCCTCAGACATCCTGTATTAAGACATCTGTCCAGGTTATGTGCTGTCTCATATTCTCTGTTCACTTTATGTTGAGTGACGACGATAACCACTATCATCATCATCATCATCATCATCATCATCATCATCATCATCATCATCATCATCATCATCATCATCATCGTCCTCTTCGTCGTCGTCCTCCTCCTCTCTCCTCCCCCCCCCCCCCCTCCTCATCCTCCTCTTTCTCGTCGTTATCATCATGGTTCATTTTGTATCCTTCTTCTTCTATTCTCTTTTTCATCTTCTTTACTCTTCCTCTTCCATTTCTTCAACTTTTTCGTCTTGCACTATTCTTCCCTTATTGTCTCCTGCTCCTCCCGTTCCTCCTCTTCCTACTCATCCTCGTCCTTTTCTCCCCATCTTCTTCCACTCTTTCTTTGATCTTCTTGTCCCTAGGAGTCTGTGTGAGATCAGTGGACTTGAGACTGCCATTTATCAACGGAATGATTCCCGTGCAAGGATTAGAGAGGTTCTCTCAGCTCTCCAATGTTTCCAAGCCAATCAGAGCAGCGAAAAAAACTAGGGATTTCTAACACGGATATATATTGGTCAATAGACATCAAGAGGGATGGTGGGTGTAGATGGGGGAAAGAGAAAGACAATTAGGAAGAGGAGGATGAGAGGCAGGAGGAGGAAGAAGAGGAGGATGAGAGGCAGGAGGAGGAAGAAGAGGAGAATGAGAGGCAGGAGGAGGAAGAAGAGGAGGATGAGAGGCAGGAGGAGGAAGAAGAGGAGGATGAGAGGCAGGAGGAGGAAGAAGAGGAGGATGAGAGGCAGGAGGAGGAAGAAGAGGAGGATGAGAGGCAGGAGGAGGAAGAAGAGGAGGATGAGAGGCAGGAGGAGGAAAAGGATGAGAGGGAGAGACAGAGCGTGCGCGCGCGCGCGTGCGCGCGTGTGTGTATGTGTTTATGTGTGTGTGTCTTCTTTCTGTGGAAATGGAAGGCATTCGGGCAGTTTGTAAATCTTCTAATTTTCTAACTGGCTCTGACCAGTTGCTAAAGATGGACATTACGTAGTTGCATTGTTTTTGTTGTTTTTTTTCTCTTGAAAAAGGCCACGTGGCCGAAAATTAGAAGAGTGGCATTGTGATCTTGTGTACAGTCTCTTCCCTTTGGAGGACTATTGCTTTTGTTTCTAAGAGTTTGTAAATCGTTTCTAAACGTGTATGTTTGACATCAACCTTTGATCTCTTTGGCCATGTGGAGTTTAGTGTTTCATTTTTTTTTAGTTCTTAATTTGTTAATGCTTGCGGATTGTTTTTATCTCTGGTTGCTGACCTCTACAGCTAGTGCCTGATGCATTCCCACATTTTGGTTTCTGGGCAAATTTCGGTCCATTGTTTTAATTTTACAAATTCGTCTTTTTTTGCCTTCACCTAAAATAATCTTTGGTTTTTGAGAGACTCTTTTATTGAGGTAGGAGAATCAACCCGATTAGAACGAATTTCTCGTCTGTCAACACCGAAGTGCTGCTCATCAACAAATGGCCTGGATGAGCTCTTCATAGATTGAAACAGTTGTCACTTGTGGGTCCTAACGACCTCCACGTTTTTTCAGTTGCAAGAATGATGAGTCTATGATGAGTCTTCATACAGCGAAACAGTTGTTTCTTGCTGGTCATGTCCATTTCCACTCTGGAGAAACGTTAGAAAATGCAGAGCACTTACGTGAGAGAGGTTTCTTTTCGTGCCCCATTCCCTATGGATGCAGGCTATCTATTCAAGTGATATAAACGAACGGAATGGCTTTTGACGTTTGCACTAGCCTTTTATGCAGATCGAAGGCTGCAGATTTTCACCGTTTGTCATCGTGCATGTTTTGCCCTTCAAGCCTGTTGAGCAGAGTGTTTACCCTTTGAATTTTCCTTCAAGAAAAACTCTATCTTAATATCTGTCTATTCAACTATCTATCTCTATGCATGTGAATGTACATAGCCATCAATGCCAAGAAAACAAGATAAACACGTAAAACTTCGGCAGGGCGGTTTGCTCTCTGCGGAAATTCTGCTAATGGATGGAAAATCAATCTCTTTCACCATCCCCTCTATAAATGTCTTTCACTTTCCCCTCTCATTGTTTGTCAGTCTG
>CM065716.1:46344355-46347635 GCA_033310375.1 Conus canariensis | reverse complement strand
GCGCACACAAGCGCGGCCCGCAAACAGAAATACGAAAAATACAAAAAATGTATTTGCTTGAGGGTGAGATTAACGTCCTTTTTGGGCCTGGGCCTAAGAACAAAAATGTTTTTGCGCTCTTGGCATCAAATTGAGACACACCACAGTCCACAACTCTGTGGTGTTCTCACCACCAAAGGGTTCAAAAAAGAATCCAACAGTACCCCCCAAAGCAGCCAGCGAAGGGTTTAGTAAAACAAAACGAAAGTTGGAGAGGAAAAAAGTTGCTGAAAACTAAAAACATCATCAAACTTGTGAAGTGTAGGGACAATCTTTGAACCTAAATGCTTAGGATCCATTCAAGGATCAGGGGAGATCAAAAGATATGGAACATCTGAGTGGTCAGCTCTGCTTTTCCCAATAATAACCCAAGCTTAGTCAGCAGCAAACAATTGTGCAGAGCAACCTTTACTTGGCTCTCCTAAAAGAGCAATCTCCCACAAACATATAATGCCGAAAAAACTAAGTAGTGGGGGAAAACAAGTGCGGGTAACAATTCTTCCGTCATAGTAATACTTGGCAAAGTTTAAAAAAAAAAAAAAAGAATAAATAAAGGGGGGGGGGGGGGGGGGGGGGGGGGGGGGGGGGGGGGGGGGGGGGGGGGGGGGGGGGGGGGGGGGGGGGAAATGGGACATAAATTAAGAAATTATCATAAATATGAAACTTCACTAGCTGCATGAGGAACCATCGTAATCCAAGTTTATATATATATATATATTATATATTATGGGTGTGTGTGTGTGTGTGTGTGTAAGAAATCCTGATGAAGCCCTTGTGCGAAAGCTTGAAAATAAAAATCGTCCCTGTGGAAAAGATGTCCAACTGTTTAAGTATCATTGTATATATACATATATTGTTGTTGACTTATTTATTCTTTGGGTACAGATGAATGGAGCCCGGTGGTCTGGTGAGGCGTCGGACTCTGTATTCCCTCCCTAGACCAGCCCGGTTGGAAGGTATCGTCTCTTCGATTCATTTAACATAGTCCAGTCCCTCCCCTATGTAGTATAGTCCGTCCGCAGGATTGGACCGTAGACCGTAAACTGACCTGAAACTGCCCAACAAATAAACAAAAACAACTACATCGCCTACACAACGAACAATTTCACAATACACTGTCAGTGTGTCCTCTGATTCCACACACACACACGCACGCACACACAGACACCACACATACTGCAACCACCACCATCAACACACACAACAACGCCCACCACACACCACACCACCACAATATAACAACCCTTTTAACGTCCGTATAGTGCGTTACCTGTTATTTAACTGTTGAAGTGTCAGTCAAGTGCAGGTGAAGTGTCAGTGAACGATGGTACCCGCCAACAATAAGACCTTTAGGAAATGCTGAATGGCCAGTTGTCTCTGTGGCGCAATCGGTTAGCGCGTTCGGCTGTTAACCGAAAGGTTGGTGGTTCGAGCCCACCCAGGGACGATTTTTTTCTTTTTCTTCTTTTTTTGCCCTGTGACAAACAACACAGTTCATGAAATCGTCATTTTTTTTCTTTATTATAAAGGAAATCTCTTACCGTTCACAATATCAGTTTAAAGACAAAAAAAAAAAAAAAAAAAAAAAAAAAAAAAAAATTCAAAAGCTTGGTGGTAACTTTTCTAAAAAAAAAAAATCGGAAATGAAATGAGGCAGGGAACAGTAAACGATAAACAGTAAACAAGTTGGGTATTTTTTGCTCCCATAAAAAACCTAACACAGAGTAACTTTATTCAAGACTGGCACAGCCTTTTAAACTTGAATAAAGTCAGACAAATACATAGACGAAACAATCAAATAGTGGGGGGAAAAAAACAAGCGCAGGCCAACGACTGAACTATCTTCATATAATGACTTGCAAAGATTTGGACTTAAGGAGCCGGGGGGGGGGGGGGGGGGGGGGGGGGGGGGGGGGGGGGGGGGGGGGGGGAATTTGAAGATGGAGAAACTAGGAACTTTCGTTTGGTTTCATTTACTACTCTTCGCTGGCTGCTTTGGGGTGCTATTGGATTCTTTTTTGCACCTTGGTGGTGAGAACACCACAGTATTATGGACTGTGGTGTGTCTCTATTTGACGCCAGGAGCGCAGACACAACCAGCCGTGTCTCCCTGATGATCCGAACTCAGCGGACGAAAGGCCTCGGAGCAGGCAATACAAATATATCTGCCTTCAAAGGATTGCGATGGTTCCCTTATGCAGCTAGTGAAGAGTTTTCATATCTGTAACATATTTTCTTAATTTCATGTTCCTAGTTTCTCCATTCAAATCCCCCCCCCCCCCCCCCCCCCCCCCCCCTTTAAGTCCAAATCTTTGCCAAGTCATTAAATATGAGATAGTTCAGTCGTTGGCCTGCGCTTGTTTTTTCCCCCACTATTAGATTGTTCGTCTATGTATTTGTCTGACTTTTTTTCAAGTTTAAAAAGGCTGTGCCAGTCTTGAATAAAAGTTACTCTGTGTTAGGTTTTCTTATGGGAGCAAAAAATACCCAACTTGTTTTACTGTTTATCGTTTACTGTTCCCTGCCTCATTTCATTTCCGATTTTGTTTTGATTAAATTGAGGTTATTTGTTTCTGTCCGTCTGTGTGTTTGTCTTTTGATCTCCCTTGCATCTTTGGGTGGATCCTCAAGCGCAGGCTTAGAGATTGTCCCCTACATTTTATACTATTTGCATAATGTCTTTAGTTTTTTCAGCAACTTTTTCCTCCCCACACTTTCGTTTGGTTTCATTTACTACTCTCGCTGGCTGCTTTGGGGTGCTATTGGATTCTTTTTTGCACCCTTGGTGGTGAGAACACACAGTATTATGGACTGTGGTGTGTCTCTATTTGACGCCAGGAGCGCAGACACAACCACCGTGTCTCCCTGATGAGTCCGACTCAGCGGACGAAAGGCCTCGGAGCAGGCAATACAAATTTATCTGCCTTCAAAAGGATTGCGATGGTTCCCTTATGCAGCTAGGGAGAGTTTTCATATCTGTAACATGTTTTCTTAATTTCATGTTCCTAGTTTCTCCATCTTCAAATCCCCCCCCCCCCCCCCCCCCCCCCCCCCCCCCCCCCCCCCCCCCCCCCCCCGGCTCCCCTTTAAATCCAAATCTTTGCCAAGTCATTACTATGAAGATAGTTCAGTCGTTGGCCTGCGCTTTGTTTTTTCCCCCCACTATTTGATTGTTCGTCTATGTATTTGTCTGACTTTATTCAAGTTTAAAAGGCTGTGCCAGTCTTGAATAAAAGTTACT
>CM065716.1:46336855-46341855 GCA_033310375.1 Conus canariensis | reverse complement strand
ACACACACGTGCTCGCGTGTGCTAAATAGTGTGTGTGTGTGTGTGTGTGTGTGTGTGTGTGTGTGTGTGTGTGTGTGTGTGTGTGTGTGTGTGTGTGTGTGTGTGTTAAAAGGATTTTGAGTGTTACCAAGAAGACATCCAAAAGCCCAGTAATATGCTGGTAACCGAAAAGGAGGGGAATAACCAGGAGATCTAACGAATAAGAAGTCACGTTGTTCTGTGATCTGCGCCAATGACCGTGGCTGCAACCTGAAGCTGTTGTTGTTGTTGTAGTTGCTTTTGTTATTGTTGTTGTTCTGTACTCTTTGTACGTGATACAAGAACCCAGTACAAGGACCTAATTCAGCTGAATAATAAGTAAGTGATTCAAGAACCCGGTTCAGCTGTACTACATGTAAGTGATACAAGAACCCAACCCCACTGTTCTCTTTGTAGAGGACACAAGAACTCAGTTTGTAAGTCCTGTTTGTACATGATACAAGAACCCAGTAAGTTACACTACATATAGCACAAGGACCTTATTCAGCTGAATTACATGCAAGCGATTTAAGAACCCAGTTCAGCTGTGCTACATGTAAGTGATACAAGAACCCAGTTCATCTGCACTGTGTGTATGTGATACTGGAAGCCAGTTTATCTGTACTGTCTCTGTATGTGATACAAGAACCGAGTTTAGCTACACTGTCTGTATATATTACAAGAACCCAGTTCAGCTGTACTGTCTGTATGTCATACACGAACCGTGTACTCCGCTGTCTGTATGTACAGAAACACAGTTACGCTGTACTGTCTATAAAGGATAAAAAGAACCGAACTTTTAGTTACACTGTCTGTATGTAGTACAAGAACCCAGTTCAGTTGTACTGTCTGTATGTCATACAGGAACCAAGTTCAACTGTGCTGTCTGTATGTGGTACAAAAACCCAGTTATGCTGTGCTGTCTGTAATGGATAAAAAAAATCGAATTTAGCTACACTGTCTGTATGTAGCACAAAAACCCATTTTAGTTGTACTGGTCTGTATGTCATACAGGAACCCAGCTCAACTGTACTGTCTGTATGTGGTACAAAAACCCAGTTACACTGTACTGTCTATAAAGGATAAAAAGAACCGAGCTTTTAGTTACACTGTCTGTATGTAGTACAAGAACCCAGTTCAGTTGTACTGGTCTGTACGTCATACAGAAACCCAGCTCAACTGTGCTGTCTGTATGTAGTACAAAAACCCAGTTACACTGTACTGTCTATAAAGGATAAAAGGAACCGAGCTTTTAGTTACACTGTCTGTATGTAGTACAAAAACCCAGTTCAGTTGTACTTTCTGTATGTCATACAGGAACCAAATTCATCTGTGCTGTCTGTATGTAGTACAAAAACCCGGTTACACTGTACTGTCTGTAAAGGATAAAAAGAATCGAGTTTAGCTACACTGTCCCTCTGTATGTAGTACAAGAACACATTTCAGTTGTACTGGTCTGTATGTCATACAGGAACACAGCTCAACTGTACTGTCTCTATGTGGTACAAATACCCAGTTGCGTTGTACTGTCTATGAGGAATACAAAGAACCGAGTTCAACTGTGTTGTCTGTATGTGGTACAAAAAAAAGAAGAAAAAATCAGCCGTACTGCCTGTAATGAACGCGAGAAGCCAGTTCAACTGTAGCGTCTGTATATGTGGCACAAGAACCCAGTTCAGCTGTACTGTCTGCATATGTGGCACACGAATCCAGTTCAGCTGTACTGTCTGTATATGTGGCACAGGAACCCAGTTTAGCTGTACTGTCTGTATATGTGGCACAGGAACCCAGTTTAGCTGTACTGCCTGTATATGTGGCACAGGAACCCAGTTTAGCTGTACTGTCTGTATATGTGGCAAAAGAACTCAGTTTAGCTGTACTGTCTGTATATGTGGCACAGGAACCCAGTTCAGCTGTACTGTCTGTATATGTGGCACAGGAACCCAGTTCAGCTGTACTGTCTGTATATGTGGCACAGGAACCCAGTTTAGCTGTACTGTCTGTATATGTGGCACAAGAACCCTGCTCAGCTGTGCTGTTTGTATATGTGGCACAAGAACCCAGTTCATCTGTTCTGTCTATATTTGATACAAGAACCCAGTTCATCTGTTCTGAACCCAGTTCATCTGTTCTGTCTAAATGTGATACAAGAACCCAGTTCATCTGTTCTGTCTAGATGTGATACAAGAACCCGGTTCATCTGTTCTGTCTAGATGTGACACAGGAACCCAGTTCATCTGCACGGTCTGCTTGTGGCACAAGAGCCTAGTTCATCTGTGATAAAAGAACAAACTCCATTTATATGTGGTGCAAGAGCCCAGTTCGTCTGCACTGTGTGTATGTAATACTAGTGATAAGTTCATCTGTACTGTCTCTGTATGTTATACAAGAACCCAGCCCACCCACACTGTCTGTATGTAAGATAAGAACCCAGCTCAGCACTACAGTCTGTATGTGAAGCAAGACCTTACTTCAGTTGTACTGTCCGTATGTAATACAAGAACCCAGTTCATAATATATGTGCTGTCTGTATGTGGTACAAGAACCCACTCCAGTTGTACGTACTGTCCGTACGTAATATAGGTAGGTATACGGTACAAAATACCCGATTACGCCGTACTGTCTATAAGTGATACAAGAACCGAGTTCATCTGTGTTGTTAGTGTGTGGTACAAAACCCCCGATCAACTCTACTGTCTTCATGTGGCACAAGAACCCAGTACAGCTGTACTGTCTTTAAGTGGTACAAGAACTGACCACAGCTTCACAATCAGCACGCACACGCATGTAAAAGGGACACAAGCAAGCGAGAAACAGAATTCTTCGCACGCGAACGCGCTGGCGGGAGAGTTGCAGCCCTTTGCACGGCTAGACGGCCGATGTAACGTTGAGCGGAGTTGATTTGTTTATATGAAAATCTGTGAGAGCAATGAATTCTGTCTGAATGGATTACAACTGGGAAAGTACGAAAACTCTGACGGTTTGTTCTTCTCCTCGGCATATCCGCGCTGATACATGTTGGCAATTCCGCATGTTATGGACTCCTTTTAAAAGTCAGTCAGTTCTTTCTCGGTCGTGTTGTTATCCAAGATTTTAACATACTGACACCTCTTCTTCCCAGTACAGCTGACATTACAACTGTTGATGCCTGGGGAAAAACACTAGATCTCTCTCTCTCCTCTGTGTGTGTGTGTGTGTGTGTGTGTGTGTGTGTGTGTGTGTGTGTGTGTGTGTGTGTGTGTGTGTGTGCGTGCGTGTGAGAGAGCGAGAGAGAGAGAGAGAGAGAGAGAGAGAGAGAGACAGACAGACAGACAGAGAGACAGAGAGACAGAGAGAGACAGAGAGAGAGAGACAGACAGAGTGTGTGTGTGTGTGTGTGTGTGTGTGTGTGCGTGCGTGCGTGCGTGCGTGCGTGCGTGCGTGCGTGCGTGCGCGGCGCGCGCGCGCGCGCGCGTGTGTGGTGTGTGTGTGTGTGTGTGTGTGTGTGTGTGTGTGTGTGTGTGAACCACCCAATCCACATCCAAGCAACTGAGACCAAGTAGACTGAAACGAATTGAAAGGCAAACATTAACGCGTGTTCTAATCAACATTTATTTATTTATCTTTTTAGCTCTTGCAACGTACAATAAACGGTTTTTTTGCTCTTCTTGCGAATTATGGAGTAATGGGTGAGGTTTGTCAAGCAAAACAAAATTAATACCAACACGTCCTTTGACAACAAATGATACAGGATGCATAAAATGCGATGAATTTGACATGAGCAATGAAGGCTGGACAATACATGTACAACTACGCCAGAATACTTTCGTAAAGTTTCCTCTGTTTATCCATCCTTCACCTGTCTGCAAATTGGATCGTGTGTGTGTGTGTGTGTGTGTGTGTGTGTGTGTGTGTGTGTGTGTGTGTGTGTGTGTGTGTGTGTGCTGTCCAGTGTTAATTCTGAAAGGATAATAGTTCAAAGGATAAAACATTAACGACGAGTCAAAAGGCAACATCGAATAATTATGAGTCGATGCGACAAGGAGGAGGAAAGTGGAGGGGAACAGGTTAGGTGAGAGAGAGAGAGGAGAGGAGAGAGAGAGAGAGAGGAGAGAGAGAGAGAGAGAGAGAGAGAGAGAGAGAGAGAGAGTTTCGATGAAGGGTGGGTGAACGTATTGTGTAAAGCAAATAAATATGACATGGTACAAAGTATACCACAACGCAAATCATTGAGCACTTTCCGGAAGAGACTTTTTCTAAATTTAAACACCTTGCACAAAAAGAACAGAAAGTTTAGTGCAATTTCAGTGGAGGTTCATGATATCAAAGGATTAATTCATGTAAGTGAGCCGTCTTTACAGTTTTGGCTTATATTTACTAAACTTACGGGTTTAGATTGCGAATACTAAAAGTAGGCCTTCATTTTATTCTTCTTAGGATTTTTGCTCAAGAGAATAAACAAAATCATAGCAATTTATAACCGTATGGTATCTAAATCCATAAACTGCTATTCCCAAAGTCCAAGTGTGAATTTCGATAATATGTCTAGTGTGAATTACGTCGATAAATGTTATGTGTTTATTCATTAAACAGTGGAAAAGGAAAGAAAAAACCTATCAAACATCAAATAAGGTTTCTAGTCATAAGAGAGAGAGAGGGGAGAGAGAGAGAGAGAGAGAGAGAGAGAGAGAGAGAGAGAAGGCAGAGGGGGAGGGGGGGGGGGGGGGGGGGGGGGGGGGGGGCGGATAGAGAGATTGTGATCATTGACCCGAAATCGAACACAAGCTGGAGAGAAGTAGGCCTACACTATACATTAAATAGATAAATAAAGTAGAATGAAATAAACTAAAATAAAATAAAACAAGATAAAATGAAATAATAAATCGATAGATAGATAGATGAATAAACAAACAAATAAATAGATAGATAGTTAGACAAATGAATAAATAAATAAATAAATGGGTAGATAAATAAATAAATAAATCATCACATAAATGAATAAA
>CM065716.1:46301855-46309355 GCA_033310375.1 Conus canariensis | reverse complement strand
ACTGACACAGGCGGCTACAGCGGAAGCCAAAATTCAGACAACGCTGCTTCCGACTAAGGAGACCGCATGAGTGAGAGCGTAAACACATGGTATGGTATACACGACCCTGCTGCCCGCGGATCACCAAACTACCAAGTAAAGGTCCTCCAAGATATAAACTGAGCTCCTGAGTTTTAGCGGTCGAGAATGAAATAAAAGGGAAAAAAGGAAAGAAAAAAGAAAACAGAAAGAAAAAGTACAAAAAGCAAGCAAGCAAGTAAACAAACAAACGACAACAAAAAAAAACAAAACAAAATAAAACAAACAAGAAAAGAGAGAGAGAAAAGACGAATCACACAGTACGACACGTAAATCTATATATGAGACAAATGAACAAGTTTCAACGACCTGGTAAACCCATTGTGCATATCAGATCCAATTCATGTTTATCGATACGAATAAAATAAATGTTGTCGTTCTAGGCTAAAATAAGAAAGAACATTTCTTCAAATCTTGTTGTGTATCGCTGCTATTTTCACTCCCCATACACCATAAATAGTAACATTCTGTTATTTGTGTGTGTGTGTGTGTGTGTGTGTGTGTGTGTGTGTGTGTGTGTGTGTGTGTGTGTGGATTTCATTCTTTCCTCACCTGTCTTCGGCTTTTCTTTCTTGTTGCGAGTCTTTGACAGAAAACTATTAGGCCTAACTAAATCTCTCTCTCTCTCTCTCTCTCTCTCTCTCTCTCTCTCTCTCTCTCTGGGGGAGTGTACGTGTCCTCTTCAGTGCATGACGTGTTTGACATCGGTCCTGTTACTTTTGTACAGTACGACTGTTGTTGGTCACTCTGAAGGTTGACAGTTGGTCATCGTACCTGTGTTGGACCATGCCTGCAGTACGGCTCGTGTTCCAGTCAACATGTGGATGTTTTGTGACTGTATTTTTCAATTTCATATGTCGTCGGGCCAAAAAGAAGGAAGAATTGAGATGTCGGACATTAAGGGCGAGATCTCGGCTAGACGGTGTCATGGTTGGACTGACCCTCATTGTGTTTTTCTGGAGCGGTATTCTCATGCAGTGCGGTGACACTGAACTTAACCCGGGCCCTCCTAAGTCTGCCAGTGCAAAGCAGTCCCGACTGACGAGCAGCAGCTCGAGGATGAGTCTGGACAAAGGCGTTGCAGGTCAGGAGGACAGTGGACAGACAGTCAGGCATGAGGAAAGTAAGATGGGGTCAGAAGTTACCTTGACAGATGTCATGACCATGTTGACCGGCTTGAGCACGAAGTTTGATAATATGCAGGGTAAATTTGACAAGGTTCAAGAAGACCTCGGGGAGATAAAAGAATCTTTCTCGACTCTAAAAAGTGAAGTTCAGGTTCTTACTGAAGAAGTAGAAATCTTAAGACAGTCAAATTATGAACTCGACCAATCGAATAAGTGCATGCAAGAACAACTGAAAGCTTTAGAAAGGAAAACGGACGATTTAGAGTGCCGATCAAAGAGAAATAACATTATTGTGCATGGAATTCCCAGAGCTGAAAAGGAGACGCCTGAGCAATGTGAGGACCTTCTGAGGGACATGCTGACCGAAAAGATGGATCTGACTGATGACTTCTTCTTCGACAGAGTTCATCGTGTGAACGCTAAACGGGACTCTCCAGTGATAGCCAGATGCACATTTTATAAAGAAAAAGTTAAGATCTTGAAGGCGAAGTGGAAACTGAAATGGAATAATCTGTTTGTTGGAGAGGACTATTCTCAGCGAGTTAGGTCAATTAGAAAAAAAAAAAGTTGTCATCTCATCTGAGAGCTGCCAAGGATCAGGGAAAGATGACCACCATGATCTACGGCCACTTGGTCATCGAAGGGAAGAAATTCTTCTTGTCTGGCGGTGACACAAGCATCGTGAGGGTACCATAGGAATACGGCCGGCCCAGTAAAGCAAGTGTTCTTGATGAGTTTGATAGCTTTTGTGTTAGTAGGTTAGGTGTAAATACAAGTGGGCAGCATTTTGGAACGACACCGGTTTCAAGGGGATAGTCCAATGTGCAGGCGAACACGGCACGGGGAATTCAAAATAGAAAATATGTTCAGATAGGGAGAGGGAGTTTGTTTACAGCAAGGATAGGCGTACGCATGCACCTTTGTGTGTTTCTGAAAGCGTGAAAAACGTGTCCGGGTGCGTGCACGAAAATCAAGAAATGTGTGACAGTGTCAGTGTTCTGAAAGCACAGAAGCCTTCTCTGGTGATTAATGGTTATCGTTCTGTATCGGAGAATGTTAGCAACACAAGAAGCTACTCTTTTTTACATTGGAATATTTGTGCTCTGAACTGTCTGATCCTGATGTTATTGAATACGTTTCTTCCTTTGATTTCATTTGTCTTGTTGAAACTTTCGTTGACAATTTTCAGTCTTCCATATTTTCTGATCATAACATGTTTGTTATACCTGCAGTTAAATTTACTCAGCGTGGAAGAAGATCGGGGGGAGTAATATGTCTGATAAGAAATAATCTCATGAAATATGTGTCAAAAGTGTGTACTGAGTGTGATAATGTCTTGTTGTTTGTTATTGATAAAAAAATTGTTTCATTTGACGAATGATATTCTATATGTATGTTCGTGTGTTCCCCCAGAAAAGTCTCCATACTATTCTGTGTTTAACATTGATAAAGGTATCAATCAACTGGAGGATTGTGTAATAGATAGCTTGTATTACAAGGTCAAAATGTCAATATCGATGTGTGGTGACTTTAACGGCCGAACGGCCGATGTTTCACTGCAACTTGATGAACAAACAAAAATATTTTCATGGTTTGATAAATCTGGTATTGTTGAAATGAGACGTCACTCTGAAGATACGGTGTTAAATGCTTATGGCAAAAGTTTACTAAACTACTGTGTAACGCGCTAGATTTATATATTTTAAACAGTGTATGTCCTGGTGATGACAGTTTCTGTTTTACTTATATCAGTGAATCGGGTAGTAGTGTGAACTATTATTTTGTTGCTTCTTCTGACCTTTTCGATTTCATACAATCTTCTTGTAACTTTCATGTGAAAGAATGGATGGAATCAGACCACATGCTTCTTGAATTTCATGTGAGTGCATCTGGTTCTAATGATTGTGAAAATATAAAGCAAGAAACGAAAGAGTATATAAAGAAATTTGTTTGGAATAATAATTGCGCCACGGCCTTCGTTAATATGATGCACTCGGATGAAATGAACTGAAAGTTTTTGCATGCTGTTAATTTGGTAGATATTAATGTAAATGATGCTCTTGATTTATTTATCAAAACTTTTAAAGAAGCTGGTAAATGTATGGAAAAACGAGTATGTGTGAACAGAACAAAAAGACAGAATGACTGGTTTGATCTCGAGTGTTTACAAGCTAAAAGAGATGTCAGGAGGTTACTTAGGGTATGGAAGAGAACCTCAAACAAAAATGACCGACACTTATACTGTGTATCACGATCAGAGTATAAAAATGTATTATATAGGAAGAAAAAGTCACACAATGATAAAATGTTCAAAGAAATTGTCACTAATATGGACAGCCAAGAGGATTTTTGGAAAAGTGTCAAGCAGGCGTTTAAAACACGAACACAGAAACAGAATAGAATCACAATGGAGCAATGGTATTGCCATTTTAAAAGCGTGTTGGAAAAGGATATCAGCATTGATACAGACACTGGTGAAAATGAAACATTATTAGATGATGAATATTCTGAATTTGTCGATTATTAGATGATGAATATTCTGAATTTTTCGATCGACCAATTACAAAGCATGAAGTACAATTTGTAATAAGGAAACTGAAAAATGGTAAAGCAGCAGGGCCTGATGGACTTGTTGGTGATTTTCTTTAAAAACTTAGGGGACTTTGCAATCGATTTCCTTGTAAAATTGTTTAATGTTCTTTTTGAAAAAGGAATTTATCCCGAGAATTGGACTAGATCGATCATCTTACCTCTGTTTAAAAAGGGTGACGCAAATCATCCTAATAATTATAAACGAATCTCCTTGTGTGATGTTGCTAGTAAACTATATGGATCTATAATAAACAAGAGATTATCTGAATGGATCGAATTAAAAAACATGACTGGTAAATATCAAGCAGGTTTTAAGAAGGGTTATAGCACAATCGATCACTTGTTCACTCTACTGGCTGCTGTTTAGAGGCAGTTTTCAAATAATCGTAAGTTATATGTTGCATTTATAGACTTCGAAAAGGCCTTTGATTCTATTTCTAGAAAGCTTCTGTGGCCAATACTGGCAAAACATTGTAGAAAAGGCAAACTATTTAAATGTGTTAAATGCATGTATGATGATGTTAAAGCTAATATAAGGTATGGTGCAAAATTTAGTGAGTACATTAGATGTACACAGGGTGTTAAGCAGGGTGATGTTTGTAGTCCTGTTTTATTCTCTTTGTTTATTAATGAATTAGCTTTGGAAATCATCGAGAAGGGAAAATATGGTGTTTCGTTTGATTTGATTGAAATTTCATTCCACTTTTTGCAGATGATATCGTTTCACTGTCTGAAACTGTTACAGGGCTTCAAAACCAGTTGAACATTTGTACTCAGCGGCGCTTACATTTCAAAGTAAATATGGACAAAACAAACATTATAGTTTTTCGAAAGGGTGGATATTTGTCGTCGCGTGAAAAATGGTTTTATGGAAATTCTAAAATTGCGATTGTGAACGCCTACAAATATCTCGTTTTTATTTTTCTACAAACTAAGTTTTTCGTTTGCCTGCCAAGATCTTGTGGGTAAAGGGAAGCAGGCTGTTATGGCTATTTTAAGCGTCTTGTATAAGTTTGAAAACGAGTCAGTAAAACTATTTTTCAGGATGTTTGATACCCAGGTCCAGCCTATAGTCCAGTATGGTGCTGATATTTGGGGTTTGGAGAAAGGACACGACATAGAGAAATTGCACTTATTTGCTACGAAACGGTTTTTGAATGTCGATAGGCGTACCCCAAATGACTTGACGTACGGAGAACTTGGTAGATTCCCTATTTATTTGAACTCATATATAAAATGTGTAAGATACTGGCTTAAACTGTTACGTGTGGGGCAACATAGGCTGCCAGCCAAAGCTTATAAAACATTGTTTGACCTGGATATGAGAGGGAAAACTACGTGGGCATCAGGTATTTGTAAATATTTATGTAATTATGTTTTTTCGATTGCATGGTTAGAACAAGGAGTTGGCTGTGTCAGCAGTTTGTTGGCTTGTTTCAAGCAACGAACAATAGATTGCAGATGGCAGGACTGGGATAGTCATATTCAAAGCAGCGAACGATTTTCATTATTTAGACTGCTGAAAGATAACCATTTAGTAGAAGCAGAAGCTTATCTGTCTGTGAACTTGAATAGGTTTATCAGGTCTGAACTAACAAAATTCAGGTTTGGTGTTTCGGATATTGCTGTGCATCGTCAACGATATAATATCCATACAAAAAAGGATTTGTTGTGTCCATTGTGTAAATCTGGTAGGGAAGATGAACTTCATTTTGTATTCTTATGTCTTGTTCTGGCAGATCTACGACAAAAACTTATTCCGTTGAAATATCATCGACGTCCAGCACTGTTCAAGTTAGTCTGTCTTTTGTCGTCAAAAAATTTCAACGTTGCAAGAAACCTTGCTTTATATCTGTACAAATCATTTAAAAGGAGTGATTTGACCTAGGTAATTTGCATATGTTGAGAATGTTTAAATTTTTGTGATAAAATACCTTTTTAAATTATGTTTTTTTATTATCCCCTTCAAAAGGGGCTGTGGCCTTTCTGAATACATTTTCGTTATAGTTATCGTTATCTCTCTCTCTCCTCCCCCCCCCCCCACTCTCTCTTCTCTCTCTCTCTCTGATCGTGACATACAGTTAATTGTTGATGATTTTTATCGAAGGGTTTCTTCCATACCCTAAGTAACCTCTTGCCATTTCTTTTAGATCGTATACACTCTAGATCAAACCAGTCATTCTGTCTTTTTGCCTTACATTTACTAGCTTCTTTAACAGCACTGATAAACAAAGAGCATCATTTATACTGATATCTATTAAATCAATGGAATGCAAAAATGCATCAATGTGTTTGTGTGCGTGTGTGTGCGTGCGAGCGTGCGTGCGTGCGTGCGTGGTGTGTGTGTGTGTGTGTGGGGTGTGTGTGTGTGTGTGTGTGTGTGCGCGCGTGCGTGCGTGCGTGCGTGCGTGCGTGCGTGCGTGTATGTGTGTGTGTGTGTGTGTGTGTGTGTGTGTGTGTGTGTGTGTGTGTGTGTGTAAATAAATGATGTGGACAAAATGCGGGCTGACAAGTCCTCCGTCATTGAAACAAGGACTTAGCAGAGAATTAAAAACATAAGGGGGAGGGGGGATAAAAAAAAAAAAAAAGAGTGGGGTGGGGTAATAGGAGAAAAAAAAAGGGGGGGGGGGAGGTGGGAGCGTTAGAATTCTAGTACAAAATCTTTCACTAATAACATATGGGGACCATGGTAGCATTATCTTTAAATTTTGTACAGCCTGCTCAGAGGCCTTTCGTCTACTGATTCGAACTCATCAGGGAGACCTGGCGCTGATTATATTGGTCCACACTTGGCATCCAAAGAAGACATATGACCCATGATTCTGCGGTATTCGCACTACCAAGGGTTTGAAAACAGAATCCAACAACATCCCAAAGCAGCCAGTGAAGGGTAGATAGAGCAGTAAAATGAGTAGAAAGTAAATTGCATGAAAACTAATTTAGCTGACTCCATCTATCTATCTATCTATCTATCTATCTATCTATCTATCTATCTATCTATCTATCTATCTATCTATCTATCTATCAATCTATCTATCTGTTTGTCTGGCTGCTGTCTATCTGCCTGTCTGTCTATCAGTCAGTCAGTCAATTCTCTCTCTCTCTCTCTCTCTCTCTCTCTCTCTCTCTCTCTCTCTCTCTTCCCCCCCTCTCTCGCTCTCTCTCTGCATGCATGCATATGTGTATGGATGCAAGCATGCATGCATGTATGTATGTATGTATGTATGTATGTATGTATGTATGTATGCATGTATGTATGTAGGTAGGTAGGTATGTCCGTCTGAATGTATGTATGTATGTACGTGCGTACGTAAGTATGTATGTAAATACGTAAAAGAAACGGGCACTGGAGAGATCATGGACTTTCGCCAGGGTCGAACGGATCTTACGCCTATGCCGCACTTCATTCCGGATCTGCGTCATACGTAGTTCCGCAGCAAGGGTTTAAAAGATTCGTCCTTGGCCCATAGCGTATGTGTACGTCCACGAAGCGTCGTTGAAATGAGTTCAGTAGGTTTTGCATCATCTTGCTGAAGGCTCCTGAGCGTGCCCTTGGATCCAGTTCTGCACCGACAGGTCGTGGGTCCGTCCTTGAGCGGTATTCCACCACGTCTCCATCTAATTTCGTTAAAGTCGGTGAAATATTTTTCTCCTTAATTTTGTTGACTGGCGGATAGACAACCAAAAACAAAAAACAAAAAAA
>CM065716.1:46281855-46299355 GCA_033310375.1 Conus canariensis | reverse complement strand
TGTGTGTGTGTGTGTGTGTGTGTGTGTGTTTTAAATAAAAGTATATACAGCACACTTCTGCGTTTACATCCCCGTTTCGCACCCTCCATCCCATCCGACGACCCGTTCTCTCCATCCCCAGCCCCTCATGCTGCTCTCCTTCCTCATCCATCCACTCCCTTCTCCCTTCTACCCTCTCCTCACCCCCACAATCAGCCCCCTCCCCTTTCATACCAATCCCATTTTTTTTTTAAATAAATAAATCCTGGGCCATTTCCACTACGGATCGTAGTTGTCTGTATGAGCCTATTCTTTCTCATTTGGATTTTTTTTTAATAGACAGAGTTCATGTCATTTACACACACACACACACACACACACACACACACACACACACACACACACACACACACGCACACACACAATGAAACACACACACACACACACACACACACACACACACACACACACACACACACACACACGCACACACGTTTGAACGTATGCACATAAATACTCAGACACACACACGCACACGCACGCATGCATACACACACGCACACGCACACACACGCACGCACACACGGACACACACATACACACATTGTATGAACGCATACACACAAATACACAAAAATACACACCCACACGTCTGCATGTACTCTCTCTCTCTCTCTCCTCTCTCTCTCTCTCTCTCTCTCTCTCTCTCTCTCTCTCTCTCTCTCTCAAATCTGGACGAATGATATGACTTGTGTCAGCTGGAATATTTAATGACAGGTCATGGAAGCACTGTTCACATGCTTGTGAAATTCAATGAATGTAAGAATGAAAAACAATTTGAATATAACGGTTTTTCGACTGGATTTCAAAGAAGAAAGTGACCGAGCATGACGGACTGAAAATAAACATTCATCTAATAAAGCAGGTCCAAGGTAAGAGAAAGTATATTTATCTAGTACCTGTAAAAGATATTTCGGATTAGGTGTAAACGAAATATGAGAGAATCATTTGAAGAACGGAGAGAACATGAAAAGACATAAGGAGAAACAAGTTCAGATTAGTAAGGTGGAGCTGTACCTCTCAGAACATTGTTGCAACAGATGTAGATCATATACTCGATTCAACAGGAAACAGGACGCCATTGAAAATCGGAAAGTCAGGTTCTGTTTTGTTTTTCTTTATCCTTTGAAACTGAGGTGAGCATCTCGTTTCATAGCTCTCTGCAGTCGATTTAAAAAAACACACAAAACATTCATTAAAAGTCCAGGCAATAAAACGCTCTAATAGTATAGTCGAGTTAGAACCAGAGATGTGAAAAGTATTTTCGTTGCTTCTGAGCAAAGTCAGTGGCTAATGGAGCTGATCATTCGGATTTCAAAGCAAAGAGTGGTATATTTTCCTGACCTGGGTACTCATTGTGAATGTTTCACCATACCCGGTGTCGCGTGAAATCTGGGAACGTGATATCTGGGAAGGCTTCCCAGATATCACAGCTTTTTTGGGAACGCGTTCCCAGAATGTACTGTGATATCTGGGAAGGCCCGTGATGTCTGGGAATGTGGTCTTTCAGAGCTCAGAGGGGCAGAAAGAAGACGAAAAAAGAATGGATTTTCGAGATAAGGAAGGAAACAATTTATTTAGGTGCAATTGAGATCTTTAGCCTTCTTGTCACTTTTTTTTCATCAATTTCTTGGCATGATTTTCACAAAGTTTCCAGATTTCACGATTGGAAGTTCAGGAAATCTGGAAACGCGTTCCCAGACATCACGGTAAATCTGGGAACGCGTTCCCAGATATCACGGTTCCCAGATATTTTATGACACCGGCACTTTTAGCTGACTTTGAGAGAAGAGTTTGCTTTGTCCAACCACTTGATAGTTCAGAATAGTAGCCCGAAATAATGTTGTATTGTTTCGCATTGCATTGTATTCCGTATTATTGCGTTACGTTTTTTTGACTTCTGTTGCATTCTATTGTACTATTTTGCACTGCATTACTTTACTTTGCATTGCAATGCAGTAGATTATATTATAGTTGAGAGTGCGCAATGCGACAGCCCTGTTTTACTACTTCTCCCGATTTTGTCCCAGCGAACTTCGAATTATAACAAATTTTTTGTACAGGGACAACGCTTTTTGTTACTGTGTTTTCGTTCGCTCGTTCCTACACGCGCAGTAGGACTACAATGCTGCGCAGGTGACCCAGATTTATTGCCTCTCCAGAAAGACTAGTACCCGGGTCATAACACATTCTTGGTGCAAGAAATCATAGTAAACTCTCAGCTCTTGCATGGATTCGACCCAAGGGATAGAAACATTTTCACCACCTATGCACTCTGTTCGTGGATCCTGAATCTGCTGTTTTGTGTTGTGGATATGGATCAGGTTTTGCAAGGCTGTATGACATGATGTCATGCTTTGCTTTTGAGGTTATCATCGTTATCATCATGATCAACATCATGATCATCATCAACATCATTATGATCACCACCATCATCATCACCTTCTTTTATGCCCTCTTCTTATGATCTTCTTAATAGTCATTATGTGAGTGAATGTTCGTATGCGTGTGCTCGCACGGACGTGTGTATGCGTGCGTGTGTGCATGTGTCCCTGCATTCGAATATCAGTGATGTGTGTGTGTGTGTGTGTGTGTGCGTGTGTGTGTGTGGTGTGTGTGTGTGTGTGTGTGTGTGTGTGTGTGTGGTGCGCGCGCGCGCGCGCGCGCCGCACGTGTGCATATACTAATTATGTGAAAGATCCGACAAAACCCTTCTGCCACTCAGGATTATGTACACAGATTTTACCAATTAATTCCATGCTTTTACCTACTGCTTAGGTTTTAAATGTTCATAGTCAGTAAACAGAAAATATGTTGCTATGTTCACTGCTTTGTTCATGCAGAGAGAGAGCGAGAGAGAGCGAGAGAGAGAGAGAGAGAGAGAGAGAGAGAGAGAGAGAGAGAGAGAGAGGAGAGAATGCTGAGAGTGGGGGGAGGGGAGGGGTATTCTGAGAGACGTGAGAAAAGCTGATAGAGACATCTCATTCTAACAGCTGTTATTCGAAGAGCCGTGCCGTGTTTCGAAGACTCGTGATTCGGTTAGCCAGAATTCGGTCATCCGTGATGCACTAGGGTCTGCCGGGTTCCAGACATGAAACAGCTGTAGTGATAAGAGCCAAGGCCGTTTGTTTTCTGGAGCCAGACAGCAGCCAACACAGACGGGCAGGTCTGTGTGGTAGGGGTATGGTAATACCAATCAGTTTACGCACGCTGAATACTCGTCCAAACTGTTTACAGCAGAATGTCATATTCGTGTTTTGAAGATCTACTACACTAATGTATACTTCATTAAGGAAGTGGTGGACCTTTTTTCACGCTTTACCTGTTGTTTTTTGTTTGTTTGTTTGTTTGTTTCTTTGTTTACCGCTTTTGTGTGCTCTTTGGTTAATTTCACCCTTTTTTCTTGTTTCTGTTTTTAGCTGATCTGAATTTAACCTTGTCCTGATCAAGGGGAAGGGAAGGTGCGAGGAAGGAAAGAAAGGCGGGGTGGGGTGGGGTGGGGGTGGGGGGAGCAGTGCAGGTTGGTGCTTCCATGTTTCCTAATATCATCTAATGAGCACGTCTCTCTCTCTCTCTCTCTCTCTCTCTCTCTCTCTCTCTCTCTCTCTCTCTCTCTCTCTCTCTCTCTCTCTTGTTTTGTTGTTGTTGTTCGCTTTGCCTAGTGCTGCTTTCAGTTAATAGCAAATAAAATTTCTTTCAATCTGTCGTCTTTCCTTAAATTTTGTGTATGCTTGTAAGGGATCTTTGCTGCAGTCTAGATCAAAGACGTCTGTTTGGAGATAAAGACGACCTCAGAACAAGTGAGATCAACTGTTTGCCTGCTGTCTGCCGGACTAAAGGACGTGACCACAAACAGCTGTAGCAGTGTGAGTCCGTGTAGCTTCCTGAACACACCCGGTGTGCTGCGATTACAAGCCTGCCGTTGTATTGGGGTATGGTTGAACACATCAGTTTTACTGACAAAGGAATTGGCAAAGCTGTTAGCAGGAATTTAAAGACGATTTAAATATCTGTCTGTAGGAACTGGAAGACGATTTCAATACCTATCTGTTGGAACTTAAAGACGATCTAAACACCTTTCTGTTGGAACTTAAAGACGATTTAAACAACTATCTGTTGGAATTTAAAGACGATTTAAAAACCTGTCTGTTGGATCTTAAAGACGATTTACACACCTATCTGTTGGAACTTAAAGACGATTCAAACACCTATCTGTTGGAACTTAACGACGATTTAAACACCTGTCTGTTGGAATTTAAAGACGACTTAAAAACCTGTCTGTTGGAACTTAAATACGATTTACACACCTATCTGTTGGAACTTAAAGACGATTTAAACACCTATCTGTTGGAATTTAAAGACGATTTAAAAACCTGTCTGTTGGAACTTAAAGACGATTTAAACACTATCTGTTGGAACTTAAAGACAATTTAAACACCTGCTGTTGGAACTTAAAGACAATGTAAACATCTCTCTGTTGGAACTTAAAGACGATTGAAACACCTATCCGTTGAAACATAAAGACAATTTATACGCCTATCTCTTGGAACTTAAAGAAAAATTAAACACCCATCTGTTGGAACTTAGAGACGATTTAAACACCTATCTGCTGATGGGATGACGCAGTAAAAGGCGGCACTGTTTGTGACGGAAACAGCTGTAGTGATAGGAGTTAAGCTCGCTGTGACGGATCGTTTCTCGTCCGGGCACAAATTTTCATGCGGCCGTGCTTGCCGGAAGGTGGTTGTCCGGAAGCCGGTTGCAAAATTCAGCTGACTGCTACTCATCGGCGCATTGTTAAAAGCCGGGTGAGTTGAACCGGTTAGGCAGTCTCTGCAGTGATTCCGGCAACGCAACAACACAGAAGGCCGAAGAGGGACTCAGTACCATCGTCAAAGGTGCTATTTCTCAATCCACTCAGTTCTGGCAAGAAAGATGTTTCTTAAAGGAATTCTACAGGAAGTGTTCCTTGTTTGAACCCTGCTCCAAATTCTCGTGATCCTGTGGTCGCGTACACAGTCGGTGTTGTTCAGGACTGTGATGACGCGCTACCAGTACACACTCTACCTGTTCCCATGGCATCCTCTATGCCAGATGAAGATATCGATTCAGTACACTTTGATAGTACTTTGTCGGACAGCAATTCTAAGGAGTTACGCAAAGTCCTTGAGGATTTTCAGGATATTCTTACTCCGAAACCAGGCTCCTTTTCTGGCAATGTACTATTAGAGATTCCTCTAACGACAGATGTTCCAGTTAGAAAAAAGGTGTTATGACATCCCCTTCTCTGCTAGAGAGGTTGTTGAGAGAGAAGTTGGCATCATGTTGGAACTCGGTATCATTGAACCTTCAAATAGTCCCTATGCCTCCCCAGTTGTTCTAGTCAGGAAAAAGATGGTACCTGTCACTTTTGCATTGATTTCCGTTCTCTAAATAAGATTACTGTCTTCGATGCTGAGCCCATTACTGATGTGGAAAGTTTGTTTGCAAGATTGTCTGATGCAAAATTCTTTACAAAGATAGATCTTGCAAAGGGATATTGGCAGATAGTTGTTAAGCCCGAGGACCGTCCAAAGACAGCTTTTACAACGCATATGGGTCTTTTTCAGTTTGTAAGAATGCCTTTCGGTCTTGTGTCAGCACCTGCTGTTTTCGCACGCATGATGCGCATGCTAGCTTTGGACCAGTTCTCAGCCGTCAGTTTCTTTGATGATATTCTGGTTCATAGTGTTTCATGGGATGCACATGTTCGTCATGTGAAAGGTGTTCTTTCGTGTCTGAGGTCTTTCAACCTCACAGCTCGTCCCTCGAAAATCGAGGCAGGTTTCCATTCTCTGGAATTTCTTGGACATATCGTTGGAGGTGGTACTATGCGTCCTGAACAGAAAAAAGATAGATAAGATTCTGAGAATTCCCACCCCTACTACCAAAAAGCAAGTCAGATCTTTGCTGGGTTTGCTTAGCTTTTACAGGAGATATGTTCCCAGTTTTTCCACTTTGAGTGCTCCACTCTCTGATTTAATCAAGGATCTTGGTCGAGCTGGAAGATCTATTTCTTGGACCCCTGAATGTGCAGTAGCGTTACAGAAGATTCAGAGTATTTTGTCATCAGCACCTGTCTTACTGTTACCTCAGTTAGGTAAGCCCTTTGTTCTTCGAACTGATGCTAGTTCTGTTGGACTAGGTGCTGTACTACTGCAAGAGGATGATGATGTACTTCACCCAGTTGTGTTTGGGAGTCGCAAGTTGTTGGATCTTGAGAAATCATACAGTACCATCGAACGAGAGTGTTTAGCCATTGTCTGGGCTGTTCAGAAGTTCGTTCGGTACCTTTGGGGAGTCAGATTTATCCTACAAACAGACCATCGACCTTTGACGTACCTTCGAACGTCAAATTTTAAGAATTCCCGGATTATGCGTTGGGCATTGTCTCTGCAGGAATTCTCGTTCGAAGTGGAACCACTTCCAGGATCATCGAACATTTTCGCTGATCTTCTTTCACGTTCTTGTGAGAACCAGTCTGTTCCTTATACATTGCTTTGAGTACATCCCAGTTTTGATGTCCTTGTCATGTTTTTTTTTTTTCTGGAATTTTGTGACCTGGAGTTGTTTACTTCCTCTTAGTAAAAACAATTCGGACATTGTTTTTTTTTTGAGGAGGGGGAGTATTGTGACGGATCGTTTCTCGTCCGGACACAAATTTTCATGCGGCCGTGCTTGCCGGAAGGTGGTTGTCCGGAAGCCGGTTGCAAAATTCAGCTGACTGCTACTCACTGCCGCACTGTTAAAAGCCGGGTGAGTTGAACCGGTTAGGCAGTCTCTGCAGTGATTCCGGCAACGCAACAACACAGAAGGCCGAAGAGTGACTCAGCTGTTTGTTGGTGGCAGTCTGGTATTTATCATTGAATGTTTATTTATTAGCAAACCGAAACCGGAGCGACTGAAACTTCCTCAGCGCACTTGTGAAGGATTTGTGTAGAAAAGGAAAGTATTTGTGTGTTCTGTTGTCCTATGACTTGATAGGGTAACAAAACGAAATTGTTTCGGAAAACATAGATGAAGTGAGTGTTAAAGGAAGTGGTCTTCAGAAAAAAAAGAATTTTGTTTATTCTGTGACTTAACTAGCTATGAACTTCATGATGAAAAAAAAAAAAAAAAATTTCAATGTTGTTTAGCTAGACTTTGCGAGAAGAAGGAGAGTTTTGATGCTATGGATAATAAGCTCCCAGAGTGAGCGACATAGACTTTGTGCTGAGTATTTGGCTCACTCTTGGTGTGAATATCAATGTGTGTGTTGGTGGACAAGAGTGTTGTGGAAATCTTTCCCTTACATATATTGAAGTAGATGAATCGAAATGAAATGAACATTTTGTGAATTGACGAAAGATATGGTGATTATATGAAATGAAATGAACATTCGTGTGTTACAAGAAAAGAAATGAACATTGTGTGAATGGACGAAAAACATTTATAGTTTGAAGAGTAATCATCAATTGTGTAATGAAAGTAATCATTGTGTGTAATGAATTGTATTCATGATTTATTGAAGAGGATCCAGGTGGAAATCCTTTCCCCAATTTGGAAAAAACTAGATTCTGAAAGGTTTATATGGAAATCCTTTCCTGTGTTGTGTTATGATTCCAGAAAAAGGGAATGTTGTAGTGTTAAAGAAAGAATATGCTGATGTTTGTCTCAAGTTCTAGTGAAATATGATGTGGCTAATGAATATGAAGATAATCGTGATTGCAATGAATAGTGGCCATGATAATCAAGGTAGTTAATCAGTTTCCCAGGTTGAAGTGTTCCCTGGACTGAAGGGGACTGGCTGCCACTGTGCTAGGGTCGGGGCCGTAGCCGTGACTACGCCCCTGTTCTCTGCCTTGTTGCCGGCGTGGAGAGGTCGGCCTGAGAGCCGACAATTGCCCTACCTGCCACTGCGCCCAGGACCGACTACCTGGTGGGCCAGTGGGTGGAGATGCCGCTGCTGCCAAGCCAGAGCGCCGCTCCTGGTGTGTGTATCAGCGACCTGTTGGCGAGGCCGTCGCTGTGTGGTGTGTGGGCCACAGTTCTTGTGTGACTGTCACCTCGTCGCCGGCTGGGACGCCGCGAGTGTGTCGGTGTTTTTTTTTGAGCCACAGCTCTTGGGTGAGACTGTCACCTTGTCGTCGGCAGAGACGCTGCGAGTGTGTCAGTGTTTTTTTTTTTGAGCCACAGCTTTGAAGTGAGTCTTGTGTCGGACTCGACTTGATGCTGCAGTCGCGACGTACTCATCGCTGTCATCGTCTTCATCGCTGTTGTTGTCATCGTCTACGGCGACGTTGGAACCAGCAGCATTTAAATATAATTTTGTGTGTGTACGCCTAATGGTTGGCGTGCCGACCCATGCATAATTTTGTGTTATATTATATATGTTTGTCTGATGGCTTGGGCAGCATAAGAAACGAAAAAGAAGTGTTGTTCTGTTGCCTGGCTGTCAATGTTCGGGTGAGTGGGTGTGTGTATGAGAATTAGAAAAGTCGTGCATACATCCATAATTTCTGTGTGAGTCAGACAGTCAGACACCTGCAGACACCACCCATACCATCCGTAACACTCGCTTCTTGGAGCCACATGGTCAGTGCCCACATGCCTGTCTGTGTCCTTAGACATAGAGCACAGGTCAGTTGACAGACGTTGGGTTTACCCACGATGTTCGCAGCTAAATGTCGAACATGTGTTTTCAAGAACTGCTGCTCTTTTGAATTTTTCGTCGGAGAGGTGATGAGTTTTTTTATATTTATTTTTGTCTTACTTGTTTCTTTCTTTTTCCTCTTTCTTCCTTTTTTTACATTATTAATTTCATCTAAATTTAGCCGAGTTCTGTTCAAGAACAAGAATGCAGCAGTGGAGGCTATGTGTTTGCATGTTTCTCAAACCACTCAGTGCATATGTGTGTTTGTTTTTTGCCTTTGCTGTTTCTTAAAAGCAAGCTGTAGCTGATTTCTGTTGACTTCCATTAAAGGTTGCTACATTACTAACTTTATTACATGCAACGATATTTTTTAGATTGCAGTATAAAGTTCAGCACTAACTGGTGCAGATAAGTCTAACCTCAACCATTCTGTCTCATCCCTAAAACATTCTATATGTTTTCATGAATAATTATTATTAATAATTATTTCAATGACAATGCTATGTTTGCCCTTGCTGACGTTAATAATGACCTATTTCCCCAACAGATAATGATGATGAAGTTGATGGTAATGCTATTCATAACTAGCCAACTTTAACACAACACAAAGCAGCTTCTCTGATAGAAACCAAATAGTAGGTGCTATTTGCTGACAGGGATGAAACACAGAAAAGGGGAAAGCAGATAGAAACAATTAGAATGTGATTCATCTTATTTGTTAAACCTCAGGTGGAGATACCTGCTGAGAGGTAAAGACATTCCAAGAACAAATGAAGCCAGCTGTCCGCTGACTGATTGATGAACGAAGGGCTGCAAAGTTCATGACCAGAAACAGCTGTGGTAATGCGAGTCAAGGCTGCGTTGTGAAACCCGAAGGTCAGTATGAACAGGTGTTTCTGCGTACTGGGATAAGCTACAGCAATCAGCTTTAAAGACATTGAGTCATCGATTATTTTGTCGAGTGTAATACTTGTGATTTACAAAGCTGCAACGATGATGTTTGCTTGTTGGAGGCAGTAGTTGGTGTTATCATATATAAATAATTTCTTTATTTCTTTCCTTACTTTTTCTCTCTTTCTTCTCCTTTCCTTCTTTAAGCTACAAATTCGAATTTAATTATCCACTGTTCAATTGGAAAAAAGGGAATACTACCGACTTACCGTTTCTTTGATTGACTTCACCACTGAATGTGCACTTCTGTGCCACATATTGCTATGCCTGTCTTCTGCTGTTGAAAGTTACCTTATTACTATCATCTTTCCATGGAATGATATCTCTTTATTTTGCAGGAGTATTTTCAACGTGTTCGATGCTGATTGGTCTTGCTGCTGGAAAGATATCGCCCTCTCCTTGTTCATGTATAATGATTCCTCAGCTCCACTCTTTCTCATTGTATATATTTTAGATTTTGTGCGTTCTGATTAATAGTAATATCATTTTTGTTGCCGTTGGTGTTACTAATGATCTACTACCATACCCGATGATGATGATGATGATGAATTCTAAGTGAGTGTTCAATTGGCTAACATTCGCAAAGGCAGAACACACTAGCTTCACAACAAATACTAAAGAGAAGGCACTGTTTACTGTTAGGTGAAATGAACAGAACAGGGAGCGAAAAATCGACAGGAGCAACTGGACCAAGATCTAATTGGCTTGTTTAGCCTTTGCCCTGCAAGCCTGTTGATAGACAGACAACAAGAGGAAAAAAGGTGAGCTATCTACTGACCAGCTGCCCGCGTAAAGACTGCAACTGAGGAGAAACAGCAGCAGTGATCAGAGTCAAGATTGTCCATTTTCGAGATCCAGACAATGATCAGCGCACACAGACCTGTTTGTCTGCTTTGGATGCCCTTTTTTTTAGATAGATAAGTTTATGGACGTTGAGCAACTGCCCAAGTTGCGTAAAGCAAAACATAGAATCTATGTTTGCACAGCTGAAAGTCTGGTGTTTGTGTTGACGAGTGTTGTGTTTATATTCAGTTTCTTTTTCGTTTTCATTTTGGTGTTTGCATTTGTCCTACTAATTCATTTTATCCATTCTTTCTTTGTTTTGCTTCCTCTTGTTTCACTTCCTTTTCTATGTTAATTCTGTTTTATGTGGCCTTTGCTCTGCTAAACAGAAGAAAGGCCCAAAGACGGCACATTAGCTGTTTCCTTATTTCCATGAATTATCAGAAAAGTGAATTCATTTTTGCGGTCATTGTTTTTGACAACAGGGAGTTCGCCATAAAAAAAAAAGTTTGAGCAGTATACAGCAAAACTAGTGGGCCTCAGTTGGACTCCTGCAGTTGGATAATCATTTCTTTAAAAAAAAACAACTGATAACTTGCCAACACTCTCAAAAGAAAACCAAATCAGATTTATCACTGTGGACCCAAGAGAAAGCACCATTTACTGTGGAGTGAGATGAGAAAAAAAATGGTGTGGGGAAACCAACAGGAACAACTGGACCAAGATTTAATTGGCTTCTTCAGCCTGGTCCCGTGACGTCTGTTGGGAGATATAGGCGACCAGAGGGGTGGCTGACTGAATAAAGGATTGCGAGGTTAATGAAGAGAAACAGCTGTAGTGATATGAATCAAGTTCGTTCGTTTCCTGAAGCTTGTGTACACATGCTGTCTGTGTTAAAGAGCTGCGAGTCTAGTTCTTGTGTTGAAGAGTGGTATCTTATTTCTATTATAACAGTTTTACATTAATTTTTTGTTCTGATGTTGGTGTTTCAGTTTTTCCTATTCACTCATTTCCAGACTTTTTTCTTTCTTTCATGTTATTTTATACATTAATTCACGTTTATATTGCTTATGCCTTGCTCATGAGCAGAATGGCTGAGAAGAGAAGCGATAACTGTGTTCATATTTCCATGAATCACCAAATTTGTGCATTTATTTTTTTTTGCAGTCGTTGCTTTTAACAACATGGTTCTGCCATCAAAGGAATTAAACGGTATGCTTCATAGCTGACGATCCCAACTTGGAATCACTCCTGCAGTCGTTTTAAAAGTGTTTCGGCCCGTCCAGTGGTAAATGGACGTTTGACTCAGTCTAGGGAATGGCAATGTGTGTGTGTGTGTGTGTGTGTGTGTGTGTGTGTGTGTGTGTGTGTGTGTGTGTGTGTGTGTGTGTGAGGGCTGGATGGGGAGGAGGGGGGGGGGGCTCCACTTAACATCATGTTCTATGCATTGTTTTTTTCAAAATGGAGTGTCTGAGGGCGGAGAACGAAGCAAAATTTAGAAAGACAGGGGTTTAGTTACCGCCAAGAACATTGACAAACAAAGCACAGTGTCTTGTCCTGTGCTTTGTTTGTCAATGTCCTTGGCGGTAACTAACCCCCTGTCTTTCTAAATTTATGTTATATGCATGTTGAATCTCTCCTATTCTCCATTGAACAACCCAACTTTTAAATGCGGCAGTTTGTTCCATGCTAAAGGATCTTCCATTAATACCGGAAAGAGATGACTCATCTTTTAACGCTTTGATAATTCTTTATCCCCACCACGTCTACCTCCTCCAGAATGCATTTCATCTCATTCTGTGTGTTCTGATTAATCTTGATTTTACTTCTTAATGTTGTAGATGCCGCTATTCATATACTACTACCGCAGATCATAATAATGGAATTGCCAGCACTGGCTAAAGCAAACTAAATGAGATAGCCTACATCACAAGCGTCCAAAGAGAAGGCACCATTTATTATGGCATGAAACGAAAAGGAAATGGAGTGCAAAAAAAAAAACACACACACACACACACAAACAAAAAAAAAAACCTAAAAAACAAAACAAAACACAAAAAAGCAGACAGAAACAACTGGACCAAGATTTAACTGACTTATTCCAACACACCAGAGGAAAAAAAATGAGGCCAACTGTCTACGGACTGGCTGACTGAATAAAGGGTTGCAGGGTTCGTGAAGAGAAACAGCTGTGCCAGTCAAGGTTGCTCGTTTCCTGAAGCCAGTGTACACAGACTTGTCTGTGTGCTTTGGGGTACCCTAGTTTTAGACAAAAATAGTTTACTGACGTTGAGTAATTGCCTCAGCGGTGTAAAGCAAAACATATTACTTGTGTGGTTAAAGAGCAACAAAGTGTAGTGTTTGTGTTGAGAAGCGGGTTTTTTGTTTGTTTGTTTGTTTTTTTTCCTTTTCTTTTAGAGTTGATCCAGTTTTTTGTATTTCCTTTCTGATTTCTTTGTTTACATTCCTTTTCTACCCTAATTCAGTTTTGTTTTAACCATGCCCAGCTCAAGAGCACAAAGCTGAATGAAGGCACGGTAGGTGCTTCCTATATTCATCTGCATCACAGAAAGCATGCATGCATTTTTTTTTGGTAGTTATTGTTGCAAACAACATTTTCCACAGGTCGAAGCGTTAGGCTGGGAAGCTCATGGCCACTGTTACCGCACAAAATGTCACCGCTGCACAAAATGTCACAATTTGCACAAATTTGCACACAGTGTTACAATTGTGACAATTTGTGCACCTGTATGCCTTTTTTTTAAATCACTGCTGCACAAATTGCCACAACTCTCTCCCTTATCTGTGTAAGTGTGGGTGGGTGGATGGATGGGTGGATATACTCTATGATGTCCACGTATTTTTTTTTTGCGTTTTTCAGTTTGGATTGCAATTTATAATTTTCAATTTTATATTAAATGTATACTTTTAGTCTATATTCACTGCACCTGTTTACGAGGTGACAGCCCAGACAAGATGATCCATGTTGGTTGATGAGGCTAATAGAAACAACACGATTTGTCTTGATTCGCATGCTCATCTCTTTTGTTGTCCCCAGGGCTATGCACCTGTGTAGCAAGTTTGGAAAATCTAGCTTGAAAGATGTGGACAATATTGCAGGAAAAAGGAAATGGGTGTTCAACGATCAGCGTGACCTTGACCTTTGACCTTGATTTTTTGCGAGCAGTATCAGCATACCTTACCTAACAAACAAATTTGAGAAGGCTGTCTTAAGTGGTTGAAGAGACATTGCCAAAAATGTCCATTTTGGCCGACGTGGGACAGACAGACAGACAGACACACACACACACACACACACACATACACACACACACACACGCGCGCGCGCGAAGGGGCAGATTTTGCAATTAGGTTTTGAGCAGGGGTGAGTGCCTGGTGGTGTTAGTCCAAACTGAACAGAATCTCCACACCAACACCACCAGGCACTCACCCCTGCTCAAAACCTAATTGCAAAATCTGACCCTTCACCAAAGCAGACACCATCCTACAAGGCCCCAAGGACTGCTTCACTATTAAACGCACATTCTCCTTTCAGAGCCGCAGATTGTAATTGATAGATTGTACATGACAGAATGCCAATCACTGAGCAAGCATGAAAGATGTAATCTGCATTAAATGTTGGCTGTTAGATACATCCATGAGAGAAGATTTATGTATGTCTTTCATCAGCACTCGACTCAACCTAGATAGCATATTTCCAGTTGCGTAACATGAATGAAAAATGTCGTCTGCAATAGAATATGTTAGATATGTTGTTGGATATTGATAGACACTATAAATAGATGAGAAAGAGTTTTAAGCTTGTGGCTTTATCTGACCAAATTCTTCACAATCTCAAGCAAAACACTTTCCGAAAATCCGGTTAAGAATGTCTAGAGCGCCGAAATACTCCCTGTCCTTTTTGCAACTAATCTATAAGAAGCCTGAAAATCGCGAAAGTTTACATACACTGTCACCACTGCTACAATGGCAATCGGATAAGTGAGAAACTTTCAGCTGGCAAAACAGAAGACGTTCACTGTAAGGGGTATTGAATGCGAAAGTTATATCTGTAAGTTTTTTTTTTTTTATTGTTTCTCTGTGGATCATCAAAGCCAAACCTGAGTCGATAGATGAATCTCACCCTAGCCAGGAAAGTCGAACGACTAAAACCAAGAGCAATAAACGGTTCGTTTCTCAAGACAGTTCAATGAGTTGTGAGAGCAGACACACTGGCAGGCAAGGCAATGATAAGAACTGGATTAGAGCTTGGTCGACCTGATGTGATAAGAAATTTAAAGAATCGCCTCAACAAAAAAACAGCGAAGTCACAATCCCATAGACCATCCTTCAGATCTGGACATCAAGAGAGGAAGTCAACGCACATCCAGACTTCAAGGAAGAGTAAGAAACATCACCTACCAAATAACCATTGGAATCATCTCAAGACTAACACTGCTGGAGATCAGGCAGACCCATACTGGGCATTTTCAATAACAGACATAAACTATCAATTTCCAATAACAGACACAAATTATCAAACACAGGTCAACTGAGACAGAAAGATTGTGAATCTCCCAGGGACCCCAGTGTATACTGTGGACGTGTGTGCGCTGGTGGGTGTGCATCAGCAGGACGATGCAGGTGTGGAGAGTCCATAGATGTGTGCGTGTGTGTGTGTGTGTGAGTGTGTGTGTGTGTGTGTGTGTGTGTGGTTGTTGGTCTTGTTCTGCTGACCTTGTTACTATGTCATCTTTTGAAAATTCATTTCTCAGAAATAATCAAAGATGCGCGCGCGCGCGCGCACGCACGCACGTACACACACACACACACACACACACACACACACACATACACACACACACACACACACACACACACACACACACACACACAACACGCACAACACGCACGCACGCACACACACACACACACACACACACACACACACACACACACACACACACACACACACACACACACACACAACACGCACACACACTGGTGATAATTGCACAGCCAATATGAAGCAGGTACCCAAGGTCTGATCAGCGCGTTGGGTTAATGCGAAGTTGAGATACCTGGGCAGTTGTAGCCATCAGACCCTCTTCTTAGATTCTCTCATCTTCGTCATTAATTCATTTATCCATCAGCTTTGAATCATGCGCTGTGCGGCCTCAAAATTTAGCAGATGTGGTGTGTTACTAGACAACACGCATGGCACCTGCACGGTAGAACTGAAACTATGAGTCGGCCAGTTAATCGTTAGCGGAGAGCAGTGCATTTCCACCGTAACACTTTCTTCTCGCAATACTTTGCAAGTACGTACACACACACACACACACACACACACACCACACCACACACACACACACACACACACACACACACACAGATGGGGGGGGGGGGGATGGGTGGAAAGGACGAGTTGACAGCTATTTTACTTTGGTTAAGGTTGTTGTTTTTTTTTAGAAGAGTAGATGTGTATGACTTAATAGATTTAGTTGATTTCATGTCTTTTGCTCTTTTAGCAAAATCTGTCTCTGAATTGAGAGATACTTTATTTGTACAGAAAGGTTTCTGTGAAAGGTCCTTTAAAACAAATTCAGAGGCGGACACTTTTCGAAACTCGTTCAAAGGTAAGATTCCAGTTTCATTATAAGTCCCAATGTTACATGCATGTGTGGGAACTCCAAGAGCAAGTTTATATGCTTTGCAGTCTACACTTTGTAACTTATTAAGTAGATGCTGTGGAGCACTGAAGAAGACTTCTTGAGCAAAAATCAATCTAGAGCGCACAAGAGCCGAATGTAGGAGTGTTAAACTCTCATTATCTTGTCCCCATTTTTGTTTGCTTATGATTTTAGCAAGTTTAATCTTTTTCTTGCTTTATTCACAATATATTCAATACGTTGGTTCCATAAGAGTTTTGATGTTAAAGATACTCCTAGGAATTTAACAGATTTGACGTATTGTAAGACCGACCCATTCAGGGTAAATTGTGGAAGTTTCTCTGGGTCATATCCAGAGTTAAAAAGCATTAGATTTGCTTTTTCTGCCGAGAGTGTCAATCCATTTTCATGTAAGAAACTACTGATTTTGTTTAATTCTATTATAGAATGCTTCCATAATGAAGGGAAATTGCCATCTTCCCAGCATTTTTGAATGAATACTGAGATAAAGCGTTTTACATCAGGTGGGACATGACGTAACATTTCATTAGAGATACCCTCTAAACCCACTGATGTTTTTTCTGGTGCCCAGATTAGCAAGACATTCTTCTATTTCTTGATTTGTTATGGGAGCATTCAGATAGTGGTTTATTACAGGGTCTGGATCGTTGTAGATGAACTTTCCTTCATCTTGCTCTCTGTGCAGTCTATTTTCTGTTGATAAACTATCTTTGCTGCCATTTTTGGCGAATATGTCAACAAAAGCTTCGGCTTTTTCTAGATTAGAAGGGAAATCAAGAGTTTGGGAGCTTGACAGGACATTTTGACAAGTTTACTCCATTTTACATTGTTCTTAACTTTTCCCACACTTTGGAAATCTTTATGATTTGATATTTCATTCTTACAAAAGTTAGACCAATACTGCTGTTTTGCTTGTGCTGTGATGTGATTAAAATGATTTTTGCTCTTTTTTTCTCAGGAAGCCTTTTAGCGTGCTCTTCTTTGCTTCGTAAATATTCTCTCTGTTTGATGTTTTTCTCCATTTTCCCTTTTTCACATGTCTCATTCCACCAGGCATTACTATACCTGCGTGCTTTTTTTTTAAACTTGATTTGACAGGTTTTATCATAGGTATTGACCGATTCGCAGCAGAAAGCATAGCATTCTGAAACTGATCGTATAGGTCATCAATAGATTAAGTATCAAGTTCTTTTGTGCCGACATAGAATGTTTTTAGTAACACCGTGAATTTACCCCAGTTAGCTAATTTATAATTATATTTTGAGACTTCTTCCTTTGTTAAATCTGTTGGTTTAGGCCTTGAAGTTTCAAAGGTAGTAATGATAGCAATATGATCACTACTGAGTGTGTCATCGAGGGTTTG
>CM065716.1:46271855-46274355 GCA_033310375.1 Conus canariensis | reverse complement strand
GGAATTCATAGTTTGAATTATTTTGATGATTTGACCTACTTTTAATGGTTAAAGTCAAGATGGCCGCCAATTTTTGGCCATAAACGGTGAAATTTGCAAAGTCGTCATGTGTCCTCTACAGAGTGCTTTCATGAGGGCTTTGTATGTGTTGAGCTGAGTTATGAAGTCACTGACAATACGTTCGTAGTCTTCTAAGAAGGACTGCAGTGAGCGAATTTCACGCTCTTGAAACATCACCGAATCAATTTGTCTGAAGAACAAATTTCTTGCGTCATCAAGGGACACATTCTGAAGATGCATCGCTTCACTGACCTCGAATTTTTTGTGGATGATATGCTTCTTCCAGCAGGCTTGGTGGTATTTAATGTCATTGGCAAATGCGTGTGTCGTTGACGCAATCAGCTGTTCAAGGCGTACTCGTTTATCCTCATCCTCGATTAGGACAGCGTGGCGCTTGAAGGTGTGCCATGCTGAAGTTGTATTGATTCTGAAGAGTTTGCCACATACTCTGTTTGGGTGTTTCGTGTGAGCACCCTTCTTACACCAAACACTGGTTTCCTTCTCATACAGTGGCCCACCCACAGATGATCGCAGGCGTTTGGCGGGCCTCTGTCCCTCTGTCTCATCAGCAGATCTATCCTGACTTTTGGAGCTTGATGCTTGGCTCGAATTTGGGGCAGTATCACTTTCCTTCTTTTTGCGTTGTCGGAACTGTTCAAGTTTGCGTGAAGATGAAATTGTTATGTAACAGCTTTGGTGCATGTAATAAGACCCAGGCCCATCTTCCCATGAAGTGGTGTCGTAAACATCACCTTATCTGTCAAGTCCTAACCAGTTTTTAGCATTTGACTGTAGAGTCTCCCATTTGCTTTGGCTGATGGTATCAGACGATGTACAAGGATTTCCACATTTCAATACACATTCATATGACATTTTTTCTGTTCCAATTGTCTTGGATATTTATTCCAAATCTTCAGTTGACGATGGATACGCTTTAAGCCACGTCGCATGCAATAACCTGAAACACAAATAAAGACACACTATTTCAATCAATAGATCAGTTCCACAGAAGAAGGTATGCACATTCCAGTGAGTAATACATGTGTCAACTCCATAACTCAGCTCAGCACATACAAAGCCTTCATGAGAGCACTCTGTAGAAGACACATGACAACTTTGCAAATTTCACCGTTTATGGCCAAAAATTGGCGGCTATCTTGAATTTAATCATTAAAAGTAGGTCAAATCATCAAAATAATTCAAACTATGAATTCCTCATGCCCTAAAACCCCAGAAAGCATGCTGTGTTTGGCAATCTAATCCAAACTAGGGAAAAGCTATTTTTCAAAATGGCCGCCCGAGGACATCGAATCTGAGGCCACCATGACAGTAGGGCATGAAGACTTTTTTTTCATGCCGATCGATGACAATGAGGATGATGAAGATGATGCTACGGATTTCCATTCCGGTCTGAGACTGCATGACGGGGCTGTACTCTACGCTTCCTTTCATAATATATCCCGGCGTCAAGCAGGCCCGACAGATACAGACACCTGCAGATCTGGTGGAAATTTGAGCAACACGCTTAGAGACGCATCCATAAACAAGGGATAAAACTCAACTGTGTGGTCCCAGTCTTCCCAACTGAGCCCGTGGCAAACTCAACTCTGGGTAGGAATCGGTCGAGGCAGAAAAATTCTTCATGACTCTGATGAGAATCGAACCTACGACCTCCTATTCGGGAGTCCGCGACGCTAACCACTTCGTCACGGCGGCTGCTTCATCTCCAGAGTTTAAAAATGGTATCATATTGGCGCTCTTGAGTATGTTACATGAGAGCGAGCGAGCAGATGCCAGGGCTGCGGCGGGACAAACCGGAAAGTGGCTGTGGGCGCAGAGACGGAATGAGCGGTGTAGGGGGCAATGCCACAGAAGTGGCACCGAAGATGGGACAGAAAATAACATCTATTGTCATTCCTAAAACATTTTAACCGTATAATTCTTTGCTCTTTTCAGTAGGAATACAAAGTACTGATAGAGTCTGGTTGAGAATTTGATGTTTTTGCTTGCAATAATCACCACGAATTTAGTTTCAATGGATGAAAAGCCAAATGAATAGACTGTGTCAATCGAACCAAAAGATCGACTTTTTTTTCGGTTTTACAAATCTGCTTGGCGACAGAATTGTTCGTGTCTAAATCAGTATTATAAACAAACATTTTGCAGTGTATGTTTCAGAATTACAGTAGAGCACATGGAGAGAGAGAGAGAGGAGAGAGAGAGAGAGAGAGAGAGAGAGAGAGAGAGAGAGAGAGAGGAGAGAGAGAGAGAGAGAAAAGAGAGAGAGAGAATTACACACACCACTCTCTAACATTACTAATAATATGATGAGCTAGGTTGTGAATGTTATGAGTGCGCAGCAACTGACAGATTTATCATGACTGATCTCATTGTTTTGCATACGCTTCAAGTAGAACAGTGCATCGTACAGAACCCAGTT
>CM065716.1:46264355-46266855 GCA_033310375.1 Conus canariensis | reverse complement strand
CATTCTCACTTTAATCAGTACAGATAAAGGATAGATTCCGGTTTCACCATAAATCATTGAAGTCATTGTAGTTTTATTTAATCTAAATAGATACTTTAAAAAACGTAACTGTAACTTTTCTAATATATCAACATTTTCATAACCCCAAATTTCACAACCATACAACAACACAGGTACAACTATGGAATAAAATAATTGTATGCAAACATCAATTGGCAATTTCTGTTTTCTTGCAGTTTGTAATAATGAAAACATTGCCTTGAGAGCCTGATTATAAGCACATTTTTTTGCTTTGTAAACACACACACACACACACACACACACACACACACACACACACACACACACATACACACACGAGAGAGAGAGAGAGAGAGAGAGAGAGACAGACAGACAGACAGACAGACAGACAGACAGACAGACAGACAGAGACAGAGAGACAGAGACAGACAGACAGACAGATAGACAGACAGAGACAGACAGACAGACAGACATTCCACACTTCGAACCGACCAACAATAACAACTACAACAACAACAGCAGCAACGGAGAAGGCCGGCAGATTAGGGTTATCACGATAGAGCGGCTATTTCCAGATCCCGTGACAGGTGATCCGTCACTCCACTTACTCTAGTGTTTCCAGCAGGACCCCTCTGCATATTATCAGACTTTTGACAGGAGGGGCCACCATGGAGGGAGGGAGGGAGGGAGACCCGTGCCAGCATGTTGGTCTGGGATGATAGCGACCAGAAGGCCCCACCGCTTCTCCTCCTCCCCTGCCTTCTTAGCAAGCATATTGTCCGAAATACTCACAGGCTCTCTCTCTCTCTCTCTCTCTCTCTCTCTCTCTCTCTCTCTCTCTCTCTCTCTCTCTGCTCCGATGAATTTGTCAGGCTGCTGGTCCACTATCATCGACCCGATATAAATCCTGACGTATGCTTCTTCCTAGTAGATGTGAAAAGTTGATAGGTAGCTACTTTTGACTGGCAGCCATGGAGAAAGAGAGAGAGAGAGAGAGAGAGGTTGTTGGTCGGAAAGGAGGAGGGAAGAAGACATGGGGTAGAAATGGTGGTGGTGGAGGGGTGATGCTGGTGAGGATTGGGGGGGGGAGGGGGAAGGAGGTGGAGATGTGGGGGAAATGGGGAAGGACAGGGGCTGGTGGGAGGGGAGATGATAGACTGGGAGCTACGGCGCCGCATGAAAGATGGAGTGATTGGTTGTCAGGTAGGTAGGTGGTGAGGTAGGAAGGTAGGTGGTCGGCTGGGTGGGTGAGTAAGGGAAGTCTAGGGGTGACGGATGAGGGTGGGTGGGTAAACAGGTAGCTACCAGATGAGGGACGGAGCGGTGGTTGGTTGGCAGGCAGGTAAAGTTAGGTAGGTCAGAGAGATGGGTAGGTACTGGGGTTGGTAGCTGGGTAAGTCAGCTTGGTTGGTGTACATGCGTATCATCAGACAACGTCAATCCGATGACCAGGTAGATAGCTTAACAGGCACACGAGCTTGGTAGGTTGGCGGACTGGCTGATAGCGAGGTAGCTAGCTTGGTCGGTCAGGTAGATCGGTAGACATACAGATAGGATGGTAAGCAGCCAGCAGGTAAGTAAGCAGGTAGGTAGGTAGGTAGGTAGACAGACTGGCTGATCTGTAGATAGATAGATTGGTTAGGTCAAGAAAACAGGCAGACAAGAGCAGTAAGTTAGTTGGTGGTTGGGCGAGGACACCACGCAGATTTCAAACAAATGGTCATATAGGAATGGTATTTTTTATGTTAGTCTGTCAACACGTTTTTATGTATGTATGTATGTATGTTAATGTGCATGCATGCATGTACACATGTATGTATGTACGGCCATATAATTATATGTATGTATACATCTACACACACACACGCGCGCGCGCGCGCGCGCGCGCCCGCGCGCACGCACGCACGCACACATGCACACACACTTATATGCATGGGTCCCGCAGTCAAATGGTTACAGTGTTTGCCTGTGGAACTGACTGTCATGAATTGAAATCTCTCGTGGAGGCCTTTTTTTAGGCTTGAAATCCCTCTCGGTGGACTGATCAGGACAACTGATTCAGGTCAGAGCAGGTTGAGGGGGTTAAAGACAGAGGTATGAGTGGGATGGGCTCCGCATCCCGTCATACCGTGCCCCAGACACAGTGAGCATCTGACAGTTCACTGTTCCTACCTCCAGTAGGCTAAGAGGCTTTAACATAAGTTAAAACTACGTAGGTTAGATTGGTAGGCAAGTCGCTATGTAGCCATGAATGTACGAAGAGACATAGACAGGATGATAGGGATTTGGGGGGGCGGGGGGGGGGGGGTCCCTGAAAGAAATAGGTAGGTAGGTAATTTTGATAGCCTGGCAGACTGACAGATGAATGGTTAAGATGTAAGTTGATGAAGTAGTTAGCTGGGTAGGTACGACAAAAAGACAGTCTGAGTTTTAGTACTGCCACGCCGATTGTGCACAGCTCTTGTTTCTTCTCTTCTTC
>CM065716.1:46254355-46256855 GCA_033310375.1 Conus canariensis | reverse complement strand
GTGTACAGTACGTCAATACAAAACTGACTTGCAACTCATCATCGAGTTGAACGTTACGTAACGGACACCAGAAGTTCTGCAGAAGAAGGGACTTTGCGTGTTTGGATATGTGTTATTTCAAGTCTGAACCTATTACTTCTCTTTTTGTTCCTGTTTCAATGAAACACAGCTTATCTCTGTTAGGCCTTAATTCTTTTACTTTCTCTGTCCTATCTCTCTCGGTGCCCTGCCCTCTCAATAGGACCACTCCTTCGACGCTCATTCCGGCACCTTCATACATAGCCATGTCCAGTCTGTACAGTCGTGTCCGGACGTAGAAGCAAATATCGAGCTGTTTTCACGAAGAATCTTACCACAGCAGACATTATGTTACATGCACTCAAAGACCTAGTAACTGTTCAATGGTAACCTTTTCAGCAGAAGTATAGCAATAACATAACGAGGCTAGATATCGACGTCACCTTCCAGCACCAATTCCAGCGATGCTGTAGCAATATTGATGACTCGTTTTAGTGGAAAGAGGTGAAAATTTACTTCAGGGTTTAAACTATACTTATCCGGGTTTGTTTTTTTTCGTTATGCAAGGAGCAAGAGAGCTGCCTCACAATTGTTAAGGTTCCGAGTGGTTACAAAGACCGACTTGAAAAGGAAAGTGGCACGGGGAAATGTGGCACTCGTCTTTCAACAACTTGGGAGCTGAAAGAGCTGACCTATGTGTACATAGAATAACCCTGTTATTCTCACCAAGCCATCCTTGGACCTATCAGAAAATGAGATGTTCTTTGAAAACTCCTGTCAATTCTATAACTTTCGGGACTGTCCTCACTTCCCCAGTCCTCTTTCATACATTATCATGACCATGCTGGCTGCCATCTGTTTCTGTGAATTTTCTGTACCTGCCGTTCGTGATGTCTGAAAACAAAAAAACATGCCTGTCGAAAACGCATTGGTTTGTTTCGTGGTGTATTAAGTAAGTATAACTTTGCACTTTGATTTGTATGCTCATTCGTATTCTGCCTTTTTTTCCCCCAATAACGCGACATTCTGCTTCAAATTCCAAAATCAAAATTTGTTTAACCAAACATAACCCAAACAGTGCATCGTAAGCGATCAGCGTGAATCTGACACCTGGCGTTCATTGCTAGTGCGCTAATTTACAAGCAGATTATAGTGTTTGTTGGTGAGTGTTCCAATCGCACTGACTGGTATTGTTTTGATGGCACTAATTTTGCATTTTGGACACACATAACCACTGCATTATAATGTCATTTAAGTTGAGGTTTTTGGTGCTATTCTTGTAAATAGGTGGGCCTTGTCAGTCTGAACATACTTTTAAAGTTCACATATTTTGATCTGTGGTTCAGAATCGCTTTCACCAGGATATCGCGGTTGATAAAACGCTAGGGTGAAATGGCATTGCTCCTTGAAAAAAAAAGCTTAGAATAGTTTTATGATGCCATGTCTGAGCTTCGATGCGTGTTTTAGAGGAGAGGGGGGAGGGGGGAGGAAGAGAAATAGACCGACTGACACAGAGAGAGAGAGAGAGAGAGAGAGAGAGGAGAGAGAGAGAGAGAGATGGAGGGAGAGAAATAGACGGACGGACAAACACACACACACACACACACACACACACACACACACACACACACACACACATACAAAGAGAGAGAGAGAGAGAGAGAGACAGAGAGAGACAGACAGAAAGACAGACAGACAGCACAGTGACAGAGACAGAGACAGAGCAGACAGACAGACAGACAGAAGACAGAGTGACAAAGTGACAGAGACAGAGAACAGACAGAGACAGAGAGACAGAGAGAGAGAAAGAGAGAAAAGAGAGACAGACAGACAGAGAGACAGAGACTGAGAGAGACAGAGGCAGAGAGAGAGAGAGAGACAGAGATACAGCGAGAGACAGAGAGAGGTTTAAACTTCAATAACGGCAATGAATTGTCCCATCTTGGTGCTTTTTTGCATTTATGTTATTATTGTCTGCGATTTTATTTTGTCTTCTGTTGCTTTTGTTGAACTTTCCCTTCTTTTCTTCAAAATAGAAAAAAAAAAAACGCCATGAACTATAGAAAAACCATCGTCAGCACACAGCAGCACTATGCAAGAAAACAAAACAAAACACAAAACATGTTACCTGTATTCAGTCTCTTCTCTCTGGCATCGTTGAATGCATCCCCCAAAAGGAAAACGAGGTAAGGCGCAGAGTGTAGAGAGGTAGATAGCTCTCTGACAAAGCTAACAGGTACTCCGAAGACAAGCACTTTTCTCTCTCCTTCCCCTTTACTCCCTTTCCGTCGGCGTTACACTCGACACGCTGCTGCGTGGAGATCCGTGTCGCACTGTGGGGGGAAAAGTTGGAAATGGAGTGGAAACTTCCATTGCCAAGAGAGCGGCGGATCGGCTGTTTTAAAGCCTGTCCCACATGAGACGCGCAGCACGTCCTCCATGAGTTAGTTGTTCGCCGCGCTAACTCCTGCGTGAAAAGCTT
>CM065716.1:46236855-46246855 GCA_033310375.1 Conus canariensis | reverse complement strand
GTACTTATCCTTGGAATTTATTACTTTATTGTAATTTAGTCCCCTGCGGATTCATTCCAAGAACTGGCCCTCAGCACTTGTGTCTTAAGATGTTTGTTTTTTTTTCTACTTTTCACAAGAAAATGTAGCTTGTTTTGCTCTTTCGTGATTTTCTTTTGCTTCTTAGGTGGCACCTTTGGTTGGTTTTTTGAAAACTCAACAAACATACTACAGTATTGCACACCAGCCTTTTTCTGGGGTAGCATTCTTCTTAAAACCGGAAAGGCAGAGGAATCAAATTACCACTTTCCGCGGTCACTGAGGAGAAAACAATCAGGTTTCGAAATATCGGTATCTGACCAGGAGTTATATGTTAGTGAGTTTCCTCCTTATTGGAAATTGTCTCTCCCTTGGAGACTATAAGCTTGCTGAAGGCTCATTTTGAGAAGCATTTATTACTCCTCATTCACCCACTCAAGCACATACTGTTAGTTAGGCAGAATTATCTACCACTGCAGATATGAATGCTTATCTCCCCCTATTTCTTCAATCTAAGACATAAGAGCAAGCTTTGTTTATAATTGAATATTTCTTGCAGTCATTGCAACACCAAGCTGCTCTGTAAGTTGCTGGAATGGTGCTCTGTAGTTATCCTTGGAATTTATTAGTTTATTATATATATATATATATATATATATATATATATATATAAATTGTTCAGCTATATATATATATATATATATATATTGTGTGTGTGTGTGTGTGTGTGTACATTACCCAAAAGAACTAGGGGAAACCTATTGTCCTCAACTCCCGAATCAACCAAATGGGAGCAATCCAGTACCACCCTTGGAAGCCTGTACTGTGTTCGCATACAGTGCGGGCACCCACTGGGAATTACAGTTGTTTGTATGGAAGTATTAAATGAATTGTAAACAGAACGAATCAGAATCAGAGACAGGGTTGTTTAAAGTTTAGTTTTTGGGCCTGCCTCTTCACACACAAGACCATCAGGGTAGACAACTGTCATGACCGAATTCAGCCAGCTGTCTCGAGATCGGTATATTTATCCAGCGAATTGCATCCGTTGATTCTCTAACATATCTAAAGAAAGGCTTTCGTTCATCATACTGGGGATTGCTGAACTATTCTGCAGGAAGATTATTAATGCGTGGCAGAAATACTAAACAACAAAAACAAAAACAAGCAAGCAACCCTAAATAACATGGGCAAAAATAAAACCGACTGCAGAATGTTCAAAAAGTGTCTAAAATTCACATCTGGTAGAGTGTATTAAGTAGGCGTTACTTTGTAACCTGTTTTGTGTGCAATTTCGCCTAAATAGTTTGAGGAGGAAAACCGTGCTATTGTTTGGATTTTGGAGCATTGGAAGAGCCCAGTTGGTTTGCACGCCCAACTGTTGTTTACGTGGTTACAAGTTCAAACCTCACGGGGTCCAAGAAAAGCACCCTCTTCCACCTCCCCCATCCCCTTAAAAAAACAACCCTTTCGCTGCCAATTTTTAAAACTTGTCACTATAACGGCGTCTGTGTGGTGTTAGGTGACACCTCCCCCCCCCCCTCCACACACACACACACACACACACACACACACACACACACACACACACACACACACCGTCCCCTTTCCCTCCCTTTCCCCACTTTCCTGTGATGTTTATCCCCCGTCAATGATATTATTTCCCAGGTGATCATGGCAACAAGATGAGACTGGACGTTCACATCATTTAATTAAAATCGGTTCAAATGATGGTATCCTCTCTTTCTCTGTCTGTCTGTCTGTCTGTCTGTCTGTCTGTCTCTGTCTCTCTCTGTCTCTCTCTCTCTCTCTCTCTCTCTCTCTCTCTCTGAATCATCCCATTATCTTTTTCTGTCAGCGATTATTTTTCTTAACGGCAAAAATGATTTTATTTGGATTTATACATCCTTCAGGAGTTTCGGTCCATGAAAATGGATTCCACCACCTCTCGCAATTAGTAGGCGTACCATCTGGGTGGTAAAAGCGGTTTTTTTTTTTAATGTTTTTTTTTTTCTCCCGTTTAGTTTTGAAATGCAGATTCAGGAATGATTTCAATACCTCCACGGCATATGAGAGATCCTACTGCGATCTTTCTTTCTATTTATGTGTCTGTGGTGCATCGCGTCCAACTGCAACCACGATCGTGGACCCTAGTCCTTGCGTAATGGCTACACTATTGTAACCAAGACGAAGAAAACAAGTCTTAAGTATTGAAATGTCACAGATTCACCACGTCCAGGGCACAGCATTATGGAGGGCGGAGCCGAACGTTCTCCTACCACCGCGTGACCCGCCCTGAACCGAATCAGGTAGACATTTTTTTTTTTGTGACTGCGGTGTGGACAGAAAGCGTTTCCAAGCCATGAAAGTACACGACAGCAGGTTCCATTGCGGAACAACAGCCAAACCATTTGACAGCGTTGATATAAAACGACAGCAGGTTCCATTGCGGAACAACAGCCAAACCATTTGACAGCGTTGATATAATGCTTGCGTTACTGTCATCTGTATATCCCAGTCCTCCAAAGGCCGGCCATCCGACTTGGATTGAAAAGAAATGAATGGATTTCAGCGTCGTTTCCATTGTCGCCTGGAGATTGTTTTCGCTGACTGGCTGGAAGAGACGCGCCTGACGGATTAAACGGTTGATTGATTGATTGATTGATTGGTTGGTGTGTGTGTGTGTGTGTGTGTGGTGTGTGTGTGTGTGTGTGTGTGTGTGTGTGTGTGTTTTAAAGGAAGACGGGTGACAGTATGGTGGAGGGGGGGGGGACGTTACTTCAGCTGATTGATTGCTACGGCTCGCTGAGACAGGGAAACAAGGTTGTGACAGCATTTGGGAAAAAAAGAAGGAAGGGTGGGTGAGAGGAGTGTACTGGACTGTCCACACCGGTAACAGGTACATATGTCATATTTTTCTTCGGTGGGTTCTGGAGCTGGGACTCGGAATGACAGACAGATTGACAGTGGCGTGGCAGCCGCCTGTCCCGTCCACGAGAGAGAGAGAGAGAGAGAGGAGAGAGAGAGAGAGAGAGAGAGAGAGAGAGAGAGAGAGAGAGAGAGACAGACAGACAGACAGACAGACAGACAGACAGACAGACAGACAGGCAGACAGACAGACAGACAACAGAGACAGAGAGTCGGAGAGACAGACAGCCAGAGAGACAGACTGAGAGAGAAGAAGAAGAAGAAGAAGAAGAAGTAGAAGAAGAAGAAGAGAGGAGTGATGGTGGAGTAGGATGAGGAGGAGGAGGAAGGGGAGGAGAAGGAGTAGAAAGATGAGGAGGGACAAAAACAAAAAATCCCCCTCGCCCCCCCCCCCCCCCAAAAAAAAGGGGGGTAGGGGAGAGCTTAAAAATCAAGAACAAGAAGAACAATAGCCAGTTTAGCTTTTGATTTTTTTCTTTTCATAATCAACAACAAATTAATACGCTCTTGAATTCGATTTCACAGGAGCTAGAGCAGAAGCCTTCACAGTGTTACTCGGGATGGCATAACACAATTTACATATTTCGTTTGTTCATATGGCATTTTTCTAAAAGCTGATACAGCTAGTTATCGAAGCTCCGGTCGTTGCTCTACTCGTACATAAGAAATCCAACCTGATCACCATCCTCCTCCTCAGAGGCTTGGCCATCAAAGTTTCTGTTCTCAGTCATGCGCAGCGAGATAGAGATACTGTGTAATGTCCAGTCCTTAATGCTGTCCCTCCAGGAGAACGTTCTCCACGCGTCTGGAACGTTGAACCTCTACTGTACCTGCAGAGGATGGTCGTGAGCAGGGAGCAACAGGTGGAACGTACGCTGTTGGCACCAAGCTTCTGGTGTCTGACGAAATTGAAAGGAGAGGCTCTTGTCTGTTAGCGGAAGTATTCACTTGCTAAATAATATAGGATACTCCTTGTGTGAGATAAAGGAATTCCGTCTCGAGGACTTTCCTTCTGAACCCCCGGGGTTTTGCTCGGCTCGGCGGGTTTGCTTTCATCCTCCAACTCGAGTGTTCATGAAGACGAATGGATACTGTCAGTGGCGCGTTCAGTTTACTGGACTTATCTTATTGGTAATGCCGTTCTTACCAGCCTCGTTCTTTTCTTTCTTGTTTGTTTGTGTGTCCTTCAATTTGTGTGTCACATCGGTGTCATTACTCCCAAGTCACTGATTCCGCCTCTCCCACTACAGCCACTCACTCTGGCTTGTTCCGTCGCACCTCGGAACAGGAAGTCCATTAGGAGAGTCAATATGGTCGTTGTAAGGCAACCCACCGGAGAAGACACTGCACTGCTGCCGAGTCACTTCGGTGATGTACACTGGTGCCTGTCCTGATCCAGCATATACAGGAGACCACCCGCTGAGCACCCTAGTGATTGAAATAATTGCTTAGTCATGGAGCTTGCATGAGTTCCACTCTGGACAGAGCCGCAACATCCGTCCAATGACCATTCCCATGAACGTGTCAATACCAGCTACCCTGACACACATTTAGCAGGGGCAAAAGAGGAAAGAAGAAATCGAAGCTGTTTGTTTGTTTGCTTTTGGTGTTATGTTGGTCCGCGACATTGCGCAGCGAGGCCAACATTGCGAAGACTCACAGACATCGGACCTTTTCGACGGCAGACTCAAAGATCGAGCACACGTCAACTGAAATAGGACTTTGAATTTCTCATGACCATCTGTTTTAACTGTAAACGTATGTGAACTGGAAAGTGTGCATCAACGAAGAAATGCAAGTGTGCGAATGGAGAGTCCATATGTGTGAGTGTGTGTGTGCGTGTGTGTGTGTGTGTGTGTGTGTGTGTGTGTGTGTGTGTGTGCGCGCGTACGTGCGTGCGTGCGTGTGTGTGTGTGTGTGTTTGTGTGTGTGTGTGTGTGGTGCGTGCGTGCGTGCGTGCGTGGTGTGTGTGTGTGTGTGTGTGTGTGTGTGTGTGTGTGTGTGCGTCTGTCTGTCTGTCTGTGTGTCTGTCTGTGTGTTGTTGTTGTTTCACGTATGTAATTAGTATGTCATCTTCTGAACATTCCTTTTTACACATACACAAATACACACGCGCGCGCGCGCGCGCACGCACGCACACGCTCACGCACACACACATGCACACACACAGAGGCACAAAGACGCGCGCTCACATGTTCACATATACTCACACATACATACACACAGACAGACACACAGACGGATACACGGACACACACACATGCACACATGCACGAACGCACACACGCACACATACATACACACATACTTACACACAGACACACACACACGCACTCGCGCGCGCGCGAACACACACACACACACACACACACACACACACACACACACACACACTCACACACACACACACACGCACACACACACACACACACACACACACACACACACACACACACACACACATGCGTGTATGCCCATATACAAAGGCACACATACATGTGCACACAGACATGCGTACATAGGCCTACGTGCGTGCAAGAGCGTTCTCACACAAGTCCACAAATCACACACACGCCCGCGCGCGCGCGCCACATGCACCTACCCACTCACACACACACATGGACCCGTATCCACCCACCCTTGCAAACACTTTTACACACGTGCACACGTATTCTCTCACCATAAACACATACGATAATAATAATGGCAGAGACAATGGTAGGTATGTACCCAAGGGCTCACCAGCGCGTTGAGCTAGTGCGCAGGTCAGACATCTGCCAAGTCGTCGCCATGAGGCTCTTTTCGTATACTCTTTCATCTCAGTCATTAATTCCTTTATCCACCCAATTTCAATTGTGCGCAGTGTGATCTCCAAACTTTGCGGATGTGTTGTAGCATATATAAACTTGTACGCGTGCAATGACACCTTCTTGATGAAACTGAAACTAGCACTGCGTGCAGATAATAATTATTGTTGTCAAAGGAATACAGCTTAGCTGTAATGATGACGACACACTGTCACATAGAACAGAAGATGGAGTGAAACTTCAAGAAAGAAAGACTTCTCCTTAAAAGACTTTCATTGCAATAAAAGACAAAACACGACACGTTTCGACCTCTTTGGTCTTCTTCAGGCAAGAAAAACAACATTGAAGACTATGAAAAAAAAAACCACCAAATAATCAATTATCTCCTCCAACTGGGCGCAAAATGGATGTGGTGGTAAGTGATTATTCGTTCTTCATTTTCATTGTCTTCTATGGCGTTTGTCTTGACTAAATAGACCAGAGGTCGAAACGCGTCGTGTTTTATCTTGTAATTTGTTTGCCTCTTTTGTTCGCCGATATAGTCATTTTTCTTTTAAATTTGTAAATAATGCATAACAGGGTGGGGATAGGGGAGGGGGAGGGGATAAGATAGAGGGAGGGAGCACAGTGTTGGGGGAAGTTCTGACCTACCACAAACGACTGAAAGGGTAGGCCTACACTTCCCTAGTCACCGTTGGTTTCCCCTTGTTTTCGCGGTCCTACGTCATTGGAAATGAAGGATGATAGACACGGTCCGAACGTGGAAGGGGTAGTGGGGAGAGGTGTGTGTGCGTGTGTGTGTCTGTGTGGATGGGGGGAGGGAGGGGGGGGGTTGGACGGAGAGAAGAAGAGTGAGAACGGGCTGAGAATGACGGGGAGGAGAAGTTGTTGAGATATGAACGCAAGGGGGAGGGGGGGGGGGGGGTATACTGTTAGGGAACGGAAGTAGGTGATGGCATGGAGAGAAGTCAGCTGAGAAGGTAGTGGGAACAGTAGTGGCGGGGTGGGGGGGGGTTGAGGATGGGGGAGGGGGGGTTGAGGGTGGGGGTGGTTGAGGAGGGGGGTGAATGTGGCCGGGGAGGAGAAGGGGCTTGGGGGTAACCGCCGAACGCGGCCCTGTCTACCTACCTGTCAGATGAACGGGACTGTGGAGAAGGGGGCTGATTAGAGTGGGATGGGTCAGCTGTTTGTACTATCTCTTCCTTCAACCGCTCGTGCACCGACGGTCTGTTTTGTCACGTGTATGGCCAGCCAAAGGTCAAGGGGAAAATTGGAAAGTGCACTCACACGCGCGCACCCGGACACCTGTACGTACATGCTGTGGTATCCTGCAGTTGATCCTTACTATTAATGCTATCAACAGTTCTGTTATTGACTGCATGCATCCAGATACAAGTTTTCCTTAACATCTCTCTCTCTCTCTCTCTCTCTCTCTCTCTCTCTCTCTCTCTCTCTCTCTCTCTCTCTCTCCTCTTTACTATTATTATTATTATTACTATCATCATCATCATCATCATCATCATCATTCTTCTTCTTCTTTTTATCATCATCATCATCATCATCGTCATCATCATCGTCGTTGTTGTTGTTGTTGTTGTTGTTGTTGTTGCCCTCCTCCTCTTCCTCATCCTTCTTCTTCGTAATATTACTTATTGCTTAACTCCATGGTTACATCATATTCCTCTCTGTATCACAGATGAAATGACTGCACTTATCGTCCAATATTCCAGACTTTGGCATTAGTTGGTGACGTATCTCCAAAGCTTATACTTGAATGTCTGTCGGTTTGTCTCTCTACCGATCTATCTATCTGTGTGCCTGTCTTTCTATCAGTCAACCAATCAGTCAACCTGTCTCCCCGTCAATCAGTCACTCAGTCTATCTGCCTATCTGTTTATCTATCTATCTATCTACCTACCTACCTACCTACCTACCTATCTATATATTTGTCTGTCTTTCTTTCACTCAGCGAATCGATCAATCTGCCTGTTACTCCGTCAATCAATCAATCAGTCAATCCATCAATCAATCTCTCTCCCTGTCTCTCTTTCGCAGCCTCTGTCTGTCTGTCTGTCTGTCTGTCGTTTTCTCTCTCTCTCTCTCTCTCTCTCTCTCTCTCTCTTGTCGTCATTTTGTTTACCTGTTATTCTTTTGATGATGATGATGATGATGGTGGTGGTGGTGGTGGGTGGTGGTGGTGGTGATGATGATGATGATGATGATGATGATGATGATGATGAAGCGGAGGAGGAGGACGAGGAGGAGAAGGAAGAGGAGGAGTAGGAGGAGGAGGAAAGGAGGATGGTTTTGTCATCTCATTATCATTATTATCACCGTATATAGCCTACCCATCGAATGGCTAGGGAGCGATTTTCCGTGCCTATGAACTGCCGAGAAATGGCTGAGAAAGGGAGGTAGGACTGACTCAGCACATCTGTGGCATTAAGAGTCCATTATGTCATTTTCCCGATTGATCGTCTGAGACAAACACACACACACACACACACACACACACACACAAAGAAGAGACAGAATGTGTTCCGTCATGCTTTGCGCCCATGTTGACCTCAGTGTTTCGATTACACGATCTCTTCCGAGCCCATGCGGAGCTCAATCAAGGTCAGCAGTGTCTCAAGGGATTCAATAGGCCAGTCATCTCCCTGCTGACGTGGGAGCAATGGTGGGGGTGGGGATGGGGGAAGGATAATACGTGAGGGGCGGGGAAAGGGGGGGGGGGGGGGGAGAGGCCGTGAGAAAGAAAGGGTGACGTATCATTAAGGCTCATCTCACACGATACTGTTACCAGGTGAAAGAGGCGCGCGCATCGTAGAGCGATGAGTGTTTGGAAGCTGTTTCTTTTCAAGGTGTGTCACACGATGGAAAACGTGCGGCAAAGGGCCAAACGTTTGAGCCGTGGCACTGCACTGTCGCCTGTTCAACAGGTGCACAACATTTAGTATCAGTGAGATCCACGTGTTTGTTTGTGGTTCCTGTGTTTTGGGCTTTTCATGACTGTTGCCTACTGGTTTCAATGGCAATGGCATGAATCGATTCAAAACAATTTCTGTGTGTCAAGTTAAGATCTTGAAATGGATCTATTTAGTTCTTGTCTGTTATGTTCTTGTCTGCTATGTGAGGCAAGTCTCGTGTCCCCTACCAGCAATGTTAACTGGCTCATGATGCCAAAATGAAACAAAAAAAAAGTATTTTGCAGGACTAGTATGCGTCGTGAGATGAGTTCATGCGCAAAAATAGCTTGGCAGAAAAAAAAAGAGCAAACAGTACTGCACGACTATTTCGGCATGAAATATTGTCTCGCAACTCTTTTCCCATCCCTATTGTTTCTGTTACACATGAGTCGCGAATCAGCTTTCGTGCTTAAAAAAGAAAAAGTAAGAAGACTACATCAGGATTTGTCCAGTGCTTCCTGTCTGATACACATTTCGCGTGAAAGAAATATGGAAAGCACTTTGCGAGCGCTCGGCGGCGAGCACCAACTTTATGAAAGACTCTTCTTGGATTTGGTATCAGAAGCCGATGAAATGACCAGTTGATAGACGCGAGACTATGCCTTGTTTGAAAAGTATCTACCGGATGAGTGCCCGTTCAAATTGTGAATAATAATGGTGAACGTTTCATTCCGAATCAGTTTACTCCATGGTCACCTCCTATGCGGGACCTTAAAATGAAAGGCTGGAAGAAAAGCCACCAAGAGTCTGACATTTATTGGTGCACACACCAGTCAGGCAAGTCGGCAGTAAAGAGTAACTGCTTATTAATCAAACGTATGTCACTTTTTTGCTGTGGGCATGTCATATACGAAACCGCTCAAGAATACTAAACTGATTGCACTTTAAGGTGCCCTACATACGTTTCGTTCGGTCCGACTAATATCGAATACTGCCCACGCGTTTCAGTATCATGCAGGGTCTTCTCTGTCCAGGTGATCGGTTACGCGGTGATTACATTCAGAGAGCTGCTCGTGCACTGTCCGTGCTGGGACTGTGTAGAACAGGTTAAGAGTGGGTTTTAAGAGCGACCGGTATAAGTAGTGTGTGTGTGGGCTGGAGGTGGGTGGGGAGGTAACGCTACTGAGGGCTGAAGGAATTACGAAATTTGGACAGTTTGTATAGATGTTCCACAATAACGGCACATGTATGGTAGGGCAATATCCTCAAAAAGCCAAAATTATCACACACACACACGCACACACACAGACCACACACACACACACACACACACACACA
>CM065716.1:46209355-46211855 GCA_033310375.1 Conus canariensis | reverse complement strand
ATGCGCAGTTTCCACTTTGTGTTGCCAAACTCTACCAACAATAGAAATGCGAGTCAAAAAAACAAGCGTACACACAGAAAACAGTTGAAAACAGTACTAATAATTAGAAAACGAAGAAAAAGACCATTCATCAAACAATATTCTCATCACAATAAATAACTTAATTTCAAAGACGTTTTCCAGAGAGAGAGAGAGAGAGAGAGAGAGAGAGAGAGAGAGAGAGAGAGAGAGAGAGAGAGAGAGAGAGAGAGAGAGGTGGCATTCCAGTCAGAGCGACCCATGTCACTTAATTCAATTATTTTTTAAGTACAGAAAAATACACTCACCCAAACGACCAGCCAAATAAACCAAACCAAAACAACGATGAAACACTCAAGGCTTGTTTTTCTTTCAGGCAGAAACGAAGCGCCATGCAAACAACTTGACCCTTTTTCTTAACCCCCCCCCCCCTCCTCCGCCCACTCCCCGCATCCCAAATACCCGCCGCCCCTACTTTCCACCTATCCTGCCCTCCCTCATAACAGAAAAGAGAGAGAGGAGAGAGAGAGAGAGAGAGAGAGAGAGAAAAACAACAAAAAAACGCATCAGAGGCAACAACTCACGAGTAACGGTGCCCAAACGTCATCTCCCGCTCGCTCTCCTCCTCTTTCTCCTCCTCCTCCTCCTCCCCCTACCTTCCTTCTCCTGTCCCTTCTTCTTCCTTCCCCGTCAAACCATCTCCCCTTTCTCCTTTCCTTCTTTGCTACTGTACGGAGTCCACGAGTCAGGTGTTTCGCGTTTCGCCTTCGGCTGCTAAGGCAAACAAGACCATCCACGCAGGCAAAATCAGGATTACGTTCACACCTTCAGGGCGACTCAAGCCTGTCGGCGAATTCGCCCAGGCGCGAAGGCGACTATTTGCTCGGAGGAAGAAGGGGTGTCTGGGGGATGGAGGGAAGGGGTGGGTCGGTGAGTGGTGACGGAGAGGGGAGGTAGAGAAGCCAGCTTCTAATTGTCTCGCCGACGGTACACGTTTTTTTTTTGTTGTTTTTTTGGTTTTTTTTCTCCAAACTCTTTTGGCATCGGCCCGACGGCCTAATGTTGGTGGTGATCGGTGGTGGTGGTGGTGGTGGTGGTGGTAGTGATGTTGCTGAGTTAGGGGAAGATGGGACTGGGGAGGGATGAGGGTGGGAAAGCTGGAGGGAGAGTGGAAAGAGTTGGAGTGAAGGCGTCGTGAGAGAAATGAGAGAGAGACAGACAGACAGACAGACAGAGAGACAGTGACTGTCAGAGAGAGAGAGAGAGAGAGAGAGAGGAGAGAGAGAGAGAGAAGAGAGAGAGAGAGAGAGAGAATACGAATACGAATACGAATACGAATGTTTATTCACTTTCGAGGCCAATGCCCCATTCTGAAGGGGCAATCACACAATCAACAGAATCAATCAAGGTAGACGAAGAAACAAATTATAATGAAATACATGACAATAACGAAAGTGCATACTAAATGGGGTATTAAGAAACAGCTCGCAGTCGTTTCTTTGGCTTTTAGATATGTACAACCGGATTTGAGAGGATGCTTTCTCTCTTTGCTGACAACAGTAATACTAGGTTAATATGACATGGCTTGGTAAAATACTTTGGCTGGATAAGTTTGGTTCTAAGACTTTGTGGTCAGGAGAACACAACGAATATGATCATTATCTTCCTTTGCAAAGCCACACAAACAACGTGTCAATTCATCATTGGCATGGTTGGAATATCTGAAACGATGGCAAACAATGTCAAAAACACCAAAATGTAGCAAGATCTAGCTAATGTGCTCATAATATATCCATTTATTCTTATATTGATATCTACTTCTAAATCATGAGTGGTCTTTAAATTTCTGTGCTGTTTGGATCTATCACCATGATGGATGTGATCATGCCAATTCTGCTATCTACAGTCAGTGATCCTCTCTTTAAAACATTTTAATAACACAGGTATATTTTGAACATCCTGGTGATCCCAAACGAATCTAATCCCATGCGAATGTAAGTACTCTCGTACCTGGGAAGCCTGTGTCTTCTTACCATTTTTATCTAAGAACGATAACATTTTGTACGCTGTAAACGATATCACAATATTCATCCATTTTAGTTTGCTTACCATTTTTATCTAAGAACGATAACATTTTGTACGCTGTAAACGATATCACAATATTCATCCATTTTAGTTTGCTTACCATTTTTATCTAAGAAAAATAACATTTTGTACGCTGTAAAAGATATCACATATTCATCCATTTTAGTTTGGTTACCATTTTTTATCAAAGAACGATAACATTTTGTATGCTTCAAAAGATATCACATATTCATCCATTCTAGTTTGCTTGAGCCAATCTTTAATGCATTTTAGGCACGAGTGTAGATAAACTGGATGCCATCCGAGTTCTCCATAAATAATATTCGGAGTTCTGATGTCAACATTTTAGAAGCGTTTTAATACATATACATGATTTTTTTTTCGAAAGCCCTGATTT
>CM065716.1:46191855-46194355 GCA_033310375.1 Conus canariensis | reverse complement strand
CTGCTTGGACTGTACCACTAAAAAAAAATGAATTATCATCATCAAGTCATGTTTCAAAAAATACAAAATAAAGATGGACGACTAAATCATAGAACGAAAACAAATACAAAAGATAGGACACACACTCAGTGAAAACACGACATGGAAAATCTCACGATATATTCATAAATATTTTAATAAAAGATCGAAGGAAATGACTGACATATCGTTTCTTTGACATAGTGGTGGAAAGAAAGGATTGACGTGAGAGAAGAGGAGGAAGAGGAGGTGGAAGAGTAGGAAGAAGAGCAGAGAGAGAGAGAGAGAGAGAGAGAGAGAGAGAGAGAGAGAGAGAGAGAGAGAGAGAGAGAGAGAGAGAGAGAGGTGCATGTGTTAAAATAGAAAAAAGTGAAAGAGAAATAAGAGACATTTTTGGAGGGGTAAGATCAAGAAACAATGCAAGTTAAAATTTTTCCAAAACTGTGTATGCGTTATGGAAATAGTATATGTAACTGAGAAGAATATTTTGTGTGGTGAGAGAGAGAGAGAGAGAGAGAGAGAGAGAGAGAGAGAGACAGAGACAGAGAGACAGAGAGACAGAGAGACAGAGACAGAGACAGACAGACAGACAGACAGAGAGGGGTATAAAAAGAATGAAAGTGGGGGGAGGATAGGAGGAGAGAGAGAGAGAGAGAGGAGAGAGAGAGAGAGAGAGAGAGAGAAAGAGACAGAGACAGAGACAGAAAGAGACAGAGACAGAGACAGACAGACAGAAGACAGACAGGCAGATAAACAGACAGACAAACAGACAGACAGAGAGTTTGTGTACCTGTTTCTTTTTTTTTTTTTTTTCTTTCTTTTCTTTTCTTTTTTTTTTTTTTTTTTTGAGACGTAATATTTCTGGAGTATATCAGTATTTTCTAATCCTATCCGCTCGAGTTCGGTTTTCCCCTGCTGTATAAACATAGCTTACAAACATAGATGAAATTACTGTTTGTATGTGAACGCACACTGGCACATTCGAGGAATTCTAAACCTCACGGTAAAATGTACTTCGGCAATTACGATAGAATTGGGGGGGAAAGAGGTTATCTTTTTATACCCCGATAATTGGCGTCTGTGTAAATAATGACGCCGAGTCTTCCAGTTAATTCTCACCCATCTCTCACCCCCCTTTCACCGCCACCCCCCCCCCCCTTTTTTTTTTTTTCCCCCAGAAAAAAATAGGTCAAACAATGAGAAACAGGTCAAACTTGGAAATGTAGGTCAAAGGGGGCGGATGATCTGACCTGATTTCATCTGATGTTTTTTTTTTTTCTTCCATTGATTGCACTTACCTTTAACGCCACCACTTTGGGAATGCTAACGAGCATTGCATAGCCAAGGTGGTCGAACTGGGGTATAGGCCTATATAACACGACTTGACTAAACTAAGTGTGACTTGACATGAGCATAGTGATCCGTCTCCCACCTCCCAACCCTACCCCTATCCACTACCCCACCCACCCCTACTCTACCCCACCCCCTCCTGCATCCTGCCTCCTTTCATTTCAACCCTGGGTTTCATTTGGTACAGACACCGAAATGCAATACTGGTACAAGATTTACGCCTTTCTTGTTTTCGAGTCAGTTTTTGTTGTCAAATGCCACTGAATGGTTCAAATAAAAATTAGTTCAGTTTGAGATGTTATAGTGTGGGGAGGGGCGAAAGGGGTATTATGGTATAGTCCAGAGATACCCTCGCCTGATGTAGATCTATCCTCTGGCTGAAACTAGAATTACCATTGCAGTCATTCTGTCATAAATGGCAGACTCATCCTTCCAAAACAGCCTGCTTCGTTCTCGTAATACCCTAGCTTTTGCGCTGAGGATAGGGGTAGTTGGATATCATTCTGTAACATGTTAGAAATACATCCAGGGGGTAAATCTAGTACGGACAGAAACGCCCGCAAGGCAGTGGAAAAAAAGCTATCTTTATGATTTTAGGGTGTATCTCTCTCTCTCTCTCTCTCTATATATATTATATATATATAGAGAGAGAGAGAGAGAGAGAGAGAGAGAGAAAGAGAGAGAGAGAGAGGCAGAGAGACAGAGAGAGACAAAGAGAGAGACAGAGAGTGAGAGAGAGTATACACACATGTATATACCCACAGACTATAGATATTTTTCAATTCTTCGAATGTGTAGAAACGACCATCTGTAGTCGTCATAAATAATGCTGTTAGTGATATACTTGATGCTGTTGTCTAGCTATTCCTTTGAATAGATAGTCCTGTGTTCTCTTTCTGTGTTCATATTGCAAAGTATGCATTCGTATGAAAACTATTTTGTGTCACAAGGAGGGCACTGCTGTGAGGTTGTTTTCTTATCTTTTCTTTTCTTTCTTTTTTTAATGTCTTGGAACGTCCATCCAAAAAGCACTTTGCACTCTTGTCATTAAAATATGAACAAATATTAACATCCGATTATTTGTGACTCTTTAAGTTCCCAGGTATAAATTCAAATTAATTTCAGCGCTTAC
>CM065716.1:46179355-46186855 GCA_033310375.1 Conus canariensis | reverse complement strand
TATAATTCAAGTCAAGCGCAAGTCATGACTTCAAACCCCACAGCGCAACCTCAAGTCCTGTGGCGATGGGCAAGTGGTGAAGGCAGCAGGTGTGGACACACTGGGAGTTGTCAGTCAGAGCCTGCACACAGGCGGCCCAGGGCATGTGGTCGCTTTCTACTGGACGAAGCAGAAGTGGAGTTCGGCAGCCCCCTGTGTGTCTGAGCAGCCCTTTTTAGGACCGCACTGCTCACCTCCATAGCAAGAGGAAGGGGCTAGAAAAGGTGCCCTAAACATTGCCTGCTTCACCTTACCCTGACCAGCAAACCGCGGCTGGTGGGGTGTCCCTCCTAGCGGTCGAACTACGAAAAGAACAAAAACAAAGGTGCTGAACCTCGGCACATGGAACGTGCGAACTCTACTGGACAACGCCAAGGCAGACAGACCAGAACGAAGAACTTCACTGGTCGCCAAAGAACTTGCTCGCTACAACGTCGACATAGCAGCTCTCAGCGAAACACGCCTAGCGGACAAAGGCCAACTCACAGAATGTGGTGGAGGATACACATTCTTCTGGAGCGGACGCAGCAGCACTGAACGGCGAGAGGCAGGCGTGGGATTTGCCATCAGATCCCATCTCACCCGGAAATTTATCAAGTTCCCGGAGGGCATAAACGATCGCCTGATGACACTCCAGCTTCCACTTTGGAACAAGAAGAGTGCAACACTAATCAGCGCGTACGCCCCAACGATGATCAACCCAGATGACATCAAGGACAAGTTCTACGAAGAACTAGACACTCTCATCGCAGCAGTCTCACCGTCTGAGAAGCTAATCGTACTCGGAGACTTCAACGCCAGAGTGGGGACCGATCACCAGACCTGGGAAGGGATCACTGGGAGACACGGTACTGGCAATTGCAACAGCAATGGCCTCCTGCTTCTCAAGATGTGCGCTATTCACGACCTTGTCATCACCAACACTCTGTTCCGGCTCCCTATCTGCAACAAAACATCATGGATGCATCCACGCTCCAAACATTGGCATCTGATTGATTATGTCATCACCAGGAAGAGAGATGTGCGAGACGTGAGATTGACGAGGGCCATGTGTGGTGCCGACTGCTGGACTGATCATCGCCTCATCGTGTCAAAGTTTAAACTCCGCATCCTGCCCATGTGAAGACCCCAAGGTAAGAAGACTGCAAAGAGGCTCAACGTCTCCAAGCTCAAGGATAGTGAAGTTGCAGAAGATTTCTTCAATGACCTACATGGCAGGCTGCCCAAGACACGAGAGGATGACCACAGCAGCACTGAAGAGCAGTGGGAGGCCTTCAGAGATGCAGTCTACTTTACTGCCCTCGAACACCTCGGACCAGCAACCCGTAGAAACCAAGACTGGTTTGATGAGAATGACGCAGAAGTGCAGACACTGCTGTCAGAGAAACACCAGCTGTTCAGAGCACACCAGAATGACCCCACATCACAAGCTAAGAATGATGCCTTCACCAGCGCAAAACAAAAAGTGCAGAAGAGGCTTCGCATAATGCAGGATGCCTGGTTCAGCAAAAAGGCCGATGAAATCCAGGGCTACACAGACAGTCATGACACCAAGCGTTTCTATGACGCTCTGAAGGCTGTGTATGGACCCCAGTCCTCCGGCTCCTCCCCTTCCTCAATGCAGATGGGACCCAGCTGCTGACAGAAAAGCAGATTCTGGAGAGATGGGCTGAACACTTTAACCAGGTTCTGAACTGCCCTGCCTCAATCAACGACGAGGCCATTGCACGCCTACCTCAAGTGAAGATCAGGCAAGACCTTGACAACCTCCCTACAGAAGAAGAAGTCAGAAAGGCAATCAAACAACTTTCCTGTGGCAAAGCGCCAGGATCTGATGCAATCCCTGCCAAAGTTTACAAATCAGGAGGCCCAGCCTTGACACAGAAGCTGACGCAGCTCTTCCAGTCCATGTGGAATGAAGAGAGTGTCCAACAACAGTTGAAAGATGCCAACATTCTCCACATCTACAAGAGAAAAAGCAACCGCCAGTCCTGCGACAATCATCGAGGCATATCTCTCTTGTCCATAGCTGGGAAGATCTTGGCTCGTGTCCTGCTGAACCGCCTTCTACTACACCTTGAGCAGGGTCTCCTTCCAGAAAGTCAGTGTGGCTTTCGTGCAGAACGTGGAACTGCAGACATGATATTTGCTGCACGATAGCTCCAGGAAAAATGCCAAGAGCAGCAGAGCGATCTGTTCGTGACCTTTGTCGATATGACCAAGGCCTTCGACACGGTCAGCAGAGATGGCTTGTGGAGACATTTGGCTGTCCCAGCAGGTTCATTACGATCGTCCGACAGTTCCACGACGGTATGATGGTGAAAGTACTGAATGATGGAGACGACTTAGAAGCCTTTCCAGTGACCAACGGCGTAAACCAAGGCTGCGTTCTTGCCCCTTCACTCATCAGCATGGTCTTCTCCGCCATGCTGACTGATGCCTTCAGTGACTGCCAGGGTGGTATACACATCAGCTACAGAACTGACGGTGGGCTGTTCAACCTCAGGCGACTGCAGGCTGTTACAAAGGTGAAAGAGATCGTCATCAGGGACTTCTTGTTTGCAGATGACTGCGCCCTCAATGCCAGCACAGAGCAGATGATGCAGCACGAAATGGACTGCCTCTCACGAGCCTGCGACAACTTCGGTCTCACCATCAGCACCAAAAAGACCGAAGTGATGTATCAGCCTGCGCCAGGTAAACTCTACCAGGAACCACACATCACCGTAAAGGGACAGAACTTACAGGCAGTTGACAACTTCACCTATCTGGGCAGCACACTCTCACGAGCTGTACACATTGACGCAGAGGTCAGGAACAGGATTGCCAACGCCAGTTCTGTGTTTGGGAGACTCCGTGAAAATGTCTGGGAGCGGAGAGGACTAAGCCTTACCACCAAGCTGAAAGTCTACCATGCAGTGGTACTAACCACTCTCCCCTATGCCAGTGAGACCTGGACTGTCTACAGCAGACACGCCAACAGCTTAACCATTTTCACCTCAACTGTCTCCGCAGACTCCTACACATCAAGTGGCAGGACAAAGTCCCAGACACAGACCCTGAGGTCTTGGAAAGGGCCAGCATCCCCAGCATCTACACTCTCCTTCAGAAATCCTGAGCCAGATGAGCTGGCCACATCGTCAGAACGCCAGATCGTCGACTGCCGAAACACCTGCTGTACGGAGAACTGAGTCCGGGCAAGCGCAAAGTTGGGGGCAGAAGAAACGTTTCAAGGACTGCCTTAAAGTGTCCCTCAAAGGCCTGAACATCAGCCTCAACACCTTGGAGTCGCTTGCCCTGGACCGCCCAGCCTGGCGAAGCAACATCACAAAGGGTGCATATACATCAGAGAAGAGACGCACAGCAGAAGCTGAAAGAAAGCGAGCCGCGCGCAAAGCCAGAGCTACCTCCACTGTAGCACCTCCTCACATGTGTCTCACATGTGGGCGTTCCTTCCGGGCCCAGATCGGCCTCACCAGCCACCTGCGGACCCACACTCAGCGATCTTCCATCTGAGATTGAAGTCATGGTCATCTTCGAAATCGAAGGACGAACAAAAACAACAACAGTAGTGGTGGTGGTGGTGGTGGTGGTGGTGGTGGTGGTGGTGGTGGTTGTGGTGGTTGTAGTAGTAGCAACAGTAGTGGCAGTGGCAGCAGTGGTGATGGTAGCAACAGCAATAGAAATAGCACCAGCAGCAGCGACAAGAAGAACAAGTATGCTAGCAGTTACAGCAATGAAAGTAATAGCACGTCGTAAATCTAGAAAGTTCACAGATTTGTACAGTTCCACGTCAGTTTTTAACACAGCCTCTTCAGAACTGTGCAGCAAGATTCAAGGCGAACCACCGCAGTATGAGCTGTTAACAAGTCCTTTTTTCCCAGGAGATTAAGCTTTCATCGCCATCCGTTTGTGTAGTGGTATGTCTGTCGGCAAGATAACACAACAGCTGCGGAACTGATTGACTTTCAATTTGGTGGAAAGATAGAATCTGGCCCGAAACTGGCTCTGGATCAAAGGGGCATCTCCAGGCTCTGTTCAGCGAGGTTACATACAAACTGCAATTTCCTTGTCAGCAGAATAAAACAAACAATCAAAAAACACCCAAAACACGCAACCTGCATTGCTGAACCGATATTTGCACAAATGTTTTGAAAAGATGGAATATGCTCCAATGGCGATCCTATTAAATTTTGGCGCGCTTCAGTTGAACGAGATAGGACCGAGGAGCGGATCCAGGATTTTATTTTATTTTTATTTTTTACATTTACATTTTTTTGTGTTATTTATTATCATTATTTTTTTCTCTGTGTTGTCTGCCGTGCCACCTCAGTTGCATTGCATCCAGGCCGCTCATTCCGCTCCGCCGTTCGCACCACAGCCAGGCCCGTCCCGATACAGCCCGTGCACCGGCAATCCACAGAGAGCTGTGTATGTCAAGTCATTATGAGGCATCCCACCAGAGCAGACCCTGCACAGTTGCCAGGTCACTTCCACGATGTTTAGTAATGCCTGTTCAGATCCCACATGCACAACACACCTCTACCGGCGACAATAATTGCCCAGTCGAGGAGCCAGCATGAGTGAGCTTTTCCTCCGGAGGGCGTCACCACAACTGTTCAGCGACAGTTCCCATGGACTTGCCAGTGACGGCAACCCCAACAAAACCACTCCAAAGGCATAGACTTGAAAACTGAAGACTCTGTTGAGCCGCAGAATGTCAGACTTTCTTTTAATGGTGATCAACGATGAGAGAGATGATGAAGATGCTGCTGTTGTGAATTTCCATTCTGGCCTGAGACTGCATGACAGGATTGTAGTCTAGGCTTACTGTCATCACGTATCCCGGCATTCACCAGGCCCGACAAATACTAACATTGCAGCGTTGGACAGGAACTTTGAGCAACATCCTCAGAGACAGCCCATCAAGTTGATGAGATTTGACTGTGTGCTCCCATGATGAACGCTTTTGTAGTCGGGGATCTTCACAACTCTCTCTCCTCAGTCATGCGCCACAGGAAAGAGGTATTGTGACTGTAAGAACTCATCTATGTGAGGAAATATTGAATGTGCATGGCTTGTACAGGTTGTAAGTACATGTTTATTACACCAGTAGCGTAAGGAACTGGGAGATGAAGGGGGCAGTTCGACTTTGACCTAAAAGCATTTCAACTCCCTGCTGCTTAAAGTCAATGATGGATGCATTAAATGAAGGCTATCGTATAGCCATGTAATTCATGACTCTTGCTTGTTTGTTTATTTGTTTGTTTGTTTAGGATTTTTATCAGCCCTTTTCAATAAAGATACATCATAAACTCTATGATTTTGAAACATAAAATCTGGTGGGGGGGGGGGGGGGGAGGGTCACCATGTTTGGATTTTTTTTTTAATTCAAATATGGAAATACCTGAAACTGAGGAGAATTGGCAACTATACAGTGGTAACGTGTTCAGAGCCACCACGTATGCATGCAGTCCTAGACAGGTCACAACTGAATTGATTTTGGGCCCCTAGTGTCATGAACACTGAATTTCCCTTTGCTTGCAGGTTTCTTTGTCTTTCCTCTAGCAGGGAAGAGGCGAGTATCTGGGGAATCCTTTGTTCTTTTATCTGCCAGCAGGATAGATGCAAAGGACTATTTTTGTTTCTGCTTTATTAAGCAGGCAAATTCAAACGAGTGGTATGTGAGTGAACATTTTTAGACATCCAAATACAGAGGGCAGCGCGTTGCAGGGCTTAGATGGAGAGGTCGAGTAGAGAGGTTCACTTTATGTGGAAATTGAGGACAGCTGTCTTATTTTTTTATCAGGGTGGTAGGTCTCAAATAGTATTGAAAGTGTTGAAAAGAATAGGTCAAACTCTATTTCTCTATGTCTAGTTCAGTGTCATCATCATCATCACCATCATCATCATCATCATCATCATCATCATCATCATCATCATCTCTCTCTCTCTCTCTCTCTCTCTCTCTCTCTCTCTCTCTCTCTCTCTCTCTCTCTGTGTGTGTGTGTGTGTGTCTTTGTGCCAGTCAAAACTGTGTTCTATCCATTTAGGCAGTTGGCCTGGTAAGGACATAATTGGCACCTGTGGCTCATTTTCCTGAAGGGAAGAGCATATGAACTGAACACTCCCTCGCCCCCTGCGTATGACAGTTGGCATAATAGGCATCACGCGCGCTGACGTGTACATAGTAGATGCCTGGAGCAAAAGATCCAGGAAACTGACAATAGAGCTATCTGTGACAGTAGTGACACGTAACGCGCTTCTCGGAAGAGAACATGGCAACAGGATTGGTTCATTATAGGGGGGAGGGGGGGGGGAGGATGCATTATCGTGCTTAATTACAGAAAAGTGTGTTTTCTCCTAAAATATCCAACTTCTGCGGTAAACACTTTCGCGAAGTATGTGTACAATATATAGTATGTTTACGGAACGAGAGATACATTGAGTGGAATGGCTGGCGACATTAGCAGGATGTCAATAATTTAGCTGCTATGCTGTCAAGAACCAAATTTGGAAAAGCATCTATAAACGACGAAAATATATGAAGACGTGATACGGATACAGATATTTTGCAGAACGGACCACTAGTGTCCTTCTTGGACAGCGTGTATTGTCTCCTAATAAGTCGCTAGACTGCATGGCAAAAATTGTCACAGGGTCAAACAAAAGTGTCATAAAGTTTCCAAAGACAGGATAATAGGCCACACAAGCAAAAAAAAAAAATTAGACGAGAGGAAATCACACCAAAATGGCAGGGACAAAGAGAGTGAGAGGAAAGAGGAGATACTAGCTTCGAACTTCCAGAAAATGGGGAGACAATTTGCACTGAAAGATCCCCGGCATATTCATAAAGGTACTGCCTTTCACTTATGGATCTACTGTGAAGACAAAAGAGCCCACAGGCATCGGATTCAGCTGGGCAGTGTCTAATGAGTTTTTTGTTGTTGAGCCTCATAAGGATTGGTTAGATTATTTAAAGCTTTAGAGCATGTTGAAGCAACACCACCAAGAACAACGAAGACAAAAATACATACCTTGCTCTCTGACGAAGGATCTACTGTAAACCAAAAACAATATCTCCTGATTGTTTAAGTGGAACACAGTTTCCTAGAAGCAGTTATGTAGATTACCTGCTAACTTAAAACACCTTGCACAGACACAAATGAAGAAAGGTTAAAAAAAAAAAAAAAAACCAGTGCCAACACGGAAACAAGATGATAAGAAGCATGGTGTGTGCAACATTTGGCAGCTGCTCTTCTCTGTCTCAATTGTGTTCAGATCTCCTGAGTCTTCTGAAGTGGTGCACCATTGACTGTTCAGCTCTGGTACTCGACGTAGCAACTTCAGAGCTTAATGTTTAGGGAAGAGTAGAAAGGCTCGCGCGCGCGCGTGAGTGCGTGAGTGCGTACGTGTGGACGTGTGTGTGTGCGTGTGCGTGTGCGTGTGTGTGTGTGTGTG
>CM065716.1:46166855-46174355 GCA_033310375.1 Conus canariensis | reverse complement strand
TTAACAAAACAAAATAAAATAAGTGGACAGTTAAATCGATTAGATGAATGAGAATGTAAATAAAATGTAGCACGGTAAGTACGCACTTCTAAAAATCAAGGGTTGAGTGCATAAATGAGTTAGAAATGCTGTAAATAGTCAGCAACTATCTAAAAGACAGCCCTGAAATGGTGTTCAATATCAGCTGGGCTATAGACAGCATGTTTTAAGTTCAACTGTGCAAATCAATTTATGATTGAACGAAAAACGTGAATTAGTGAGTTCTTAAAGACAAAAGGCATTACCTTAAACAGGTAAGACAGCAAGAGAATGAGTAAATAACCTCACGAATAAGACAATGCTTCCGTTCAGTCTTGGTGAACAGACGTGAAACTAAACAACTAACTGACGGCAACGCTGAGTGTTTCTGTTGCTGGTCGCGTTTATGTCGATGTTTTTTCTGTTGTTTTTGCCTCCAGAACCTTTTGTTTTGTTTCTGTTTCGATTCGTTGTTTCGCGAAGGATATTCACATTTAAGAAAAACAAGGTTTATACATCATGTTATATTCAGTAATTTTCGGTCAAAACAGTGCTTAATGGTCTGGTTCAGTTCACTGTTTTGCAAAGTATATTCGCTTTAGTGCACTCAATGTGTATGTTTGGGTCCGCTGTTTCTGTTTCAGTCTACCGCTTTATCCCCAACTTGCGTAATGTATCTTCCAGCTCACTGATTTACCATGTCTTTTCACTCCGAAAATGTCTCTTGAGTCTGTTCAGTTTACAATCATTCCACGAATTTCTCCCCCTCATCCCGCCCCATCTCCCCAAGCCTCACCCTCTTCGCGCCTAATCCCAAAATGATTGATGTTTCTGCTTAAAATTGTAATATTTACAAAATATTTTCATTTCAATAATGTTTGATATTTTGTTTCAATTTAACACTATATCAAATATTTCGACCCGAACCATTTTAGGTTTCTGTTTCAGATGGCTGTTTTACTAGCATTTTTCAGACCTATTGTAATTTCCTGCTCACTATACTGTCCTACCAAAATATTTTTTCTCCAAAATCTTTCTGTTTCAGTTTACTCTCATACCAAGTCTTTTTGCTCTAAAGGAAAATCTTGTTTCTCTCTGTGTTCCTAGTTATAGCAAGTATGCTCACCTTACAATGTTTCGTATTTCTGTTTTAATCGGCTGTTTTCCCTAGTGTGTCCACCACTCCGACAGCAGTTGTAGGTCTGTTCTAATTTATATTTTCGTTCCCAAAACGCTTGCTGTCTCTTTTTAATTCCTTTCTGTACAAGCTACTTTTGATCCCAAAAGCTGACTGTTTTTAAGTCGTCTTTTTTTGCGCAGTGTACTCTCATTCCAGCAAAGGCTTTGTGTTTATGCCTTAACACGCTTCGAAACGCCGCTGTATCAAACTATGTTTCGCCTCAGCAAAAAAGGTCCATGCTATGTTATTATTTGGTGGCTTATTAGGTATTTCTGCTCAAGAAATCTGAATGCTTCTCTGTGAAATTGTGGTCATTCCAAGTAGTTTGACTTCTCGGCTTTATGTTGCTGAATGTCATAATTTTGTATAATGCTAATGAGGACTGAGAGTTTTGACTTCAACTTGGCGTTTGTCGCTCGCGCCTGGAGCAGAGAAACTGATCAACGCATGTCATGAAATTTTTAAGGACTGGATGTGATCCGGTCTATTTGTCTGTATGCTTGGCTGTCCGTTCTTCTGTCTGTCCATCTGTCCGTCCGTCTGTCTTTCTGTTCGTCTGTCTCTGTGTGTGTGTCTCTCTCTATTTGTGGCTGTCTGTCTGTCTGTTTGTCTGTCTCTGTCTGTCTCTGTCTGTCTCTCTGTCTATCTATCTATCTATCTATCTATCTATCTATCTATCTATCTATCTATCTATCTATCTATCTATCTATCTCTGTTTCAGAGTGAGTTCTTGACAATCGCCCAACCAAAACATTCAATTCTCAATTTCACTTCGAGATAATGAAACATCTCTCATGTGATCAAGTGATCGTACAGTCCTTGTTGGCGGAGAGAGAGAGAGAGAGAGAGAGAGAGAGAGAGAGGAGAGAGAGAGAGAGAGAGAGAGAGAGAGAGAGAGAGAGAGAGAATTCAATGAATGTGAGAAAACAAACCTTAGAAATCAATAGTTTCAAAGTTGCAGTACGATTTTGTAATTCATATCACAAAGCACTTTTATCAGACGATAAGCCATTGAATTAAAGAGTGTGGATGGGCACGTGCGCGCGTGTGTTTGCAATGGCGTATGAACTTGAGCTTTGTGCAGTCTAGAGTTGGATAAGATTGTGTGCAATGCATGCAGACTTCTTCCTTTTGCATTCATGAATGCATGAGACATGGGATGAGATCTGTGAAGAGAGAGAAACGGAAAGGAGGGGAAGAAAGTGGTGTGGGGTTTTGGGGGTCAGGAGGAGAAGTTAAAACGATCAAATTTGAACCAGAGAAGGGAAGATAATATCTTCATTACAATCATTATTATTATTATTGTTATCATTACTACTACTACTACTACTACTACTACTACTACTACTACTACTACTACTACTACTACTATTGTTATTATTATTATTATTACTACTCCTGTTGTTATTATTATCATTATCTGTATCATTATTATCATTATTATCATTATTATTGCTGTTGTTATGATGATGATGACGATGATGATGATGATGATGATGATGATGTTGATCTTGTTGTTGTTACAAAAATCATCATGATCATCATCATTGTTATCATAAGTAGTAGTAGTAGTAGTAGTAGTAGTAGTAGTAGTAGTAGTAGCAGCAGCAGCAGTAGCAGTAGTAGTGGTAGTAATAATAGTAGCAGTAGCAGCAGCAGCAGCAGCAGTACTAATAGTAATAGTAGTAGTAGTAGTAATAGTAGTAGTAGTAGCAGCAATAGTAGTAACAATAGTAGTAGTAAGAGTCGTAGTGGTGGTGGTGGTGGTGATGGTAGTGGTAATATAGTTGTTATAGTTGTTGTCAATAATCTTCAATACATAAAATCAATTGTATACCTTAAACGTCTATAACCCACAAGACTAGCTACTGGCGTAGAAACATATTGGCAGAATTTGGTACACGGGTCGGGAGGAGGGAGGGGGGGGGGGGGGTGGAGGCGGGGGAGGGGGGTTGGAAGCGGGCGGAGGGGGCGGCTGAACTGACTTAAACATCACTACAGTCTTCCCAACGTGCACTGAAGCAGAGAAAAGGGCCAAGAAGGGAGGATGAAGGGGGCTCATCTTCTACATGTTCCTAAAAGTAGGGGGGGAGGGGGGGGGTGTCCACATTCTTGTAAAAGCTGGGAGAAGGGAACTCATCTTCCAATTTTTTTTTAAGCAGGGGGAGTGAGGAAAGCTAATTTTTGTAAATACGGGGATGGGGGAGGGGGGGGAGGAGGGGGGGGGCGGAGTGATTTTTGCAACAACGGAGAAAAGGGTAGGGAGAGGGCTCATCTTCCAGTTTTCATGAGCGGGAGGTGGTGGGGAAGGACCTTGATTTATCTTAAAAAGAGTAGGAGGGGGCGGGAGGGGTGGGGGGCGAGGAGGGAGGGGGGGGCTGGAGGGACAGACAACGTCCTTTCCCTCCCCACCACTCTCCAGTATTTTCATTATGGATGTCGGTGCCCTCTTACACTCTCAGGTTCCGACGCCACTACCACCATCAAAGAATACAGCATATCATTTTATATACTCACACACGCGCGCGCGTGCTCACACACACACACACACACACACACACACACACACACACACACACACACACACACACACACACACACACACACACACACACACACGCACGCACACAAACGCACGCACACACGCACGCAAGCACACGCACACGCACACGCACACGCACACACACACGTACGCACGCACGCACGCACGCACGCACGCACGCACGCACGCACGCACACACACACACACACACACACACACACACACAACACACACACACACACACACACACACACACACACCACGAAGTCACAGCTGAATGGGCGCGTTTGTAGGTAAACTAACTCTCTCTCTCTCTCTCTCTCTCTCTCTCTCTTCTCTCTCTCTCTCTCTCTCTCTCTCTCTCTCTCTCTCTCTCTCTCTCACCTACACCCCGACACACCTCCTTTCATTTAAAGTAGCAGTCACATTTGGCGCGATCAGCTTACCATAGTTCTTTGCACTCTTGGCCTTCTGACAGACAAGACTGGGATTCCTGAGGCAACTACCCCTCTACTGTGGAAGCAGAAACTATAACCTCCTCACCAGCTCCTGTCTTATCAGCTTTTTTGCCAGACGAGTCTGGAACAGGGAGGGGAGGCGGAGGAGGGGAAATGGGGCAGGATGGAAAGGGGTTGTGGAGAGGGAGTGAGAGAGGGAAGAGAGAGAGAGAGAGAGAGAGAGACAGAGACAGAGACAGAGAGAGACAGAGACAGAAAGAGAGAGAGCGGGAGGAAGAGAGAGAGAGTTAGAGAGAGAGAGAGAGAGAGAGAGAGAGAGAGAGAGAGAGAGAGAGAGGTGTAGTTGGGGTAGAGATGAAATTAGGGCTCTGGAAGAGTTTATGGGGTGATAGAGGTACGGAGAGGGACGAGAGGAGAGAGAGAGGAGAGAGAGAGAGAGAGAGAGGCAGACAGACAGACAGACAGGTAGACAGACGGACAGACAGACAGACAGAAAAAAAACAGTGACAGACACACGGACAGAAAAAAAAAAACAGAGACCGACCGACAGACAGACAGACAGACAGATAGACAAACAGATAGACAGACAGGGAGACAGACAGATGAACAGACAGAAAAACAAAGAGACAGACAGACAGACAAGACAGACAGACAGATAGGCAGACAGACAGAGAGTGATAACCAAACAGACAGACCAGCACACCGAGACACAGAAAGGCAGTCAAGGTAGACGGACACACAAAGGCAGAGAGAGATGGGGGCTGAGGGGCCATGAGTGGAGGTGTGGAGACGGGGAGTTAGGGGGGAGGATGACAAGAGCGGTGGTGGAGGGCGAAAACTGGGGAAATGACCTGAGAGCTGACATGTGGGATAACTGGCATTTCATGATGTTCTCTCTCTCTCTCTCTCTCTCTCTCTCTCTCTCTCTCTCTCTCTCTCTCTCTCTCTCTCTCTCTCTCTCTCTCTCGTGCAGCCCTGTACTTTTCTTCTTGTTTATAAACGAGCTAGCCCTGGAAATAACAGACAAAGGAAGGCATGGTGCAACATTGACTCCTGATTTTATTGACGTGTGTATTTTGTTATTAGCGGATGAAATTGCCTTGCTTTCTGAAACACCAGTTGGTCTTCAAACACAACTGAATAGTTTATGGAGTGCATCTTCAAGACTTCTACTTAAGGTTAATATGAAAAAGAGTAATGTTGTTGTATTCAGGAAATGTGGTTTTCTTGCAGCGAGAGAGAGAGGTGGTTTGTTAATGGAGAGGAAGTGAAGATTGTCAACTGTTATAAGTCTCTTGGTATATATTTTTCCACTAGACTTAGTTTTGTATTTGCTTATGAAAATCTTGTAAGCCGAGCAAAGAACGGCTTACTGTGTATCATGCATAAGTTGTACATGCTTGAGAATAATTTATTTGCAGTATTTTTGAAAAATTCCGATAATCAGGTTCTACCTATTGCCGTGTACGGTGCAGAAATATGGGGATTAGATAAAGCAGTTGCTCGTATTGAAAAAGTCCACTTATTTGCATTGAAAAAAAAATTAGGGGTACAGCTTAAAATGCTGAATGATTTCGTGTACGAAGAGACAGGACGCCACCCTGTTTATATAAATACGTCTGTTCGGTGTATTAGATATTAGCTTAAGATATTACGTATGGATGAAAATAGACTGCCGGTGAAAGCTTACGAGATGTTGATGTGGCTAGACTCACATGGTAGTCTAGCCGGGGGGGGGGGGGGGGGGGCGGAATAGCTCAGTTGGTAGAGCGCCGGACTCGTGATCCTGAGGTTACGGGTTCGAATTTCGGTACAGGGGGATTTTTCCCTCGGAGTTAACATTGGTTCTGACTCCATTCCCCACACAGTCCTTCGAATGAGACTATAAACCGAGGTTCCGTGTGTGAACGCACGCATTACATCTTGCACACACGTAAAATCCCATCACCAACTTTCGGAAGAGAAGGCCAGTTTGGCCGTTGGTATGGATGACACGTTACACATAGCATGCACCCTGCGTGAGAAATTGAAAGAATGGAGGAAGTAAGGATATTGAGTGAACGATATTGGACTATATTGACTGTATGACACGGGAAACGACTGAATGAAGCGCCAGCTGGCAGCTCTTCAGTCGGCACTACCCAGGTAGGCAGCCCGTTGTGTAAACGAGTGTTGATTGTAAAGCGCTTAGAGCGTGGTCTCTAGCCGAGAATAGGCGCTATATAAGTATTCATTATTATTATTATTATTAAATATACATGGGTTTGAAGGATTCGAGAAGCATTATATCAGAATGGATTTGGAATGGTATGGCTAAATCAAGGGGTTTAAAATGTCAAAGCATTTCTGGATGAATTTCGCCAGAGGCTTATTGATTGCCGATGGCAAAACTGGAATGAACATATCCAAGAAAGTAACCGGTTTTCTTTATGCAGAACTTTCAAATCATCTAGGAGCTGTGAAAGGTATCTTTTAGCTGACATCGACAGACATATTAGGTGTTATTTAACCAAATTTAGATTCAGAATAGCAGACATTGTAATACATCGGGACCGATATAATCAGGTATCAACTAATTCTGAAGCATGCCCTTTATGCAGAGATGTAAAAGAGGATGAAGTACATATTTTGTTTTGTTGACCTAGTCTCTGTGAGCTTCGGCAAGAACATATTCCAGGAAAATTTTATGCAAATCTATATAAGGCATTGAAAAGGCGTGCGACTGCAGTTGAAGGATGTCAATGTTAATATTGAAGCATGTATCTGTTGTACTCTATGGTCAAAAGATATTGGAATTTGTCATTATTATGTTGATTTGTCATTATTATGTTGATGTATCCTTACTTTTCCTTGTCGTTAAAGTGCCATTGTAAATAGTTCCCCCCTTCAGTAGGGGCTATGGCCTAACCTGAGTAAACCATTTTCCTTTTTTTTCCATTTCTCTCTCTCTCTCTCTCTCTCTCTCTCTCTCTCTCTCCTCTCTCTCTCTCTCTCTCGTGCGTGTAATCTCTCTCTCTCTCTCTCTCTCTCTCTCTCTCTCTCACACTCACTCACTCACTCACACACTCACTCACGAGCACGCATTATCATATCTTATTTTCTTATCTTCGTGTTTTTGTCTTTATATTATTGTGTGCTTCTGTCTTAAGTACGTAACAGACAAACAAACAGAAAGGGAAGAGAAAGTGTGCGGCAGGGACAGAAACATGTTTAGACAGAAAACAATACATAGAAAACAATACATAGCAAGCAAACAGAAAGGGAAGAGAAAGTGTGCGGCAGGGACAGAAGCATGTTTAGAC
>CM065716.1:46159355-46164355 GCA_033310375.1 Conus canariensis | reverse complement strand
AAGAGAAGGAGGGAACAGAGACAGACAGACAGACAGACAGACAGACAGACAGACAGACAGACAGACAGAGAGAATGTGAAAGGGGGAGAAAGAGTCCCTGCACTTTGGCTTACACGTGTCCTATAATTTCCAATATATTGAGGTTTTCCTTTGTAACTTTCGCTGGTTCCGTTGTCTCCCGTTCTATGTATTCAGTAACTTCTATCGTCTTCGTCATATCTGCATGAACATACTAGAAGAATATTAGGGAGAACGTAGACTTCTGCGAAGGCCAAACTGATCCTGGTTCCACCTTCTGATCCTGACTCACATCATGTCAGGCCAAAGGGAAAATGACATGTCTTCTGTAACATTGGACTATAGAAGACACGCGGAAAAAAAGGGGGTGGGGGTGGGAAGGGTTGATGGATATACTTTCATTACTGTCTTCTAACTCCTGTGAGGAAATCAGAGCATGTGTAAAACTATTTCTATTGCCCGTGGAAGTAATAGCAAGTACGGACAGACAGAGTGACTTCCTATGTACTTAGTTACAGGATATAGGAGATATGATCTAAGATAAGATAAGATAATGTTGCTTATAGCCCAGCCGACCGCAAAGGGCCCCATCAGGGCTGTCACCACGTTAAAATCAACTCACAAGTCATTCATTTACAAAATTCTTTGAAATACATATTCTAAAAACCCATTCAAAATTTTGTTAAAAATCTTTCCACTGTAAAATCTCAGATCCGATAAAAAATGTTTATCTCTTTCAAGAAATCAAAGATCGCGTCAGGCGGAACATCTCTGAACAAGGTTTTCATCGAATCTGCTGTAAAATGTTTGTGTCTCACATTATGCAAATCCCAACACTCTAAAAGAAGATGTTTCATTGTGAGTGGCACATGACATGGAATGCACCACGGAGCTTCTTCACTCTTTAAAAGGTATGAATGGGTAAAATACGAATGGCCGGTGTTCAGCCGGCACAGAACTGTTTCTTCTTTACGACCACCAGACGTAGATGAGAGGAACTCCTTAAGGTTTGGACGGATCTGAAAGACTTTGTTATCCGTCTGTGTATTCCAATCCTCCTGCCAGAGGTCTCTGACATACTCATTAATTTTGGGTTTCAGATCTGAGCAGGGGATAGATGTGTTTGACAGTTTCTCTGTTGATCTGATCTGATAACGTTTATACCATTAGAAAGTTGAAAGATAGCGTTCAAATGTGTCACTTCGTAGACATAGTTATCAATTCGAAAAATGTCATTTCGCAGTATCTTGTTCAATGGATACGTAAAAACTGAGTAAAATTTACTATCAATGTAACTTCAAAATGGTTTCGTAGCACTATAACACGCCTTCACATGAACTGAAAAGACCTTTACAATTTTTGTTTATCAATTTCGGCACCCTCGCGCAAATCAGAACCGTGGGGTCTCAAAAACACACAAAAAAGCTTTCCTTTTTCTGAAACATGGTTGTCTTCTGATATGACTGTTTTGACTGATATTGCTTTGTGTGATCTACCCAAACTGGAATTGTTCTGGTGAACACATTGGTTGGCAATTATATGTATAAAAATGTCGATTATCAGGTGAATATGGGAGTCAGTTTCATTCATGAATAAATAACCTCACGTTTATTAACTATCAAACAATTTTACTTTCTCTTTTAATGTATGCTTAATGTTGTCCAAGTCATTTCGCAGCTGATAAGTGTATCAGAATACAATAACTATCTAGAAAAATGGAAAGATTTTAAGATGATTTCTGTCTCGTGACTCCACAGTTCTGGTTTCTACGGGTTAGTCTGAATCAACTAACAAAAATTGAAAAGATCTTTTCAGTTCACCAAGAATAAATGCTGAAGTGCTAAAAAAAACCATTTTGAAGTGACAATGACAATAATCGTTATTCAGCTTTAAATGCTTTTCCGAATAGTCCGGCATCCCTGGTATCCAAATATGTTAATAAAACACACCATTCAGGTCGTGTATGACTCACCATCTGTTTGGACATCTCTGAGCTATCCCAATGAATGACACAATAGATAGAAAGAAAGAAAGAATGAATGAATGAATGAATGAAAGAAAAAGAAAGAAAGATAGATAGATAGATAGATAGATAGATAGATAGATAGATAGATAGATAGATAGATAGATGAATAGATAGATATAACATACACACATACGCACACACCATGTCACACACATATACATAGATAGATAGATGTATGACTAGTTTGCACAATTATTATTACGGCTGTTCCACGGACGGGGTTTGTTTAGTACACTAAGATAAGACCGAACTTAAAGTACGCAGCCCTCTCTTTTCCTATTTAGCATTTGATTATCATATTATCTTCCATTTTGCTTATTTGGTTCCAGTGAGATATGACACATTCTTAGCGACACCCACCCACATCCGCCGTTGAAGAGGAAAAGTCGATATACTGGATAGCATTTTAACACGAACAGCTCTTCAACAGAGAACTAGAAAAAAATAATTAATGATAACTGCTAGCCTCTTTATAGTCCATGCAGTGGCAACAGAAAGAAAATCTTAGGGAGAGGCTGACAGTGGAAGGTCATCAGGGAAGCCCCCCACCCCCCTCCCCCTTTCCTTTGAAGTTATGACGTGGATTCCTGTAAGGGTACAACTGAGGTAATTACTGTGATGCGAAACTTATGAAATGTGAATCCTCATATGATCTAGTCAAAACAGCTGAATGAACGCGAGAAGAAAACGAGTTAGGAGAACACAAAGTATTTGGATGTTGAAAGTGGTATTCTTCCTCTAGTGATCCATACCAAACTCAGAAATTCTACTATTTGTTGAGATGATATTGCGATAAATAATTTCCTGACGACAATTCAGTTGAAAGGGTATTTGGGTGTTTTCGTAGTAAAAAAAAAGAAAAGTATTACGAGTTGCATCTTGTTCCTGGAAAACAAACTGTAACTGTTGAAAGAGTCCAGGAGCATGTACCTCAATGCTGAATCGGCTCTTAATTCAGCATGTTGGAGCAACCTCTTAATTATTCAACACTTGGCATCATCTATTAAATTGCTTGAACAGTTTGTATAACTATTTACCAGTCATGCACAATGGCCAAACATGAGTAGACTTACCCACAAGGTTTATGGCATCCTATTGTTATGTTTTAAAGTTTAATGCTTTTCTCCCTTGTACATGATGCAGCAGAAACTAGATATGAGGAATACCTAGCGCTATATAACAGATCTTCTTTGACAAGCTAGCTTTCACTCCCCTAACGCTAGCTGACATACAACGAATACTGACCAAAAAAAAAAAAAAAAAAAAAAACAAGTGCTGATGTTAGCTGGATAAAATCGGTTGTGAAATAAAATAAAACACAAACAAAATAGATCACTCCTGTTAATCATCTGCACAATCTTCAAGGTATTTCAGAAATTCAGGAGTTATCCCTCAGGTACCGTACGCATCAATGAGCAAGCAGTTCCTAAGCAGGACATATCCAACGTACCTCTGATTGAAACTGGACCGAAAATTAATTTGTTAGCTACAGATCAGCAGAAGCCTTACGAAAATGGCACTGATGAAGAAACATTCAGGAACGAAATGGGGAGCCAACATGAAAGTCCCGAACTAAGCTGAAACTGCCGTCAGACCCTATATGAAGTATGCCTCCAGTGCCTGGTTGATTGCTGCGAAGACCAAGCCGGACAACCTATAAAAGATACAGAATGCTGGCCTCAGACTATTGACATGAGGCATGAAAACTACTCCAGCACCAACCATGGAAGACACAACAGGCATTACCTTACTTGTGGAGAGACAGCAAGAAAAACTCCAGCGATAAAATGGGAAAATCAAGACTATCTTTGCACCCCCTACATTCCAACTTTATGGCTTTCACAAAGAACACATTGAAGCGACAGAGCCCACACAACCTCATAAGATTCTAGAAAAGGACCGTAATCAGCCTCTCACGGCTTCCAATTAACCAAATGAGATGCATCAGGACTGGGAGGACTGACAAGCAGACATCCTGCCTATTACCTTTAATATCCCTGGCGTACTAGCCAAAGCACATCACACAGCAGAGGAACTCAAGTCCCGACCCTCGAAACTCTCAACACCTCTTACCCATCTACCACCTGGACAAAAGCATACATGGATGTATCAGCAGATGAGGCTGTGAAAAATGGTGGAGGTGGAGTTTTCATCAAGTTCCTGGACGGCAGATCCTTCAGAACTACCGAGCTGAAACCTGTGCCCTACTCCTTGCTGCCCAGACCGTTAACCAGGAAGGCAGGCTCCCCCACCAACTCAGTCTTTCTGACAGACTATGAACCCATCCTGAAGAGCCTCCAGACACCAGAAGTGGAGCAGATAGTCAGATCCATCAGAGAGGAACTCAGTCTCCTCCAACTGAGAACTGATGTAGTTCTGCAGTGGGTTCCTTCTCACTGTGACATTGGAGGGAACGAGGGGGCAGAAGGTCTCTCCAAGATCTGCAGCAGGCAGGAACAGTCAGTGTATGTACCCGTGGTCTTTCTGTGAAGCAAACGCCATCCTAAGGAATTACTTCAGAACAGCGTGGCGCCAATGCCTAGATACTGGGACCGAAGAGGACAGCACCCACCAACTCGACAGAACAGCTGAAGTTACTATCTTCAGGCTGTGAGCAGGACATTGCCAGCTGCTCTCCCGTCTCTCACGTCTCAAACTCCCTCATACTGACCAGTGCCCTTGTCGCACTGTCTCCCAAACTCCCACCCACATGTCACAGTCCTGCTGACCCCTCCTTTGAAGATCTGAGATGCTAGATATTGCCTGGTCTGGTTGAGGTCAAGGAGAAGCTGTGGGGACCGGCGGGGTCGCTCTGGCAGACTGCTGATTTAGCCATACTAACTGGACTAAGGATCTAGCATGTCTGGGAACGAGAAAGACAGAAATAAATTCCCTCAAGTAGTTGATGTGATATGGACTCAGTGCTGTGAAGATAAGTGACGTCACATCAAAAGAA
>CM065716.1:46136855-46146855 GCA_033310375.1 Conus canariensis | reverse complement strand
AGAGACTACAGAGAGAGAGAGAGTTTCGACATTAACACGCACATGAACATCTCTTGCGACAAATATGTTTGAAAGCATTAATATAGAACATTTGGAGTAAGAACCCAATTTGAGAGCAAAACTGCACAAGCACCATCCTTCCCTCTTAATCTCTCATACAAGATCCATTAAATCATGGTTCACAGCATCAGCAAGCTAGCTTTCGATCACCGTGGCATCCACAGATCGGGAAACACTTTAACATGCGCATCGTGAGGCAGGGTAACAGGAGGTGGGATAGATTGGGAGGCTGAGAGGTGGGAATGGAAGACACTGCGGTGAGAGATGACGCTCCAATTTGTTATTTGTAGGTCCCGTGCAAGCTGTTTCTTTGGCGCTTGAACGTTCTCTAATCACTGTCTGTGAGCTTTGGAGATATGACACACGTGTTGGAAAAACCCCGCCCCAAAACTGATAGACAGAAAGAAAAAAAAAGTTGGAGATTGATAAGCGAAATTAAATAACGATGTTGTTACAATTCGTTACGAAGCACAAAGGGTTGCAAGACGAGAGAAGATAAGGTTTTCGTGTTATCTCCCTTTTTGGAAAAAAAAAACGACCAGCAACAACAACAGAAACGCCAACCATAAGTAAAAGAACAACAATTTTTACAATCATGACAACAACACAACAACAAACACCAACACACACACACACACACACACACACACACACACACACACACACACACACACACAATAATAATATGAACATTTGACAACAACATTCCACCATACCAACAAGTTTCAAGCCACCATAATTGCAGCTGAATCACAGTTCACAAAAAGGAAAGTGAAAGAAGCCGTAGAAATCAGAGAGAGAAGCTGTGGCTATGACCTGCCCCCCCCCCCCCCCCCCCATTTACAAGTCTGTGCTGAACACCCATCACTCAACCAGTGAGAACAACTCAGGGGAACACTAACACCCACCACAACTACCAGTCAGTCGGGGCTGATGAAGACCAGCAGTAGCTGGCCGAAAATTTCCCAAGGTAAAATCTATTAGACTCCTGAGTCAGAACACACAGAAATATTACCTTATGCTATTTTTCGACATTCAGCAGTCGTCTCTGTCAGCTTCTTCAAAACATCTGCCCCCAAACTGCTCTGGTTTAACTTATGTGTACAACAAAGTGAGTCTCTGTAGTTCTTCCTCCCACTCCCTCCTCATTCCTCCCAAATATTCGTTTGTTACACAGATGGCCCGATCAACCCTAAATGTTGCCACCAATGTTTTGTCTTTTTTCTTGTGCCCTTTTGCATGCAGGCCACTCGTCTTACACCCATTCTTTATTATCTTTTAAAAGGTGAAGAAGCTTTGTGGTGTATTCCATGTCATGTTCCACTCACAGAGAAACATACCCTTTTAGAGTGTTAGGACTTGCATGATGTGAGACATAAACACTTTACAGCAGACTCCATGAAAACCTTGTTCAGGGATGTCCCACCTGATGTGATCTTATAGCTCAGTTGGTAGAGCGCCGGAATAGCTCAGTTGGTAGAGCGCCGGACTCGTAATCTTGGTGATCCTGGGGTTGCGGGTTCGAATCTCCGCCAGGGCGTTTCGGTACAGGTGGATTTTTCCCTGGGAGTTAACATTGGTTCTGACATCCATTTCCCATACGGTCCTTCGAATGAGACTACAAACCGAGGTTCCATGTACGCACGCATAATATCTTGCACACACGTAAAATCCCATCACCAACTTTCGGAAGAGTAGGCCAGTTTGGCCGTTGGTATGGATGATACGTTACACATAGCATACACCCTGCTTGAGAAATGGAAAGAATGAAGGAAGTAAGGAAATTGAGTGAATGATATTGAACGATACTGACTGGATGACACGGGAAACGACTGAATGAAGCGCCAGCTGGCAGCTCTTCAGTCGGCACTACCCAGGTAGGCAGCCCGTTGTGTAAACGAGTGTTGATTGTAAAGCGCTTAGAGCTTGGTTCTAGCCGAGAATAGGCGCTATATAAGTATTCATTATTATTATTATTATCTTTGAATTTCTGAGGGAGATTAACATTTTTCATCTGATCTTAGATTTTACGGAGGAAAGATTTTTAACCAAATTTCCGGTGTGTTTTTGGAAGGTGTGTTTTAAAGAGTTGTGTGAATGAGGTTTGTTTGTTTTGCTTTGTTTTGTTTTCCTGATGACTTGTGAGTTCAATTCACCGCGGTGACCGCCCTGATATGGCCCTTTACGGTCGGCTGGGCTATTAGCAACATTACCATTACTATTGTCTTCTTTCTGCTGCTGGAAAGAAAAAGGCCAGAAAGAAAAGAAAAGAAAGCAGTCAAAATATAGCCAACACAAGAATTTGTAGTCGAGAAGCGACATTGCCCACGACAGACGTACTTAAATGCTCCAGATTCTTTCAGGGGAAAGCACTCATTAGGATCGAATGCTAACGAAGAGCGAAGTAGCGTGCCGAAAAATGCGTTTGCTTTAAGCTGAGGCAACGTCTTTTTTTTTAACTCGATCAAAGAAAGAAAAAGAAAAAGAAAAAAAAAAAAAAAGGGGAAAATTCACAAAGAAAAAATCCAAAACTACATACTCTCTCTCTCTCTCTCTCTCTCTCTCTCTCTCTCTCTCTCTCTCTCTCTCTCTCTCTCTCTCTCTCTCTCTCTGTGCGTGTATGTGTCTGAATATCTGTGTATGAAAGTGCGCGGATAAAGAAAGGTGAGGAAGGGGTGCAGAGGTCGTTTGCCTCTGTGTGTGCGTGTGTGTGTGTGTGTGTGTGTGTGTGTGTGTGTGTGTGTGTGTGTGTGTGTGTGTGTGTGTGTGTGCGTGCGTGTGTGTGTGTGTGTGTGTGCATGCGTGCGTGCGTGCGTGCGTGTGTATTTCTCCCTCTCCCTCCCTCCCCCCCTCTCTCTCTCTCTCTCTCTCTCTCTCTCTCTGTGTTTATATTTGCGAATGAGTGCATTTAGGGAGGTGAGGAGGCGCGTGCTTAGATGTCAGGAAATACGTTCAAGTTCCAGGTGGTTTCATGTGTGTTTCATTTGGGGATGTGGATGGGGGTGGGGGTAGGGGAGTATGTGGAGGTGAAACACTGATCCCTTGTGCATTCTTTAGAGAAGAACAAAAAATCAAAACAAGAAAGTATTGGAAAGCCTTGTGCCATTGCCCTCCCAGTCATAAAGATCATGCAACATGTATGCCTGGTATGTATGAACAGATAATACATGCTGCTTGGTTTACCACCTGTGGGATAGGCAGTTGAATGATAGAAAAACAAAAGCCGGTCGACGGCGCCAAACAATGTGCGTGTGTGTGTGTGTGTGTGTGTGTGTGTGTGTGTGTGTGTGTGTGTGTGTGTGTGTCTGTGTGTCTGTGTGTCTGTGTGTCTGTGTGTCTGTGTCTGTTTGTGCTTGCGTGTGTAGTAGTAGTAGCATTTTCGTTGTACGTCTTTTCACAAAATTGTGTGCGTGCGTGCGTACGTACGTGTGTGTGTGTGTGTGTGTGTGTGTGTGTGTGTGTGTGTGTGTGTGTGTGTGTGTGTGTGTGTGTGTGTGTGCGTGTGTGCGTGCGTGCGTGTGTGTGTGTAGATATCCTCTGTGAAGTTGCTGATATCTGTTCAGATCTCTTTCCCCGCTCCCCCATCCTCTCCCTCTCCTCAGCAAATGTCATAGAAACGCATGAACGGTAAATACTGTAGACTATGTGTAAGCACTGCGTTAAAACAAGCCCTTCATGTCCTCTACCCCCCTCCCCCCCCTCCTTTTCACGTTGTCTCACCCAACCCTACTGTCACACTGCGCATAAATGCATGCCCGCACTCAGCCCAGCATTCACTCCGTGCACACGCAATCTCTCCAAACAACCAGAAGGCGCACTACAATAACTCTTCTTCTCCCCCTCCTCTCCGGGGAATAATTTACTAAACAATAATCAACTCTTCAAACTTTTCAATCTTATGTTCCTCTACTCCAGTGAAGGTACAAACATTCCACAGATCCACTAGCTGGGACCAAATTTCATCTCATTTTATATACTATTTTACAAATTCTTCTTTCAACGGTCTCTCCTCCTCACTGGAGAAACCATGTATACATTTTCAAGAAGAATCAAAAAGATGGCTTAAAATATAAGAATTTCATCCGAGTCCTGATTCAAGGGGGAACAATTAATCTTTGTGGGTCAACATGACAGAATCTTTAAAGTCTCTCACGACTCCAGCTGTCGTCGACCTCTTCGTACTTAGGTGCTGCCACAGCACTGATGTCACACAACTGCCACAGTTGTCTGTACCACTGCCGGTACTGCCACAGCACCGGGAAGGGCTGAAACACGAATGAAGTCCGTGTAAGTAATCTATTTCAAAATCTGAATAATGATAAATTCTTTTCCCTTTTCCCCTTTTCTTAACTCTCTTTTTTTTTCTCTCCCCATCTGTCTATACCTCACCTGGTAATGGTGAATTGCAGGTGGAACTCGTTCTTCAAACAACCTGTCCGGTCAGTGTCCCCAAGCCATCTCCTTCCTATTCCTTATTTTTCCCTCCTGCGCTCTTTTTGAGTACACGTTCAGTGAGTACTCGTCTAACTCTACGCATTACCAGCCCTTGGTTGCTGACCAATGGACAACGTCCGTCCATTCAACCAATAATCGCCCTACGTCTATAGCCACCAGCGACACCGATCACACTGGTCAGGCCACGTGAATTATTGTTTCTTTTACCTTTTCTTTTCCCTACCTAGGGAAATGCTTTATAACAAATAAGGGCGTATGCGACGGAACGTCACATGTCGCCATGTGAGGCTACATCACATGACACCTACCCACTGTCAACAACTTATTGTTGAATGCATTTCATTCGATAAATCAGAACTATTTTGCTGCTCCCCGTCATCTTTGAATCCCTAAAAGTAAATTGGACTCACACCTACCTCCTTTTCAGACGAAGCAATCTGTCTGTCTGTCTGTCTGACTGTCTGTCTGACTGTCTGTCTGTCTGTCTGTCTGTCTCTCTCTGTCTCTCTCTCTCTCTCTCTCTCTCTTACACACACACACACACACACACACACACACACACACACACACACACACACACACACACACACACACACACACACTAATTCCAGTCCAATCTGTTTCTAACATTATACAACAGGTTTGCTGCCATACCATACACATATGCTCCCGCTAAGATCCCTTTGTCTTCCCAAACGGACCAGTCGAGAACTTCAGCCAGGAATTCCTGTGCCTAAGCTGATCCTTCTTCCAACCGTAAAACCGGACAGATCATTGTCAGAGATGCCGTCACCATGATGGCCAAAGTCACTCGCTTTGCTATGTTAACTTGGTTTTATTTATATCTAAATAAGCATGTTCAGATTTCATTGACAGCTGAAAGCGATTTTGAATCCTCTTCTCTTGTGAGATTGTGTACATGTGCGTATCTGAATCTTCTTTCAGAGAGAGAGAGAGAGAGAGAGAGAGAGAGAGAGAGAGAGAGAGAGAGAGAGAGACAGACAGACAGACAGACAGACAGACAGACAGACAGACAGACAGACAGACAGACAGACAGAGACAGAGGGTGAGACCAAAGGAGACAGTGTAATTAATATAGCCGGCGGCACGAACTCAGTAGAGGACCTGATAGGATTTCACACAGCTTAGGCAGAGAAGGGGAACCTTTCTGTGGTAGGGATTGATCTGGCAAATGCGTATGGATCAGTCCAATACAGATGACTGATCTTTGTCTTCAAATGTATCATGTCTTTATGGACATCCGAGAAATGCAGAAAAAAAAAGTATTTTCAAGCTTTTTCTATACGACTCTCCATAAAGGACTTTGATATGGGCCTGTGGCCTGTCAAGTAAAAATATTCTGAGTTTTGAGTTCTGAGTTCTCCATATTGGATACACAACAGACTGGATCATCTAAAAGTTGGCATAGAAAGGGCTGTGCAATGTTTTCGGTACCGTTTGTGTTGGAAGTGGAAAGCCTCCTGAAGCCAGCAATGGCTATCAAATGCCCCCTGTAAAAGCCTTCATCAAGGAAGATGAAACCCCCAAAGCACTTAAGCGTGTAGCCGAATTATTTACCTCATGCATGACGAATCTCAAACCACAGAATTCACGAGGCCTCTCTCGTAAAAAAGGAAAGGTGGTTGAAACTAATGTAGCTAATCAAACCATTCTGACTGAGACAGAGGAACCAGTTAAGAGCCCTGAAGGCAGTCTGATGACCCTCTAAATGACACAAAACAAGGGAAACCAATGAAGTGAATGGCAAGTGAAAGAAAGCAGGTACTAGGTCGCAGACCAGTGTGTGGTATTCCTGGCAAATCATCTGGTACCTGCAGTTCCTGCAGATCCCAAAGCTCCCGTGGCCTTGACTGATATGCGACAGTGACGCTGCATATTACTGTCGCCAAGCAAATCTGAAGGTATATCAGAAATCCATCGTCGAGGAACACAAGAGAAAAGCACTTGTTGTCTATCATGCTTGAGGACTCGGGAGACTAGGCTGAGAGATAAGTCCAATCCAAGCTGAAGGCCGGCATAAAATGGAAAGTCTAAAGGGAAGTGGACATGACAAAAAAGGAGCCTCAACTTCAGAGGAGTACCAGGACATACACACATTCCAACAGGCAAGGACTGTTCAACAAGTAGGCATTTGTGGTCAAAGACAAAGGGAAAATCTAAGAAAGACAGGGGAATACAGGAGGTAAAGAAAAAAAATGATATGGCAAAAGAATACAAAGATCAGTCCTGCGAGACCAGCAGGGCCAACACACCACGCAGAAAAGTTTAATCGAAGCAAGTCGCAGCTGGAATGAAATGCAGTACATAGCAATCTGAGAATGAGCTTAATCACTGATATTTGAACCCCTACTGGTGAAATGGGAGAAATCAGACAACCCCCGCATGTTCAATCTACCGAGGTAAACAAACAGCGAAGCGTGTTCTAGACTCACGAAAAGCAACCCTAACTCAAAAAACACAAACCAATACATATCGAGAGAGCACGTACGATTGGCGCCGCAAGAGGAAATACCGCACCTGTCTGAAATGTAAGAAAAGCATTCTGTGTGGCAGGAGACAGCAAATCATGTCCTGGAACAGCTGTGACTTAGGGAGCATGGAGGTGAAATGTACAGGATGGAGTGGATGACGGTGGCTGCTCAGCAGACATTTTATAATCGAGAAAAAAAAGAATGAAAAAGAGCGATATGAAACCGGATGTAGTATTCTCTCACCGTCAACAAAACACATTATTCTGAACTATCTTACACTGCCATATAAGGAGCAAAATGGAGGAAGCGCACATCTAGAAGACTGAGAAGCTTGAAGGAATATGGTTTAACCCAAAATCCTAGCTATAGAAGTTGGAGCAAGCGGAGGGGCGAGGGTGGTGGTGTAGGCAGTCTGCCTGTGATTTCATAAAACAGCTCTCTATATTCTGGGAAGAATGGGACTAGAGCACTGTACGCAATGACAGAAGCAGTTTAGAAGAATTTCAACCGGATCTGGTCGAGATGGAGCAAAAGTCAACTTAGTATTTCTCAACTTACAACAGGTGTCCGATAGCTAAGTAGCTCTGACATGTGTCCCCAGGCAACTGGTCTTGAGGCTCCCGACTATTCCGGAGGTACAGGTTCGAATCCAGGCAATGTTTTTAATTAAAAAGGCACTTAGAGAAGGGTATCCCGGAGTTATGACTCGGATGCAGCCGCCGAAATAGACTGTAGTGAGTTGAGGGTCAAAACCCTTGTGTGAGGGAGGGAGGAGGGGAAGGCGGAAGGTTCTGTAAAGACCCGCTGCTGTCCAGTGATGTCTGCAGTGTCTTCTTTACTATCGGAAACCAGGACGTGCTGGCGAACCTCTGATGAGCTCTTCACCGGGCGAAACAGCTAATGGCCGCTGAAGTTCCCTTGTTATTATTATTTTATTTTGTATTTGAATATCTGTTAACACAAACAGAGGGGAACTCAGAACTCAGAAAACCTTTCTTTGATCAAGGATTGAGATTTTAGGCAGAACCTATTCTTCACAATCAGGTATTAAGATTTTAGACAGAGCCTATTTTTCCAACCTGGGGGCAGAGGGAAGAAAAAGATATCTTTAACCGATGATTCATGTCATCAAGATTGTGCTTTGGTTTTACCTTGCCCTTTCGTGCATTAATAATTACAAATCGCAGAGTGCTAATCGAAACATTACCTATACTGGCTCATTTAGAGATATACCACTGAGGTAGAGCTCAGACCGGTATTTGTTACAGTAATGCAGTTATTTTCAAAGGCTGTTTGTGGACTGGTTTGCTTGTTTTCTTTTTTTTTACCTTCTGATATGCGGCATGTCAGAAGAGATACAAATATAGGTATAGATATAGATATAGAACAGATACTTATATAGAAATACATATGAGAGAGAGAGACAGAGACAAAGAGAGACAGAGAGAGAGAGAGAAACAGAGAGACAGGTAGAGAAAGAGAGAGAGAGACACACACACACAGAGACAGAGAGAGAATCGGTTTGTATGTCTGTCTGTCTGTTTGTCTGTTTGTCTGTCTTTCTGTCTGTCTGTTGTGTGTGTGTGTGTGTGTGTGTGTGTGTGTGTGTGTGTGTGTGTGTGTGTGTGTGTGTGTGTGAGTGTGTGTGTGTGTGTGTGTGTTTCCCAATGTTATTTCGTTGTTCGTTAAAATAGTGTAAGTCTATTTTTAGCAAAACATCTTTATTGCAATCTTTTTTCCCATCACGTTTTATTATTGTTGCTCGTCGTGCTGTTGCAAATGGTGTAATCTATTGTCAGCAGGTGTGTTCCGATTTATAGGTCTGTGAATGTACCCTGCTGTTTCACAGGATGAGTTCATGAAGATGTTTTGTTTGTGCGTGCACACACACACACACACACACACACACACACACACACACACACACACACACACACAAGCGCGCGCGCACACACACACGCACACACGCACGCACCAAAACACACACACACACACACACACACACACACACACACACAAGCGCGCGCGCGCACACACAACACACACACACACACACACACACACACACACACGCATGTATCCATGCGCGCGCATGCGCACACAAACTTTCTCTCTCTCTCTCTCTCACACACACACACACACACACACACACACACACACACACACACACATACACACACACTCATGCACGCACGCACGCACATACAGACATTTATGTACGCGCACGCGCGCACTCATACATGTCCTCGCATACGCGACCACATAACTGCACGCATTCACACACTCACGCATACAGACAGGACTATGCATCCCTTTTCTGATTTAAATCATACACCTCTCCATCTTCAAGAAACTGACTTGAACTTATGCCATGAACTCTCTTCGAACTTTTACAACGTCGGGTTTTTGTTGTTGTTGTCTTTAGGTTTTGTTTATGTGGCCGTTATTAAACCTGTTGAAAAAAATGGCTTTGGGCGCAAGAACATACTGGAATAGCTATGCTGGCGTTTTAGACGATACCTATATTGACGCGACAGAGAGTGAGAATGAGAGAGGGGTGGGGAGGGGGGGGGGCGCTGGTGGGGAGGAGAGTGGAAGGGAAGAAGGGCAGAGGGTTGGAGTGCAGGAGTTGGGATGTAGAAAGGACGGGGAGGGGGGGGGGTGCAGCAGAGGAGAGCGGGTCAGGTACAGAAGAACTTAACTCTTTCTGGATGTGACTCTCATCGTTAAAAAGAAATCACCGACGGAAATGGACAATTAAAATAAACTGAGTGAGAGTTTCCAGTCTCAATTTTCATCGACAAGCGTCACTGCGTACGGAGTAGTCCATAAAAGCGACATCATGTCTGCTGAGCCTTGAAACCACAGAAAAGCGAATTACTGAATGAATTAGGACATTTCGGAGAGTAGAGACCTCCGCTAAGGTTGAACTTGTCTGTGATCCGCCCTTTGAGCAGGTCATGGACAGAAACAAAATATCTTTTTTTTTTCTG
>CM065716.1:46129355-46131855 GCA_033310375.1 Conus canariensis | reverse complement strand
ACTTTTCTTTTTTTTTTAATGTTTTTCTATTCGTGCAATGTTGGCCACCGCCATCCACCCCCACCATCCCCCCCCCCCGACCCCCACCCCCCTTCCACCATTCCAAAGCCCATCACCTCCCTTCCTCTCAACGGATGCTATCGCCAGTCTGATTTACAAGTCTGATGAATGGCATGGATTTGGCCTGCCCCCGAAACTTCGTCTTTCCATTTATCAGGCATGATGAGCACGAGGCAGGGGGTGGGGTAGGTGGTGGTGGTGGTGGGGGGGGGGAGAGGGAGGGAAGAAGGAGGAGGAGGGGTGGAGGGGGTGTGACGGGGTCATTAATCAACGGTTAGAAGCGAAACGCACCGAGCGCGTTCGAGGCCCTTTATATGACCCTCCGTTGCCATAGTAAGGAGATGAGCTGTTATAGTATTACGCTCGTTGTCGTTATAGTCCAGCCGACCACGCGGGGCCTTTTCAGGGTTATCGACACGAAGTGGAAAAGTCAAATCATTTGTAAAAAAAAAATAATAATGGGCGCGTAAGGTCATATTATGGGAAATGTAACAAACAACAAAGAGTCTCTGTGCATACAATGAATGACACATTAGAAACAAAAAATCTAACACACACTGTACATGCAATGAATGACACAGCAGAAACAAGCAACTAAGACACACTGTACATGCAATGAATGACACAGCAGAAACAAGCAACTAAGACACACTGTACATGCAATGAATGACACAGCAGAAACAAGCAACTAAGACACATTGTACATGCAATGAATGACACAGCAGAAACAAGCAACTAAGACACACTGTACATGCAATGAATGACACAGCAGAAACAAGCAACTAAGACACACTGTACATGCAATGAATGACACAGCAGAAACAAGCAACTAAGACACGCTGTACATACAATGAATGACATAGTAGTAACAAGCAACTAAGACACGCTGTACGTAACAATGAATGACACAGCAGAAACAAGCAACTAAGACACACTGTACATGCAATGAATGACACAGCAGAAACAAGCAACTAAGACACACCGTACATACAATGAATGACACAGCAGAAACAAGCAACTGAGACACACTGTACATTGAATGAATGACACAGCAGAAACAAGCAACTAAGACACACCGTACATACAATGAATGACACAGCAGAAACAAGCAACTAAGACACACCGTACATACAATGAATGACACAGCAGAAACAAGCAACTAAGACACACTGTACATACAATGAATGACACAGCAGAAACAAGCAACTAAGACACGCTGTACGTAACAATGAATGACACAGCAGAAACAAGCAACTGAGACACACCGTACATACAATGAATGACACAGCAGAAACAAGCAACTAAGACACACTGTCCATACAATGAATGACACAGCAGAAACAAGCAACTAAGACACACTGTCCATACAATGAATGACACAGCAGAAACAAGCAACTAAGACACGCTGTACATGCAATGAATGACACAGCAGAAACAAGCAACTAAGACACACCGTACATACAATGAATGACACAGCAGAAACAAGCAACTAAGACACACCGTACATACAATGAATGACACAGCAGAAACAAGCAACTAAGACACACTGTATATGCAATGAATGACACAGTAGTAACAAGCAACTAAGACACACCGTACATACAATGAATGACACAGTAGTAACAATCAACTAAGACACGCTGTACGAAACAATGAATGACACAGCAGAAACAAGCAACTGAGACACACTGTACATACAATGAATGACACAGCAGAAACAAGCAACTAAGACACACTGTCCATACAATGAATGACACAGCAGAAACAAGCAACTAAGACACGCTGTACGTAACAATGAATGACACAGCAGAAACAAGCAACTAAGACACACTGTACGAAACAATGAATGACACAATAGAAACAAACAACTAAGACACACTGTACGTAACAATGAATGACACAGTAGTAACAAGCAACTAAGACACACTGTACATGCAATGAATGACACAGCAGAAACAAGCAACTAAGACACGCTGTACGTAACAATGAATGACACAGTAGTAACAAGCAACTAAGACACACTGTGCGAAACAATGAATGACACAATAGAAATAAACAGCTAAGACACGCTGTACGTAAAACGAATGACACAGTAGAAACAAGCAACAAAGACACACTTTATATAAAATGGATGTCAGAGTACAAACAAGCAACTTAGACACCCTGTACGTACAATGGATGACACAGAACAAACAAACCACTGGGAAACACTGTACCTACAATAAATGACAGTGAAAACCAACGACTAAGGCGCTCTGTGCATACCACGAATGTCACAGTAAATAACATGTGGACATCCTCAAGGCGGGTAAGACTAACTACACTACGGCCACCAGCCGCACCACATAGGTCATCGGTATCAGTTATACACAAAAAAAAGGGGGGGGGGGGGGGGGTTATGATAAAGAATTAAGGTAATCAGTAGAGAAATACATACATA
>CM065716.1:46116855-46121855 GCA_033310375.1 Conus canariensis | reverse complement strand
CATAACCAGACCTGACAGACTCCATGACAGCATGGCACATCACGCTTCCTTTCGTAACCTAACCAGACCTGACAGACTCCATGACAGCATGGCACATCACGCTTCCTTTCGTAACATAACCAGACCTGAGAGACTACATGACAGCATGGCACATCACGCTTCCTTTCGTAACATAACCAGACCTGACAGACTCCATGACAGCATGGCACATCACGCTTCCTTTCGTAACCTAACCAGACCTGACAGACTCCATGACAGCATGGCACATCACGCTTCCTTTCGTAACATAACCAGACCTGACAGACTCCATGACAGCATGGCACATCACGCTTCCTTCCGTAACATAACCAGACCTGACAGACTCCATGACAGCATGGCACATCACGCTTCCTTTCGTAACCTAACCAGACCTGACAGACTCCATGACAGCATGACACATCACGCTTCCTTTCGTAACCTAACCAGACCTGAGAGATGTAGACGCCTGTCGTTACACGCTCATAAACGCTTCCTTGGAGCTGATGAAACTCGACCATTTGGTTCCAGTCACGCCATTAGGATCCATAGTACACACTCAGCTACGGGACTCGAACAAACGACCTTCCAGCTCACCGTTAGCCAAGCTAACTACTGCACTGCGGTGACTCGTTGCCCAACTCTTCCCCCTTCATCCACCCACCCACCCACATACACAAATAATAAAGTCTTCAAGCGCGTGACGTTATGTCAGAAAAAGCAGGGAAAGAGGGAAAACCCATTTTTCACCATATAAATCGTCATGGATTTTTTTTCTGCATGTAACAGATCAACTGACAGCCAGAAAGAGAGGAAAATTTAAATAAAAAGCTGAGAGAGAGAGAGAGAGAGAGAGAGAGAGAGAGAGAGAGAGAGAGAGAGAGAGGAGAGAGAGAGAGAGAGAGAGAGAGAGAGAGAGAGAGAAAGGGGGGGGGAGACAGACAGACAGACAGACAGACAGACAGACAGACAGACAGCGAGAGAGAGAGAGAGAGAGAGAGAGAGAGAGAGAGAGAGAGAGAGAGAGAGAGAGAGAGAGGACGGCGCGGGGGAATTAAAAGGACAAGGAGGTTTGAGAAACGGAGATGGAAAAGAACAGCGAAGGTCTGGGATGGGCCATGAGACGAGGAGCATTTAAAGTGGAATTGGGGATGTTGGAGTGGAGAGAGAGAGAGAGAGAGAGAGAGAGAGAGAGAGAGAGAGAGAGAGAGAGAGAGAGAGAGAGAGAGGTGTGTGTGTGTATGTGTGCATATATGTATGTGTGTGTGTGCATGTGTGTGGTGTGCGCGCGCGCGCGCGCGTGTGTGTGTATGTGTGTGTGTGTGTGTGTGTGTGTGTGTGTGTGTGTGCATGTGTGTGTGCGTGCGTGCGCGCATGTGTGTGTGTGGTGTGTGTGTGTGTGTGTGTGTGTGTGTGTGTGTGTGTGTGTGTGTGTGTGTGTGTGTGTGTGTGTGGAGAGAGAGAGAGAGAGAGAGACGATAACGGAGTTTTTTTTCCGATTTAAGTGAACTGAAGCGCAGTATAGATTACCAGGAAAACACAATGTTTACCTTCAGTTGACCAAAGTCGTTCAATTATTCACGCACATACTCACTTCTGCGGTCGTGTGCGCGCGCGCGCGCGCGCGCGTACACACACACACACACACACACACACACACACACACACACACACACACACACACACACACACACACACACATGAAGAGAGAGAGAGAGAGGGGGGACAGAGAGAGAGAGAGAGAGAGAGAGAGAGAGAGAGAGAGAGAGAGTTGGAAGGATACAATCTTATATGAAATATTATGGAAAGTAGAAGTCAAGCCAATAGGGGTATAATGGAGTGATCAGCTGTGTTACATATGGTGAATTAATTCAGCTGTTTGCCTGGTAATAAATCAATCTTCCACTACTGTCTATCCATTTATATTTTGTTTTTAAGTTTGAATTTCACTTTCCTCAGTTCACACTCTGTTCGCACTAGGTGATGTTATATTATAAAACAATTCATAAAGACATTTTGAAGTCACAAAACAAATAAGAGGCGAGGTTAATATGTCGGTCTTTAATTCAATGTCATTTCACAGAAAGTGATATTAGGCGAGATGTCTGTGTGTCTTTATGTGTATATGTCTATACGTTTGTGCGTGCGTGCATGTGTGTGTGCGTGCGTGCATATGTGTGTGTGTGTGTGCGCGCGCACGTGCGCGTTCGTATGTGTGTCTGTGTGTGTGTGCTTCTCTCTTTGTGTGCCCCTGCCCGGTCTTGGTCTGAAATACAAAAGGATTCTGGACACTTAAAAAAGGGGGCGGGGAAGCTTGAAACAAGAAGCAGATCAAACACCCGCCTTGGCTTAAGGCTGTGTCAGGCCAGTTGACATAGGCTAGAACACCAAGGCTACATGTTGTTATGCTCTGCATAGTTATGCGGGGATTGTATTCAGTTGTGACAAACTCCTAGCATAACAATATCAGTCTCCAAAATCCCCCGAAGTCAGAGGGTGGCTGCCCACGTGGCGGGGTAATCAAAAACGGTCACACACGTAATGTTCTCATCCCCAGCTGATGCATTTGTACCACAGTGTTCAAGTACTTTGGCTGTTCGGATGATCCCTGGAGTCTTTTAGCCAGGGTACGACAACAACAAAAACAACAACAAACAAAATTGTCAACATCAAATAACAACAAAATTTCAATAGGCCTGTGAAACAAACGTTTATTGATGGTAGCATTGATTCGAATATATCGAGAATATCTTATTAGTACAGTCGCCAAAAGTACGTGAAAAAAAGCTTTGGAGGATGACAAGGAAATCCCAATACGAAAATCTTAAATACCTGGGGAAAAACCACGCACATTGCTTTCTTGCTGGATTTTGTCATAAATGCAGAGAGTTCTATATTAAAGCAATGACTTGTTTTAAATCATGGCGAGTGGTTGAAACAAGTACCTCTGGGTTGTGTCTGGATATCAGTGTAGTATAAAAAGAAAGGGGGGGAGGGGGGAGCTTTTAACTTGTATTCGTATTTGCTCCATGTGTATTTCATATTCCACGCTGATCTCATTCCACATTTTCTCCTTCACATTCCGCACTGTGTCTTTATACTCCAACTATCCTTCACATTCCGCACTGTGTCTTTATAGTCCCGTTATCCTTCGCATTCCGCGCTGTGTCTTTATATTCCAGCTATCCTTCACATTCCGCACTGTGTCTTTATATTCCAGTTATCCTTCGCATTCCGCGCTGTGTCTTTATAGTCCCGTTATCCTTCGCATTCCGCGCTGTGTCTTTATATTCCAGCTATCCTTCACATTCCGCACTGTGTCTTTATATTCCAGCTATCCTTCGCATTCCGCGCTGTGTCTTTATATTCCAGCTATCCTTCACATTCCGCACTGTGTCTTTATATTCCAGTTATCCTTCGCATTCCGCGCTGTGTCTTTATATTCCAGCTATCCTTCGCATTCCGCACTGTGTCTTTATACTCCAGCTATCCTTCGCATTCCGCGCTGTGTCTTTATATTCCAGCTATCCTTCACATTCCGCACTGTGTCTTTATATTCCAGCTATCCTTCACATTCCGCACTGTGTCTTTATATTCCAGCTATCCTTCACATTCCGCACTGTGTCTTTATATTCCAGCTATCCTTCGCATTCCGCTCTGTGTCTTTATATTCCAGCTCTCCTTCGAATTCCGCGCTGTGTCTTTATATTCCAGTTATCCTTCGCATTCCGCACTGTGTCTTTATATTCCAGCTATCCTTCACAATCCGCTCTGTGTCTTTATATTCCAGCTCTCCTTCGAATTCCGCACTGTGTCTTTATATTCCAGCTATCCTTCGCATTCCGCACTGTGTCTTTATATTCCAGCTATCCTTCACAATCCGCTCTGTGTCTTTATATTCCAGCTATCCTTCGAATTCCGCACTGTGTCTTTATATTCCAGCTATCCTTCGCATTCCGCACTGTCTTTATATTCCAGCTATCCTTCACAATCCGCACTGTGTCTTTATATTCCAGCTCTCCTTCGCATTCCGCACTGTGTCTTTATATTCCAGCTATCCTTCACAATCCGCACTGTGTCTTTATATTCCAGCTCTCCTTCACAATCCGCACTGTGTCTTTATATTCCAGCTATCCTTCGCATTCCGCACTGTGTCTTTATATTCCAGCTATCCTTCCCAATCCGCACTGTGTCTTTATATTCCAGCTATCCTTCACAATCCGCACTGTGTCTTTATATTCCAGCTCTCCTTCGCATTCCGCACTGTGTCTTTATATTCCAGCTATCCTTCACAATCCGCACTGTGTCTTTATATTCCAGCTATCCTTCGCATTCCGCACTGTGTCTTTATATTCCAGCTATCCTTCACAATCCGCACTGTGTCTTTATATTCCAGCTATCCTTCGAATTCCCCACTGTGTTCTTCGTATCCCGCCCTGTGTCCTTCGTATTCCGAGCTGTGTTGTTTGCATTCAGCGCTGTGTTTTTCATATTCATTACTATGCTGTTCGCATTCCACGCTGTCCTTTGCATACCACGCTGTGTCACGCATACTGCTCTTATCCTTCGTTTTCCTTTCTCTGTCTTTTGTATCATACTTTTTTTTTTGTCCTTCATATTCCATGCTGTGTTCTTTCTATTCTACCCTGTGCCATTGTTTCATGCTGTCTCATTCGTATTCCATTCTAAATTCTTCGTATTCAACACTGCATCATTCCTGTTCCTCACTGTGTCTTTCGCGTTACACCCTGCGTCTTTCGCATTCCAGGCTGTGTCCTTCACATGCTGCGCTATGACCTCCGTCTTCCACGCTGTGTCTCTCGCTGTATTCTTCGCTATACTACGCTGTATCCTTCGTATTCCACGCTTTGTGCTTCCAAGCTCAAGATATGTCTTCGTGTTCGGCGCTGTGTCCTTCATAGATTATGCTGCATTCTCTGCAGACTACGCCATATCCTTCCTATTCCACGCTATGTCCTTCGTAT
>CM065716.1:46094355-46109355 GCA_033310375.1 Conus canariensis | reverse complement strand
TGACGTCGCAATGAGAGGGTAAGGTTCCGCATGTATTCCTGACATTTTTCCTCTCAGGTCAGTGTCTGTCAGGTGCGCACACATTTCTGTTTCAAACAGTCGGGACTCTATTCATTGAGGTGTTCAAAAATGTAGAAATCGGTACACTGCGCGTCACAACTGTCATGCAATATGACGTAGTCTAGTACAGGACCATGCCAGAGAACATAGCTTTCTTTCGAAAGTTCCAGATTTTCAGCAACTTCACCATGCTAAAAAAAATGTATAAAAAAACCCACCTCGCACTTCATGTGAGGCGAAGCTCCAGCCCCGTAAATGGTGTCAATATCGATCTGACGAAGAAAGCTATCTCTGGAACTTTCATGACGTCACAATGTGTTCAAAAGTGGGAGTTGTCATCATTTTACGATATGTCCAATAGGAATTATTTCAAGTGGATAGCCTGGATGTGTTTCCGGACACAGTGCAGCGAACACAAAATTAATGTCACTTTAGTAAAGTCTGTTACTACATTGCACGATTAGTGCTTCTGCAAACTTGTAAAGTCAAAAATGGGAGAAAGGTCCAAAGTTTGATATACAGTCCCACAGTGACGCCAGCATTATTTCAATGCATTGAAGCGTGTTCACAGGGAGAAACAATTATCATCGGTTCCTCCTACGTTGAAATAAATTATTGTGGTTGTTCATCATTGAGCACCTCACAACTTCCAAGAAATCGTGTACGGCACGAGTAAACATGTACAAATACACACCAAACAAGCCAACGAGCCAACATCTCAAAACTAAGTCAACGAGCATTAGGAATTTCTTCTTTATAAGCACCGCTCAGATATTATCAACATTGCCTGAGAGACCAATACTTTATCACATGTTCACATCACGCACCGTCTCCAAATTCATTATTTCACGACCATGAATATGACGTCACTGTTCAAGGACAACAAGCGTGGCGGTTATAAACACCGTGACGACAACACGTGTAAATAACAGCATAAAATATATATTGTCAAAGATCGAATTCACATTCTCTTAAAAAAAATGACTTGCACGTCTCCAAGTCTTTTCTGGTCAGCAAAATATCAAGACTGATTGTATTGTTCACTAATTCTGGCATTTTTTTTAGAACGCGTCCAACATCATGAGCATGATCAATACCTCTTTACTGACCACAGAAAATATGAGCTTTCAGATATTTGCCATCTATCTGAACCGTTGCATGTACCAATGTCACCTCAAACAGCAGTGTCGACCGAGGTCTTACGTTCTATCAATGTCAGTCGAACACTGACGTCCTGTAGACTTTTTGTTTTTGTCAGCTGAATTCTGCAACCATCTTTAACCACCCGTCAGATTACAGGGTGCTGTTTCCTACCCAGCAGATTGTTCTCCTCTCTGACAGGCGCCAGACGTCCTTCTGTCCAAAGACAAGCGAGGGTCTGTTTGTCCCGGACGACACACTGCGCAGCCATAACCAAAGCGCAGGGGGAGTTCTTCAGGTTGGCAACGTCGAAGCACGCCTTCCACGTACGAATATTCGCCTTTCCATCTGAGTGACATAACAACTCTCTTTTTTTATTTCTCCCTCATTGAAGATTTGCCTTTCCATCTGGAGATGTCAACAGTGGTCTCAGTCCTGGCCACCAGCAAGACTGCCTTGCGCTGTCGGACTTTCCAAGGACCAAATGGGTTTCCTTCTGTACCTTTCCCTTCACAGGGTCACTGGCGACGGCAGGCGCACTGGCTGATGACGAGACCGGGCAGGCTAGCGTGGGCCAGCTCATGGTTGTGGTCAAAGTACCAGATCTCCAACGGGTTCTGTTCCACCGGCTGACAGCTCCATTGCCGACCTTTCTTTCGCCGCCCGCCTCGCCGCCCGCTGCCTCTCATCCGCCGACGCCGTCGAGCGGCAGGACAGGCGCCTTCGCAGGAGGTGGCCATCAGTGTGGTGGGCGCCACGATGGACTCGCCCATGCCGTACTCCGCTGGGTCCACCGGCACCGCCAGCACACAGCAGTCGCTGTGACGAGGAGAAGGGTTGCAAACCATGGTAGGTGGTGGAAGAGACGAGGAGGAGCTGGACGAGGCGGAGGTTGTTGTTGTCGAGCGCTTGGGCCTGTTCCAGCTCACTTCTGTTTGGTTCAGGATCTGGCTAACAACCTTGAGGAGAGAGGATATGATTTTTGTTTTGGCGTTAAATTGGAGACTATTCAGGTCTTCTGATGCTTCCAGTGATTTTCGAGGTAATGTGGAAAGGGAAGCTGAAGAAACCGATGTTGTTCTGGGCAATTGTTGGAGTCTGTGGAAACCCTTAGTTAATATATGTGGAGTTTTCTCTACGAGACTAGAAAGAGATGAACTAGCTCTGGAGCTTCCTCCAGGGGAACTAATGCTCTGAGGTGATATAGACAACCCGTCTGGTACATCACTCAAGCCCCTCAGCAAAGAATGAGAATCGCTGGGACCCCCTTCCGCATCTCGTTTCGACCTACGGGACCTGTTGTTGGAAAACCCGCCTAGTTTGTTCTCTATGACCATGAAGGGCAAGAGGCCCGGAACGCCCACTCCGACAAGGCTGCATTTCTTGTCTGCATCCAGAGCTTTCAGCTGGTTCTTGATGGTGCCGGAGGAGGAGGGGGAGGAGGAGGAAGGGGAAGGGGAGGCCCTGAGGAGGTTGGCTTTCAGCTTCTGGCGCCGGATCCTGTGCCTGCTGCACTTGACAGCGTCCGAGGGCAGAATCAGGTGAACCTTACGCGTGCACCGCTTGCACCTCACACGTAACCTCAGGGTGCCGTTCTGGGCCTGCAGACAAGGGCAGAGAGCCTTTGAAACATTGGTGCCGAAGGTCATGGGTGGGCTGGTAGCAGTGTATGTGTGTGTGTGTGTGTGTGTGTGTGTGTGTGTGTGTGTGTGTGTGTGTGTGTCTGTGTGTGTGTGGGGGGGGGGGGGGGAAGGAGAAGGGGGGGGGGGAGGGGAGAACGGGTCGTTATCAACTAAGGATATAGCATTGCAAGGGTCCGTCTCAAAAGGAATGTAATGTGAACAAGCAGATGCTCTCTCTCTCTCTCTCTCTCTCTCTCTCTCTCTCTCTCTCTCTCTCTCTCTCTCTCTCTCTCTCTCGCGTGCGCGCATGTGTGTGTGTGTGTGTGTGTGTGTGTGTGTGTGTGTGTGTGTGTGTGTGTGTGTGTGTGTGTGCGCGCGCGCGCGCGCGCGCGCGCGTGAATTTGTCCATTTGTGTTTCGTGTGTGTGTATACCGTGCGTGCGAGTGTGAGTATGTATTTGAAAGTTAAGTCAAAGGGAGCTTGAGACGGCCGAAGAACAACAAGGAATATGAGTCAAACAGCCGGCACAGTTCCTACCTTCAACGTGGAGTGCACCAGAGACACCGGCAGACTGAGACGATGCCAGTGGCTGCTGTGCACGTTTTTGCGCAGCTCCGCGATCCTCTTCCCCTTCCGGTTCCGCTCGTCCACCTGGAAGATCCGGATTTTGATCAGCCTCTTCCCCCGGAAGCGGCGGCGGTTGCGGCGTTGGCGCCGTGCCTCCCGGCGCTTCCAGACGTAGACGTAGAGGTTGATCTTGGACACGGAGACAGACAAGTCGCTGGAACTGGGCTGTTTGATGGAGAACTCCACCAGGTTCTTTCCTGGAAAAAAAAAGGAAAAGAAAAATCCAAGTTCCTTAGACCTGCTTGATACAGTTGAAACTCGTTCTTGATGTCGATGGTTGACAAGTCTTCGACGATTTTATATTCATTCTGTTTGAAACCTATTTCATTTTTTTTAATAGAAAGAAATGGGGTTAGTGACCGCCACAGATACAAATAGATTACAGGACAAAACACAATGCATTTCGACCTCTTGGGTCTTCTTCAGGCAAAAACAAACAACATGTAGGACAGTGAAAACGAAGAACAAGAAAAACATTTCTGTCGATGTGTCCCTTTACAAGGGAAATATGGCCGTTAATAAAAATCGGAGTAAATGTCATGAAGATGTTCAAACAGGACCTGTGTTAAAAAAAAAAGTAGAAGTAAAAAATGTTTCTTAACTGAGTGCTATGAGAACGGTAAGTGACAGGGTTGGCTATTCAAAAACGGGTTTAGTGAACATAGAAACAGAGCACTGTGAATGTTAGGGATGAGATTGAGATGAAAAAGCCCCATGGCATCTTCCACAACACGATAACGCACGGTTTATCGTTCGACTGTTATTTGCACATTAACCCCTTACATTCTTGCTTATATTATTTGTTCATAAACATATCATCCAATCAGTTACGTGCCACACTTCTTGTAGACAGGTTCTAAACACAAAAAAACAAGAGGAGAAACAAACAAACAAACAAAAAATAAAGAAACCGGATAGACAGGTGTTCTCCAAACCTTCGTTGATGATTCGTACCTCGTCACCTCTCGCTCCCACTTTGCCCTTCGAGGTAAACGTCCCATTTTCCGACCCTCCTCTCAAAGATACGCCCCACTCGCCCTCCACGATGTCCACCACCATCACCATTCCCACTCCTCCCATCCACCCCCCCTCTCCCCCCGTCCATCCCCCAATTCCATCCTCTAAACCTGTCATCTCTTTATCTAAGGAATCCTTCCTCCTCACCCCTCCCTCCTCCGCTTGTATTGGGGCCCCCTGTACCTCCTGCTCCCATCGCACCTTTCTGTCTCCTCTCCCACCTCTCTCTCTGTCCTGAGAGGACATGATAGTGTGGTGCCAAGGCAGGGCAAGAAAATGACAGTTTTATTCTGTCCGCATTATTCTTATCGTGGGGAATCTCGCACGAGCTCTGGGTGAGGCGTTTAAGGTGGTTACTTACAGTTAGGCATGTACTCAGCTTGTTTCTCTCTCTCTCTGTCTCTCTCTGTCTCTCTCTGTCTCTCTCTCTCTCTCTCTCTCTCTCTCTCTCTCTCTCTCTCTTCACGCACACACACACACACACACACACACACACACACACACACACACACACACACACACACACACACACCACACGCACGCAGTTTTCACCCATTCTTTCTCAGTAAGGTTCAAAAGGGTTATTATGATTGATATGACCTCAATGGTTTTCCCCACGTATCCGTACAGAACTGTTCAGATAATATGTTAAGACCCCTCTCATCTCCTCTCACTCTGATGAAGAAAAAGAAAAGGGGAATGTGGGCAAGGCAGGGGGAGGTGGGGGGGGTGTTGGGTGGGAGGACAGGGAATAGCCGGGTGGAATGGGGAGGGGAGGGGAGGGAAGGGCGGGGGTGTAAGCTGTAGTCCGGCCTGCTAGATCCTGCTAGACTTCTATTTCCCTCCTCCTTCCATTCCAGATCCAGTCCCCTCTCTTCTCCCACCCGCCCCTCTTTCACACAGTTCATAGACTTCCCCATTTCAGCATTTCTAGCTAGCTAGCTGTCCTCTTCCTCCCTCTCCTCCTTCTCTACCTCCTTCCCTGTCTGTCTGTCTGTCCGTCTCCCCCCTTCCCCTGTGTGTGTGTGTGTGTGTGTGTGTGTGTGTGTGTGTGTGTGTGTGTGTGTGTGTGTGTGAAGTATACAAATCTCTCTCTCTCTCTCTGTGTGTGTGTGTGTGTGTGTGTGTGTGTGTGTGTGTGTGTGTGTGTGTGTGAAGTAAACAAATTCTCTCTCTCTCCCTCCCTCCCTCTCTCTCTCTCTCTCTCTCTCTCTCTCTCTCTCTCTCTCTCTCTCTCTCCATGACGATCATCCCTATCCTAGTTAGCCCTAGCGAACTAGTAGTAGTGGTAGTATTAGCCAGGTGTGTTTCTGTTGCTGACAGTCCTGCTTCTCCCCAACCCTTGGGAAACCAGTTGCTAGCGATCTCCCCAAGCCTTATCGTGCGCTCTCTTCTTGTTCCTCTTAACTTTTTTTGAGATGACACCATCTCCTTGGAGGAAGCTATAATGTTTTCACCCTCGTGCATTGTTTGTCGGTTTGTTTGTTTGCCAGCCATATTACACAAAACCTGCTTCACCGATTTGAATCAACTTCATGGAAAGATGGAAAATGGCCTAAGGACGAAAACGAGAAACTTCGGTGCGGATTCGAGCTGCGGATCCGGATAAAACAGCGGATACAGGATCTGTTAAGCAAGATTATTACAACGTTTCTGCTGAACATGAACGCTGTGAAGTTACTGTTTTCGAATACATCACTGTCTATAGAGTGATACATTTTCATTGAATGTTAAAACGTTCCAATATGTAGATGTTGACATTTAGCATTCTCCGTAGCCTAATAGAAAATGGGAAGTAACTTTTCTCAGTTTGTACCTATAATTACTTCCCTTGATGATCATCATAAAAGTGACTTCGCAAAGTAGTTTTTTTTTTTTCCTTTTAGTTTTTTCGTTTTGGTTTTTTCTGTTGTTGTTTGTTTGTTCTGTTTTGTTTTGTTGTTATTTTTTCTTTTTTTTCTTTTCTTGTTTCCAAAGCAAGGACAGGAAGAGGGAGGGGGCAGGTGGATGAAGATAATGTCAAGGTTTGGTTGGGGAAACCGTCAATGTATGTGAGTAAAGCCATTGTTACGTCGATCTAGATAACTTTTCGTCTCCTGTATGAGAACTATCGGTGAAATCTGCCTGGTTGTGCTATTCCATCAAGCGTATCTGACACCGAACGCATCTTTGAAAAGATAATGATAAATAAATGCAATGAATCATGCAACAGATAAATGTCTCTGAGAAAGTCCTCGAAGAACATATCCATCTGAAACAAATTCATTTTCATATTGTTAAAAACAAACAAACAGAAACGGGATGGGGGTGGGGTGGGGTGGGGGGGGGGAGGGGGTGTTGGGGGACCAGGAGAGAGTGGAGGGAAGGAAAGGGGTGGTCCCACGCACCGTTGGAGGTGCAAAGGGAAGCAATCCCGGCGATTGTTTGCAACTGGAACGGACGTGAGTGACATAACCGCCCTTGTCACCCACTTTGTTCCTTTTCCCCCTGCCAGCCCATCCACCCCCACTCACCCCAAGCCATTACTGTTCCACCCTACCTCTCTGTGTCTGTCTCTGTCTCTGTGTCTGTCTGTCTGTTTCTGTGTGTGTGTGTGTGTGTGTGTGTGTGTGTGTGTGTGTGTGTGTGTGTGTGTGTGTGTGTGTGTGTTTGCGTTCATGCGAGCGCGCGCACTCGCGCATGTGTGTGTTTGCACGCGCGCGCGCGCGCGCGCGCGCGCGTGTGTGTGTGTGTCTGTGTGTGCGTCTGTGAGGGAATATAATTGTGTTCGTATATGTAAACGCACGCACACGTACGCGCGTTCACGTGCTCGCTTTGTGCTGTGATCATGTACTTAAGCCGAAAAGATGTGACGCTCCTCATAATATGAATACCACAGACGCTACATCCTTGCCCGTAGGAATACACACACACACACACACACACACACACACACACACACACACACACACCACACACACACACACACACACACACACACACATCAGGAAAAGCCATATTCAGTATATCATTATTATTGCATTGACCATACTGCTGAAGAGGTAGTTGATCAGGAGGGGAAGAAACGGGAGAGGGGAAAAGAGACGACCACGGGAGCATCGGGTAGCCGGTAAAGAACAGAGAGAGAGAGAGAGAGAGAGAGAGAGAGAGAGGAGGGTGGGGGTGGGCGGGGGTCAGGAAGGAAGAGCAGGTGAAGGAGGAGAGTGGAATGGAAGAGAAGAGAGTGAAGGGGACGGGCGGGGTGGGGTGGGAGGTTGAGTGAGGAGGGGGGGGGGACGTGGGGCATGGTATCACAAAACGTCTTTTCCCACGCACGTTAGTATGAACTTGGGTCGCAGGCAAGAAGAAAAAAAAACCCAACAGATATGGGTGTGCTTGGATGTTGGTCGGGCCACATGCAACACGTCCTTTGCTACTTTATCTGTGTTCGTTGCGGGCAACGGGCAGGGAGGATCAGAGGTGGTGGTCACACTGTCTTTGGCGGTGAGTGCCATATCTGCTGATATGCCGGCCTTGGTAGAGAGAAGTGTTCTTTCTCTCCCTCTTCGTCTGTCTCCCTCTGTCTGTCTGTCTGGCTGTCTGTCTGTTTGTCTGTCTGTCTCTCTCTCTCTCTCTCTCTCTCTCTCTCTCTCTCTTGTGTGTGTGTGTGAGCGCGCGTCTGCGCGCGCTCGTTTGTGCGTGTGTGTGTGTGTGTGTGTGTGTGTGTGTGTGTGTGTGTGTGTGTGTGTGTGTGTGTGTGTCTGTCTGTCTGTGTGTGTGTGTGTGTTAGCCCTAGCGAACTAGTAGTAGTGGTAGTATTAGCCAGGTGTGTACGTATGCGTGCGTACGTGCGTGCACGTGCACATACGCACGCGCGCGCAAGACACAGAAAGCCTTGTCTCTTGATGACCCCGTTCCTCTTCTCCCACCCCGACCTTCAATGCTTTGACAACCCTTTGAACCGATGAACCAAGAAAGGTCAACTATCCCGCCCCCGCCCCCGTCCTCGCCTCCTCCCCTTCCTCCCTCTAGGTGAACAACCCTCCAATGTCTTGCCCCCCCGTCACCCAGATGACCCTGGATTAAAGGTTAACAGACCAATCCTCTTAGCCAGCAAGCTGCCTGGCTTGGTGACCTCGACTGTGGAGGACTCCACCCTTTGCATCCGCTCCAATTATCTTGAGCGGAGACACTGACAGCGCCGGGCGGTGGTGGTGGGGATTGAGTGCGTGGGCATTGGGGAGGAGGGGGGGTTAGTGAGGGGCGTGTATGCGGAACCATCGTTTCTCTGCAAATAATGACCATGTTCTAGCGTTAGAAATGTTGGGAGTCTCTTTTTTTCTCTCCTTTGAACCACCCAAAAGTAGCCCGCAGGAGGAATTCTGATAAAGAGGAAACTCATTGTTTCCATAAAAGCATGGTTCCACTGCTATGCTCCACCCATCCACACACGCCCACACGCACACGCCCATACACACCTATCCCCCCCCTCCCCCACCACCTCTCTCCACCCGAGCCTGTGTCTAGGAAAGGTCAATACACTCTTTATTATTTTCTGCCAGGTACAAAGGCGTCAACACACGTCTGGTTCGTGGGTGCTAGGCTGGCTCAGCGGTGAAGCACCAGGTTTTTGTGACCAGGCGTTGGGGATTCAAATCCCGCTTGCGCCTAACAGAATTGTTGGCATTCGTGGAGGCGTTGGGGATTCAAATCCCGCTTGCGCCTAACAGAATTGTTGGCATTCGTGGAAGACAAAGCAGTGAAGGAAAGTAAATGTAGAAAGTAAAACAGCTGGGACTGGAGCGGCGCCCTTATAACGCTTTCCCCATCCAAAAGATGAGGTCTGGACCATCTTGCTCGCCACGACTCTCAAGGTTATGGGAACACAGGTTTACATGCGTGAAAGCAATACACACCGGTCTTATGCACACAAAGTACAATCATAAGTCATAAAGTGCAGCTCGTAGATCATTTTTTTTATGATTGTCGCTGCAGTTTGGAAAGTCAATGTAGAACGGAGAGAGGAATAAACCGGCTGCAAATTTTATTCAGTGCACACTTACATGCTTTTTGTTTGTTTTCATACGACCTCAAACCAAACCAGCGTTGCACTGACATTAATTTGTCATTGATGAATGAAAGGTAAAAGTCATAGTTCCATGGACGATGTTGGAAAATCTACAAGGGAGGTAATCAGTGTTAGAGCTCGCGTTCGGCGAGAGCGACCCCGTCGTTTCCATGGGACAGATGCCGCTGATGAGCACGCCCAAAGTAATGTTGCCCCATCCCTCAGCTTAATAGTTCAGAGAGAGGAAATGCCAAAACACGGGTGTGAAGTGGTGCTGTACTGCAGACATCCCATATCCTCATCGTTATCACGGCGTGCGTGTCAGGTCAAATATTTGATTCTCTAGATGTTTGCTTGACCCACAAACTGAGAAAAGGTAACCCCATTTGCAATGGAAAGACATGCGTTATCTTCCCCTGATTTTTTTTCCGGACCAAATCTATTTGAGGTCATGCAGTACGGTCAATGTCTACGTGTAAGACGTGATCTGTATTAAGTTAGTTGCGGACTCTGGCATCAGGTGTCAAATGTGCTGATAGGCCTAGTGTAGGGTATGGCCTGTTTTCCCCTTTTGATGTGACAAGTCCAAAGAGTGTATGATAAGTGTACCATCTCTTTGACTCGTCATCCCCTGGCACATGGTGCTTACTGACTTTAAAAAAATGTAGGGGAGGGGATGTGATTCGCTGCTTCACGAAAAAGGTGCAAATACAACTGGATGACATAGATTCATTACAGATAGAAAGGTCAGTCTGCACATTTGTGCCGCAGTAGTATAAGGTTTGAATTGAAGCATTCTGTGCTTGTCTATAAACACCCACCTTTTCTGAGAATTTTGCAGTTCGTTATGTTCTTCCTGTAAATACTGTATGCCTCGCAAGTTTTAATGGGTATGTACATAGCGTTTCCCTCGTCCTCCTCCTCCTTCTCCCCCCCCCCCCCCCCCCCACACACACACACACACACACACTCCCTTCCAAGTCTGCAACTCCGGAATTTGGCCTGTAAAGACGATCAGTTTCGGAAACTTTGTGACACAGGAGTATGGATGACAAGATTAACGTCCCAAGAGTTTGAGGGATTTGAAGACACATTGTTCCAACATCAAAGTCTGTAGTGGTCTTCATTTAATCAGGGATTGTCTGTCTCTTTCGTATCACTGATAATAGCAAGGCAGCACTGGCTTAAAATTAGCGGATTGGGAGGTAAAAATGGAAGCAAAGAATGCTGTAGGTTATATAGGAGTCTGCCCCATGTGATAAAGAATGAGTAATATACTTAAAAGAAACGTTTCAGGATCTTCACTTTTTCTTCGAAACTTCGTCAAAGGACTCTATCAGATTTTCTTACGATCTGGAGACCTGCTTCAACTGTGACTTTCAGACGTTTATATAATTCATTAAGGGCCTAATGCTGCCAGAAAAAAAAAGAAGTATATATGCAATGGCCATGTTACTGTTCAGCATGTCATTTTTGACTGTTTTAATGAAGTCTTGCTTACAAGAGATTGTTGACGTTAGAAATGTCGATGTGTTTGACCTTTTGGATTCATCATCAGTTGATTCTATTGTCAGATTAACGACGAACCTTTTGCAAAGTCCATTAAGTAATATTCTCTAACTGTGCTTCAGATCATCTCAGATGTTCATCTTTAATCACCCCTATTATTTATCATTTTTCCTCCAACACACTATGCAACTGTCCCTTTCTTCTCCTACCAACCTCTCCCCCACCCCTTTTTATGAGAATATTCTAACACTGTGAAAGTTATCTTAACTAGATGTCTACAATCACCCATACGTGGGACGGAACATTAACCAAAACCTTCCTGGCTTGAAATCGCCTGCCGCCATTTCAGAGAAAGTGACCGCGATTCTGGATTGTTTTCCTTCCAACGCTCATGGGATTCAAGCGTAAAGCGGAATGAGGATATTATGAACGGCTGCTATTTTTATGATTAGCATGCTATGATCAGTTTCAAGTTTATATGTCCTTAATTTGTCACACTCTTAGGCAAGGTGTGTTTTTTCACCTTTGGAGAACGGGGAGAAGAAGGGGGTGGTGGAGAAGATAGTGTTTGATATAATATTGTCTTTGCTTAAAAATATTGTGTCAAATAGAGCAGCAATGTAGCAAAGAATATGGCATAGTACACACACAAATTAACAAGGCAAATATTGTACGATTGCTTATGTTGAGTGACTATGCGACTAGGGAACATTCGTGAAGTCTGTAGCAACTTTATCAGTGGGAAGAGGAAATGCAATAATGGATTCCAGGGGATAGGAAGGGGGGGGGGGGGGGAGGACTGTATATTCACGACGTGCGTGCATGGTGTGTTTTCTGGAAGGCTTGTTTGTTACACAGACTGGTCTTAATATGAATTAACTTGTGGTTTGGGAACGGGGTCGAGGTCTCTCTCTCTCTCTCTCTCTCTCTCTCTCTCTCTCTCTCTCTCTCTCTGAGTTCTGTTCGCACTCTGTCGCGACCGTCTTGCGCAATCTCTTTTCGCCTCTGCCCCATGCCTCCCCCACTTCACCCCACCTCGTCACCTCCTCTCACGCTTCACCTCCCCCACCCCACCCCCCATGCCCCCTGCCTCTACCCCCTCCCACCTCACTCTCCGCTTAACCGCCTCCTTTCTTCTAAGGGCCTGACAGTTCAGAGCGCACCAGCACTCTAGGAGATTCCTGGGAGATCTATAACCTGCACATAGATATCCTAACTGCCATAGGACAATGTCCAGACGGGTCAGCGACTCATGTATACAAATGCGATCCTCCTCCCCCGCACGTTGCCTTGGTGGTGGGAGGAGTAAGGAGGCGGCGGGGGGGGGGGGGGGGGGGGGAGTAAGGTCGGGTAGGGGGGGGGGTTGGTGGGGAAGAAGGGGAGATTACCAACCTTCATCCATCGCTGACTCCACCATTAGTGGAGAGTTCTTTGTCACATCAACTAACGGTCACGTTTGGGACGAGGCCCTGATTAGAGCGTGGGTGAAAATGTTTTGAAGTAAGAGTTTTTCCCTTTAATCTGACCTACGCGTGGTCAATGATATACTTTTGATCAGATTAGTCTTTCAGTTCCAGCGTTTGACTTGGCTTGGATTTGTACTTTGGGCATTTTAATTTCGTTCTTTTTTTTTAAACATGCACGTAGCCCTGATATGTGCTTCGTGGTCGGCTCGCCTCGAAATATATGACTTTCACTTGTGAGCTGACCTGTATTGAAATGTAAGTTCGAGAAGAAACCGATGATAAAGGTCGTGGGTGGGTGGAGAGTGGGAGATGTAGGCAGAGATGTGGTTGAATATGTGTGTGGGACAGTAAACTCGTAATTTGGGTGGGTATGTGTATGCAACAGGTGTGGGTGGATATGTGTGTTGGACAGATAACTAATAATATGGGTGTGTATAAGTGTACGTTATGTGTGGATGAACATGTGGGTTGGACATGTCGACAGGGAACTGTTGATATGGGTGGGTATGTGTGTGTGTGTGTGTGTGTGGAGGGGGGGTGGGGGCAGGTGTGGGTGAATATATCGGTGTGGAACAGGAACTGATAATATGGATGGGCATGAGTGTGGGGCATGTGTGGGGGAGCAGATGTCTGAGCGGAGTGTGGGGGGCGGGTTTGGGTAGATACGTGTGTGGTAGACAGGTGTGGATTCATATGTTTTGTGGAGCAGGGAACTGACCATCTGGGTGGGGATGTATGTGGGGATGTGTGAAGGGACAAGTATGGGTGGATAAGCCAGTAGGGCAGGAACTGCTGATGGATTGTTATGTGTATTACCATACGGGAGGATGTGTGTGTGTGTGTGTGTGTGTGTGTGTGTGTGTGTGTGTGTGTGTGTGTGTGTGTGTGTGTGTGTGTGTGTGTGTGTGTGTGTGTGTGTGTGTGTGTGTGTGTGTGTGTGGGACAAGCCCATCCTCCTTCCCCCTCCATCCCTCTACTTCTTCTTGAACCTACCCCTACGCGACCTCACACACACCCTCTCCCAAAAGCCATCGCCCCAACCTCTCTTTCCTACAGACACACTTCTCCCTGACCCTTTGTCCTCTCCCCGCTGGGGGTACAGACAGTAGTCCTGAGAAGATTAGCTCCTGTGGATGAAGGAATGACCGAGGTCTGTAACCTGCAGATGGAGAATATCCTGACCAGAGCCAAGCGGACGCGCAGACTGTTCAGTAAATCATACATACAAATGAGCTCCCCCCCCCCATCACCCTCTCCCCCACCGCATCTGAACCTTGCTAGGCAGGGACGGGAGGAGGTAGGGAAGGGGTGGTAATGGAGGGGATGGGAATGGATATGGAAGAGAAAAAAGAGAGGCAAGGAAAAAGTTTCTATCTCTGACACGTCTGCCGGGTGTTATCTACGCTAGATCGCATGATAACGTTTAGAATGGGAGGGGGGGGGGGGGTGCGGGGGATGAGGTTGCGAGTTTAGACAGGAAAGAAGACGAAGGGGATCAGAACAAAATGGACAGTGGGGCAACAAGAACAGAAGAGGTGGGTGGATAGATTATAGTCTTCATGAAACGAAATATTGCCTCATTGCTTTTTGTCTACCTGTTGCCCCAGTGACATTGTCATGTGAGTGGGAAAAACAGAGTTTTGCAAAACGACATTAAGGCAGTTTAAAAAAAAAATCATCCTTTTTTTTTTTTTAAGTTGCCCCAAATGTCATTATCAGACAAAAGGAAGAAATAATCTTTTCTTTTTTCCTTTGTTTAAGAATTGACATTGGGGCAACAGAAAAAGTCTGAACCTTTTCTTTTCTTTTTTTCCTTTGTTTAAGAATTGACATGGGGGCAACAGAAAAAGTCTGAACCTTTTCTTTTCTTTTTTTCCTTTGTTTAAGAATTGACATGGGGGCAACAGAAAAAGTCTGAACCTTTTCTTTTCTTTTTTTCCTTTGTTTAAGAATTGACATGGGGGCAACAGAAAAAGTCTGAACCTTTTCTTTTCTTTTTTTCCTTTGTTTAAGAATTGACATGGGGGCAACAGAAAAAGTCTGAACCTTTTCTTTTCTTTTTTTCCTTTGTTTAAGAATTGACATGGGGGCAACAGAAAAAGTCTGAACCTTTTCTTTTCTTTTTTTCCTTTGTTTAAGAATTGACATGGGGGCAACAGAAAAAGTCTGAACCTTTTCTTTTCTTTTTTTCCTTTGTTTAAGGATTGACATGGGGGCAACAGAAAAAGTCTGAACCTTTTCTTTTCTTTTTTTCCTTTGTTTAAGAATTGACATGGGGGCAACAGCAAAAGTCTGAACCTTTTCTTTTCTTTTTTTCCTTTGTTTAAGAATTGACATGGGGGCAACAGAAAAAGTCTGAACCTTTTCTTTTCTTTTTTTCCTTTGTTTAAGAATTGACATTGGGGCAACAGAAAAAGTCTGAACCTTTTCTTTTCTTTTTTTCCTTTGTTTAAGAATTGACATGGGGGCAACAGAAAAAGTCTGAACCTTTTCTTTTCTTTTTTTCCTTTGT
>CM065716.1:46066855-46079355 GCA_033310375.1 Conus canariensis | reverse complement strand
AACTCCAGCTTTCTCTACCTCTCTTACCCGCCCTCCAAGCCCACAGAGTGCAAATCTCCAAAGAGTGACTGACCATTGTTATAAGCCTGACCAAATCTCAGACACTATTGGCAACTGGCCGGCAGTACCACATTGGTTCGCAGCACCGCAGTGCCTTTTATACATCAGTTTCGGACTGTGTGCTATTGGGCACATTTTTTTTCCTGAACTGCAGCGCCACACCGGAAGGTGACGGGATTGAGTCAGATGGAAAGTTTCCGATGTTGGAAACCAGACTGGCTGCTTGCAAGGATGAAGGTATCCAGCGTCAATGTTGAAGCGTCACCGCTTGCCGGTACGTCTAAAGCCCGCCTTAGACTAAAGGCAACACTGAGGTATTTGTGAAGTTGTAGCTTTGCTGACCTGCTGTTTAAGTGGTTTTTGTGACTAGGTGAAAGACGATCCCAAAGCGATCAGTTTCCCAGTGCCTACCTGCATTAGCACAATCGAAAAGAGAGTGGCGAAGAATGACGATATGGTTTGGACCAGGACAAGCGAGTTAAATGAAAGTGGCCATGCCACGCAGAGTCAGTGTTTTCATGTCATGTTATCGAAAATTTGGTGAACAAATATTAACAAAATTCTCTGAATACAAAATAAAAGTATTACTTTTCCTCGAAATAGTAGGAAAAAAATTCTACGGAGAGCTTGACAGCAGAAGGTCAGCGGAGAATAAACCTCGCTCAGACAAGTGTTTCGCCCCAAGCACAACAAGAACAACAAGAACAATAATAACAATAATGATAATGATACTAGTAGTAGTATATACTACTACTACTACTACTCTACTACTACTACTACTACTACTGTTCATTATTATTATTATTATTATTGTTTTCTTTGTTACTAGTACTACTGTCCATCATTATTATTATTGCTACTACTACTACTACTACTACTGTTCATTATTATTATTATTGTTAACATTGTTACTATTGTAGTAGTAGTAGTAGTAGTTTGTATGATGATATTGATAATAACAATAATAATAATGATGATGATGATATCATCATCATCATTATCATTATAACCATCATCATCATCATCATCATCATCATCTATCATCGTCATGTCCTAAGATGTATTCTATGTGCTGGACGAACCGAGAAACGTTCGACCGACGCGCCGTGAGTGGTAAACACATGCTGAAAAAGCTTAACAAAAACCCGGAAAAGCATCCACGGTATATAATCGTCATGAAATTGCCTTAAACAGTCACACTGTAATAAAAAAAAAAAAAAAAAAATCCACGGTCTAACATCGTCATGAAATTGCCTTAAACAGGCACACTGTTATAAGAAACAAAATGTCAGGTAGGAGAAAAGTAAAAAAAAAAAAAAAAAAAAAAAAAAAAAAAAAAAAAATTCTTAGCATTACTCGTATCATGATCAGACACCACATACCCTGTAGATGCTGACAGTATACCGTTTCATCACGAGAGAGCATAACAAACCGGAACAAAAAAAAAAAAAAAAGAAAGAAAAAAAAGCCTTCTTCCTCGCGCCCTCACCGTGGGGTTTGATGACGAAGTCGGGACTTTGTGCAAGGGAAACTTGCTGGGGTCACAAATTGCTATTCCCAACCAGACTCATTTGTCAAGCGTTTGGCATGGCCAAAGGAGCTGTTTACAAACTCGGAAAGAACAATTTCCCCCGCCCACTGCAGACACTCGGGCGAGACAGCATACCCGGAGTCTGGGCAGAGGGAGAGTGCGGTGGGAATAACGACGGGATTGGTGTGGGTTGGGTATAGTAGATGGCTGTAGTGATGTCAAACGACCTGACTGATGGATGACGTTACAGGTCGCGGAAGAAAACTTGCAACCTGATTCGTATCACGACCACGTCATACATAGACTCTCTCTCTCTCTCTCTCTCTCTCTCTCTCTTCTCTCTCTCTCTCTCCCCTCTCACTCTCTCTCTCTCTCACTCTCTCTCTCTCTCTCTCTCTCTCTCTCTCTCTCTCTCTCTCTCGTCTGATTTATATCAGTATTTATCTATCCTCTCTCTCTCTCTCTCTCTCTCCTCTCTCTCTCTCTCTCTCTCTCTCTCTCTCTCTGTGTCTCAGTCAAGTCTGACTTTCTATTAGTAGCTGTCTATCTGTCAGTCAGTCAGTCTGTCTGTCTGTCTGTCTGTCTGTCTTTTTCTCTCTTCTCTCTCTCTCTCTCTCTCTCTCTCTCTCTCTCTTCTCTCTCTCTCTCCCATCCAGCGACAGGAGAACAGGTTCGAGTCATTAGAAGCTCGCATGGAGCTCATGAGACAAGACCTTAGTGCAATCAAAAAAGATATTGGTCTTGTCAAAATGAAATGTGACGAAATAGATAAACGCTGTGGTAAACTGGAAAGTGACAGTAACAAGTGCTTCTCTTTACTTCAAGATATCACGGCTGATATCAATTAGCTGTATGCAGAGAGAGAAAGCAGCAAAAAAGAAATGCAACTACTCACAAAAACAACCAGCGAGACCACCAAGCAACTAACACGACTGAGGGAGGAGGTGGACAGACTGGAGGGGTTCTCCAGACGAGACAACCTCCGTATGTTTGGGGTGCCTGCAGCAGATGGGAGGGAGACCTTCGACTCCTGTGCCAGAGCAGTGACAGACATCCTGAACAGCGTGGAGACGGACAAGACGTGGACAACGGACGACATTGCTCGGGCCCATCGTGTAGGCCAGAGCAGAAATGGTGGACCCCGGCCTGTTATTGTCAAATTCAGCAGGTGGAAGGACAAAATGTCAGTTATGACAAACAAGGAATTCCGTGCCAGACTGAAGGACAAGGGAGTAACTGTAGCCAATGACCTCACCCACCAGCAAGCCAGTATTGTCGCCGAGGCCAAGAAAGAGGGTAAGGTGGCTTTCTTCAGAAAGGGGCAGTTAGTAGTGCAGCCCAGACGACCTGACCCAAGAACGTATGCGGAGGTGTTGGATTCCGACTCTACGCGGTCATCAACAACAGCGGCTGCCCCCCTGCGTGACACTGTAAACAAACAGGTCAGAGGTGACAGTGTACCGTGCGGCACAGCCAACGCCGGGGATTCCCCTACTCGTCCGTCGCCATCTCGGCAGGCCGGCAGCCCAAGGTCATCACGTGCAAGTCGTGATGGCAGCGGGTCACGGCAGTCGGGCGTGCGGGAGTTTTTTCAACGCACGCAATCAAGGCCAGGAAACACCTCGGATAGCACGCCTGTGAACAAGACCCCAGGCAGGTACCCACTTCCTCGTCGTTCAGACAGGAACGTTAAAAAACAATAGGACAGGCTTGGCCATCCATGTGATTTGAAATTCCTGACTTTCAATATTGAAAACTTGTACACGAAACTGACCGATATCTCTTTCATAAAATACATTGAACTATTTGATTTCGTTTGCTTGACAGAAACTTTTGTGGATAACACTTTTGACTATTCTGGAATCTTCATTAACTTTTTGAAATATTATGTACCTGCAAAAAAGTTATCAAAACAAGGAAGAAATTCTGGTGGGTTACTGTTTTTAGTACGCAGATGCTACCAACACTATATAACACATATAAAGATTGATTGTGAAAATACTGTGGTTGTGAAATTAGATAAGTGTGTTTTTAAGGTCGATAAGGATGTGCTTATTATTGCAACATACGTTGCTCCGGAGAACAGTCCTTTATACAGTAACAAAATGCAAAAAGATGGAATTGTTTTACTAGAAGAAGCTATCCTGAACATTATGAATGAGGAAGAGTTATATCTTGTGATCTGTGGGGATCTAAATGCGAGGACAGGGTGGAAGCAACCTAACTGGAATGAAGTACTTACCTGTTCTCCTACTGATGATGTCGATGATAATGATGTTGATATTTATAACCGACAGTCAAAAGATTTGTTGATCAATAACTTTGGTGAGTCTTTGCTGAATTTGTGTTTTATGTTGGACTGTATTATTGTGAACGGTGCATGTGTTGGTGATTTTGATGGTCAGTTTACATATGTTTCACCACATGGTACTAGTGTTATTGATTATTTTATAATCACTAAAGGGCTGTTTTCAAGTAATTGTCATTTACATATTGGAGACCGTGTGGATTCTTGGCATTTGCCAGTCGAGTTTACTTGGAAATGTGGTCTTGATTGTATAGACAATTTTAGAACTGTAGAGAATGAGGAAAATTGTATCGTGTGGTCTGAAGATTATTTGTTAGAGTACACACATGAGTTAAATTCACATGTGTTCCACAGCCATATCCAAGAAGCTGTTCAAGCTCTCTCAATCGATGTCAACACTTCTCTAGATATATTTGTTAAAACATTGTATGGAGCTGCTGCCTCCATGATTCGAACTGTAGGCAATAAGAAGAAAAACGTAAATGAATGGTATGATAAACAATGCGCCCAAAAGAAAAGAACGGTCCGACGTTACCTTAAACTATTCCAAAGGTCAAAAAAGAGTAATGAGCAGCACAGAGATAAGTATGTGGATGAAAGGAGACTATATAAAGAACTTTTATTCTGCAAGAAAAAAGAATTTGACAATGAAAGGATAATTAAATTAAAACAGTCAACCAACGACCCCAAGGTATTCTGGAGAATAATCAGATCTGTGAACAGAAAAAATGTAGTGCGCAATGATATTTCTATGGACCAGTGGTACGAACATTTCCACAGGATATTTAATATGATGACACCTGGGCTGGATCAAGAGGAAATCTTAGCAGCAGAACTAATGGACAGTTCAGACGAGCCACTTTTTAACGACCCTATTTCTCAGGAAGAAGTTGCATCTAGTATAAATAAACTTAAAGCCGGTAAAAGTTCTGGTACTGATATGATACTTGGTGAAATGCTTAAACATGCCAATGAAACGGTAATTAAATTTCTCGTAGTGCTTTTCAATAAGATATTTGAACAGGGCATTTTTCCAAAAGACTGGTGTAAATCCATTATTATTCCAATTTACAAGAAAGGGGATGCTAATCTACCAGATAATTACCGTGGTGTGGCATTAACAAGTATCGTGAGCAAAGTGTACACATTTATTCTGAATAAGCGACTTTCACGATGGGCAGAAGATGAAGGAAAATTAGCTGAGGAACAAGGTGGGTTTAGAGCAGGATATAGTACAATTGATCACATTTTTACTTTACACTCGGTCGTTGAAAAATATTTAGCAAAACATTCTAAGCTCTATGTAGCTTTCGTCGACTTAAGGAAAGCATTTGATTCTGTTGACAGAAATGTCTTATGGCATGTGTTAAGGAGAAGTGGCGTTGATGGAAAAATGTATAAAGCACTTCGGGGAGTTTATGACTCAGTCATTGCATGTGTAAGAGATAAGCATTCATACTCTGATTTTTTTGATTGTCCGAGAGGAGTAAAACAAGGATGTGTACTCAGCCCAATTATGTTCTCCTTTTTTGTCAATGAATTAGCCGTAGAATTAATCAGGGAAGGAAAGCACGGAATCCAGATGGTACCAGGAACTTCAGAATTATTCTTATTGCTTTTTGCAGACGACGTTATTTTGCTCTCAGATACTGTTATAGGTCTACAGAATCAGCTGAACAATCTGAAAAAAGAGGCTGACAGATTACGTCTAGAAGTGAATCTAGATAAGACTAATATTATGGTTTTCCGTAAAGGTGGTTATCTTGGAATAAGAGAAAAATGGACATATGGAAACGAAGATATAAGAGTAACAAACACATACAAATACTTAGGCTTGATATTTACAACAAAGTTAAGTATGAATGCTGCCCTTCTAGACATGAGTAGAAAAGGTAAATTGGGCGTTATTGAAATTCTAAAATCACTAAAGAAACTACATACAATTGATCCTTCCCTATTCTGGAAGCTTTTTGATACTCAGATTGAGCCCATATTGACTTACGCAGCAGAAGTATGGGGGTTAGAAGATACAGGGTTAATAGCAAAAGTACATACTTTTGCCATTAAACGATTCCTGGGTATACCACTACACTCTTCAAATAAAATGAGTTACGGAGAAACAGGAAGATATCCTTTGCTCGTTCGAACTGCTGTAAAATGTGTTAAATACTGGCTGCGGCTGGTAAAACTACCAACTAATAGAATATGTAGGCAAGCCTATGCTATGTTGTTATTACAATTAGAAGCAGGCAAATACAATTGGGCATCAAAAGTTAGGAACACTCTAACAGAAAATGGTTTTGGTGTAGTATGGTTGTGTCAAGGTGTTGGCTCGGAGGAGGGGTTTATATCAGAATTTAAGGAAAGAATTGTTTCATGTTACAAACAAAATTGGCACTCAGAAATTGAAGATAATGATAAATATGAGTGGTACCGTTCTTTTAAAATTACGTTTGAAGCTGAGAGGTATCTAACTTTGATAACGAATAAAAAGATGAGGGAAGATCTGGTAAAGTTTAGATTAAGAGTGCATGGTCTAGGCGCTGCAAAACACTGGTTTATGACCAACGAACGAAGTGTTGACTGCCCATTGTGCGGTCACAATAAGGAAGATGAAGTGCACTTTCTTTTTCATTGTTGCTTCTTGTCAGATATTCGCCGAAAATATTCTTTTTTCAATATGACTCATGTCGAGCCTACAGTAAGTGGTTTAATTAATCTTTTGGCAACAGATAATGATGCAACTATCATTGGTCTTGCTAAGTATTTAACTGATGCTACCAAGACGAGAAAAAAGAAGCTAGAACTTAATGACAACAGTATTGTAATCTAATGTTCCTTGTTTTGTCTTAGTATGTTCTTTTGTATTTAGTGGACGGCCATGTAGTCTCAGTGTGTGTGTGTGTGTGTGTGTGTGTGTGTGTGCGCGCGCGCGCCCCTTGCGCTTGCGCTTGCGCTTGCGCACATGAGCTTGCGTGCGTTTGGAACAGCAAGGTCGGGAATGGAGAAGGGAAAGGTGGGGTGTGGAAGGGGAAGGGGGGGGGGGGAGGGCGATCGGGCGGTCCGGGATCTGTCGGATTAGAGGGTGAGGTTGGGAGGAGGGATGGAAAAATGTGAGCTTGCGTTTACTGTTTATGTTTGTTCGTGCAAGGTGAGAGAAGGGATTGGGAACTGGGTTTTGGAACTAAAGGGACGGGAACGGTAGCGTAGGAAAGGACGTTCTGTACGGAAGTCCTTTAATCAGATTTGATCGTTTACGTGTGAGTAGTTTGATATAAATATCTGTACCATCCTGACAATGTGAGCGATTCTTTAATCCTTTACGTTATGATGTTTTTGTTTATGTCATCATTTAGTTTCCTTTTACTTTAATGATACAGTGTGTATTTTCTTTATACTTTCATGATGCAATGTGTCCAGAAGTATGTATACCCCCCTTGCCTTAATGGCCCCTATAGCTGAAGGCAATAAATCATCAAAGCGTCAAAGCGTCTCTCTCTCTCTCTCTCTCTCTCTCTCTCTCCTCTCTCTCTCTCTCTCTCTCTCTCTGTGAAGTCTGACTTTCTATTAGTATCTGTCTGTCTGTCTGCCTCTCTCTCTCTCTCTCTCTCTCTCTCTCTCTCTCTCTCTCTCTCTCTCTCTCTCTCTAACGCATTGAGGTTTAGAAGCGAATGTCAAGTTTGTGAAATGTAAAGCATGGAAAATATCCATTTTGTCTACCTCCTCCTTTCCTCCTTTCACCCTCCTCATCCATTATCCGTCCTCAACTCACTGAATCTCTTTCCCTCCCCCGCAACTCCCATTTCCATTTGTTACCTCCACGTCCTGTGGCCAAAGACCGATGTACTTTGAACTCTCTCTCTCTCTCTCTCTCTCTCTCTCTCTCTCTCTCACTCTCTCTCTCACTCTCTCTCTCTCTCACTCTCTCCTCTCTCTCTCACTCTCTCTCTCTCTCTCTCTTTAAGTGTGTGTGTGTGTTGTGTGTGTGTGTGTGTGTGTGTGTGTGTGTGTGTGTGTGTGTGTGTGTGTGAGTGTGTGTGTGTGTGCGTGTGTGTCTGTGTCTGTGTCTGTGTCTGTGTGTGCGTGCGTGTGTGTGTGCCTCTCTCTGTCTGTGTCTGTGTCTGAGTGTATATCTGCGCGTCTGTATCAATGTGCGCGTGCGCGCGCGCGCGCGCGCGCGTGTGTGTGTGTGTGTGTGTGTCTGTCTGTCTGTGTGTGTGTCTGTGTGTGTGTCTGTGTGTGTGCGTGCGTGCGTCTGCATGTGTGTGTGTGTTTGTGTGTGTGCGCGCGCGCACGCACGCACGCGCACACGCGTTGCGCGCTTCGTAGCCATCAATCTTCCCATCACAATGAAAGCCAACAAGGTCTCGCACAATAAGACACGACGTGGTATTACAGCGCTCGCCCCCAAAGAGTGGGATAATTACGCTGAGAGGCCCCGCCTCATTGTTGGCTCTGTCATCTGCCTGTCAAGACTCTCGCTGTTTTCTTTGTGTGTTAGCTTGTTTGTTTGTTTGTTTTTTTCAAAACTTCTTTTGAACGGGCTTTAATCTAGCACTGTTCACCTCGGCTCCATCATGCAAACACACCCATCATCCATTATGTGGCGGTCTCACAAAACTGTTATTTATATGGTCGCCAAAGAGACGGTGCGTGGTTGCCCGAGTCATCGCCCTCCGTGAGGACGTGTGACTGATTCTTTTTTGAGGACGTGTCATGGATTCTTTGTAGAATACGCTGCGCTATCTCCTAATGATAAGATCAAATGTTTCAAGTCTTAACTGAATGCCATTTTTAGAATAATAGCGAAAGCAAAGAAGAACAGAAGAGAAATGCCAAACAGCATTATCATTGTTAGTTATTTCTGTTTCTTGGTCGTACTGAAAGTAGTTGATTGAAGTATTCGTGACTGTAGACAGCAGATTACAGAACATGTTTTCATCGCTGGCAAATAAAAAAAAGGATAAGGGTGAAGGTGAAGGTGAAGGTGAAGGCAAACAGTTTACACTGGTCGGGAAATTCAAGCGATCTGAAGGCCTGTCCTCTTTTAAGCTATGTGTTGGAGATGGGTGATATGGGTAGAAAACAATAGGTCTGATTCATTACACACATGCGCGCGCGCGCACACACATACACACTTGCACGCATGCACGCACGCAGGAATGCACGAGAGAGAGAGAGAGAGAGAGAGAGAGAGAGAGAGAGAGAGAGAGAGACAGACAGACAGACAGACAGACAGACAGACAGAGACAGACGGACAGAGAGACAGACGATCAGACAGACAGAGAGACAGAGAGACGGACGGACAGACGGACAGACGGACGGACAGACAGACAGAAAGGAATCTTGAGCAGGTGGACAGGGTGTGTGTGTGACCGTGATGCAAACACGCGCGCGCGCGCGTGTGTGTGTGAGTGTGTGTGTGTGTGTGTGTGTGTGTGTGTGTGTGTGTGTGTGTGTGTGTGTGTGTGCGTGCGTGCGTGCGTGCGTGCGTGCGTGCGTGTGTGCGTGCGTGCATGTGTGGGTGTGGGCGAGTGTATGTGTGTGTGTGTGTGTGTGTGTGTGTGTGTGTGTGTGTGTGTGTGTGTGTGTGTGTGTGCGTGTGTGTGTGTGTACGTGCGCGCCTATGATGTTGGGGATAAAGTTTATGTAAAACAAACAACACTAAAATACATACATCGGTTTTGTTTGTTTCTTTCTTTGGTTTTTGACGCCCAATGTTTCGTGCTCCATCTGTGGTACTACTTGTGTGCATTTCATTACGGCCACCGTATGCACAGCCACACAGAGATGAGTCTTATCATAGCCCAGTCGTCATGAGGCGACCCACCAGAGGAGACACTGTACTGCTGCCGAGTCATCAGTCTGAGTGATCTTCCAGTGGTACCTGTGCTGACCAAGCGCATGCAGAACAACACTAATTAATACGTCCCCTTCTACCTATTATAATAGATATATTCCGGGGGAAGAAAAAATGAAAAAGAAAAACAGATGAAGATAACACCTGTCTTTCCATTGCAAATGAAGCTACCTTCTTCTCAGTTTATGGGTCAACGAAATAGACTGAACTGTTGAGCTGACTGATGGGCAAAATTGCTTTGGCCGTGCCCATCCGCGTCATCTGTCCCATGAAAACGGCGGGGTTACTCTTGCTGAACGCGAGCCCTAACTGATTATCTCCCTTGCATGATTCCGAGTATCGTCTATTGCTTTGTCGCACAGGCAGCATGAGTAACTCCCCTTCCTGACGGCGCCACCACGTCCGTCCAGCGTCAGTCCCTGAGAACTTGATGATGCTGACTACTTTGATATGAAGTGGCTTTGCACGTGAACATGAACAGGATTTTAAAACTAAGGTCAGCACAAGAGCAAGGCCTGAAGGGCTAAGGAATTTGAAACTTTTCCTTTGTGATCATCAATGTAGATGGAGATGATAAAAACGGTGCTTTTGAATTCCTTTCTGGTTTGAAACAACAAGACAGTGTTGTACTCTACACTTTCTCTTAATGATGTATCCTAAAGTCAACCAGGCCCGAGAGAAACAGGCACCTCCAATAAGGGTGAGGAAACTCGATCAACACTCTCAGGGACGCGTTTCCTATGTCGCTGAACCTCAGCTGTATAGTTCCAGTTTTCCCATTTGAATACACAGCACACTTAATTCTGGCTAGTAGCCGGTCGGGGGCGGAAGTAATCCCCGAAATAAATGCATCTGGCGGGATCCGAGCCCACGAGTCACATTCTGCTATTCCACGACACTAACCACTGCACCATGGATGTAAGAATATACTTCAAATTAGTCAAATCAACAACAACCACCGGGGGGGGGGGGGGGGGGGGGGGGGGGGGGGATGACGAAAAAAAAGTTGAAAATGCCTGGAATGCTAGCCTGCAGATTTGTCAGTCTTGAGTTCGCACTACTCTCAGAATCAAACCCTCTGTGTCTACCAAGCAGTAAACACACACACACACACACACACACACACACACACACACACACACACACACACACACACACACACACACACACGTAAGGCGACCGAAGGAATAGCATGGGCTCTATCCTCCATCATCCCGAGCCCCGGGGCATGGTGAACCTGGGACAGTTCACTGCCTCTTCGGTCATTAGGCTAAGGGACTTTAAGCTTCCTTTTTCTTAACCAAGACACTTTCATCTTAAAATGTTCGCACGTGAACTTCTCTTTTGCAGAAGATTGATCAATCACACACACACACACACACACACACACACACACACACACACACACACACACACACACACACACCTCTAATGTCTATCTATATATCTATCTATCTATCTATTTATCTGTCTGTCTATCTATCTGTCTGCCTCTCTGTCTTTCTGTCTATATATATCTCTATTTATCTATCTGTCTATCAATCTCTCTGTCCAGCCTTTCCAACGGAATTGCCTCATTTGCATACACAAAGATCCACGCGGGATCCATCAATGCCCCGCCCCCACCACCTACTCCCTCTTACTACCCTCCAGCCCTCCCCCACCCCACCCCACCCCCACCCCCCAAAAGAACAGTTGCAAAGATGCTGAACGCTGCTAATTGACAGGACAGAGACGGTCTTCAGAGACCCGCTGGGTGGTAGCGTGGGTGGGCGACAGTTAGCGGCGGAGCCGATACCGCCATCTGACAGATGTGACCGATGGGCCTGACCCTCCACGCTGCCGGCCTTTTGCATAGGGCGAGACAGGAAGTAGTTTGTCCATGAATGGCCTTTCACGTCCAGCTGAAAGAAGCAAGATGGATGGTCCGGGTCCTGCTTTGAGGCGGCTCTGGCTGGATATATACGGCGGGTCTAAGGTTGTGGCTGTGGATGTTTTTGTGGGTTGCTTTCCTGGACTCATACTTCTGACCTCCCTCGGTAGTCTTTACTTCCACATCGCTCACGCCTTGACTCAGACTAGATCTCTTCCAGTTCTAGCAGTGCATAAAGTAGCGAATTGATAGCAGGTGGGCGGTCGTAGGGCAGATAACCTACCAGAGGAGACACTGCACCGCTTCCGAGTCATCTCGCCCGTGTTACGGGAGACTGGAGTAGCTGGTTTATCAATGGCTTTCCACGCCCAGCTGGAGACCGTTCGGCAGAAGATCTTGGCCACGTCGTGGAGTTGTTTCACGGGGGGGAGCAGAAGCACATTTTATCATATTTTTTAGTACCAATCTGAAGAGTATCAGGCGATTGGTTTTAGTACCTATTGTACTGATGGGGAATCTGGCTTGATGCCATTAAACGAACATTGCGGGAACATCAATGTGCCACCAACAGTGACCTAGTTCCCTTTGGTTGCAACATAATATTGTCGTTCGTTATTGACTTCGTTGAAATTAAGCCGGTATCACCTTGGGGTAATTTTCACACTCATCGTTGCGTTGGATGTTAATTAGCTATTTGTTTAAGAGCATAGCTTCAAAACAAACAAGAAAGACACCCAACTGAAACAAAGAAAGAAAGAAAAAAAGAAAAAAAGAAAGAAAACATAAGTAACATGAAGAAAAAAACAACAAGAAGGGGACACTGGAGAGTGAGCATTCAAAACAAGCAAGAAACAAACAAACAAAGACA
>CM065716.1:46036556-46039056 GCA_033310375.1 Conus canariensis | reverse complement strand
TCACCACCAACCACCCCCCCCCCACCACCCCCTCTCCCCGCCCCTCCCTATCACCACCACTCCCCCCTCCCCCACCCCCCCACCCACACCCACACACACACACACACACCCCACACCCCATCAGCCATGGCTGGTATGTTTTCGACCGTGTCCGTTGATGTCTTTGTATTCGTCTGTTTTTCAGCAAGGTTACGCAGACCAAAGTATCCAACAGTGGATCTGTGGCGCGGATCCGGATTAAATGACGGATCGGAGATCTGGTTCAGCAACATTGTTATAATTTTTCCACTGACATGAACTCACGGAATATTCAAACCCTCTGTTAATACAAATGTTGACGTTCGGTAGTTGCCATATCCTATTTAAAGAATGCATTGGAAGTAACTCTGTTCTTCCGTACTTACAATTAGTTCCCCTGTCAGGAAAATGATCGGATCAAGATGACGCTCCTGCGCAACTCCGAATGCCCTGTTGATTCATTTTTTACTGTCTGTGCCCCCAAAGCGGCGCAAAGTGATCTATTAGGAACTCAACTATCGTAAACAAGATTGATTCGTCTGCCAACTGGCATTCTACAACCCGTCAGATCAGGCCGTGATATAAATAAAGGTCATAATAGGCCTAAGTCCGAAACATTTACTCCCCCCCTCCCTCCCCCCCCCCCCTTTTTTTTTTTTCCTCACCCAATATCAATAACAAGCAGTTTACAAGCAGGTTTTAAAACATGATCAATTTTTTTTTTTTTTTTTTTTTTCTTTTTTTTTTTTTTTTTTTTGGGGGGGGGGGGGCTGGTTCGTGTAGAATCGTGTGTTGTAGGTTTCCTAAAACAGTGTGGCAACAACGACAAAAAAAATAAAGGTACAAAAGTTAAATAATAGAGTCACGCTCCTGAACGCCCATTCGTTGACGCATGTGTATGTGGCAGATGGAAATCAGACTGGTTTAGTGTTTCGTGTCTGCTTAAAGTCCTTCAACACACAGTGAACACGAGAACTAGCTAAGAAAAGAGGCTTGCAAGCATAGTTGTTTTTTTTGTTTTTTTTAAGTTGTAATAATGAGAGAGAGAGAGAGAGAGAGAGAGAGAGAGAGAGAGAGAGAGAGAGAGAGAGAGAGAGAGAGATCCGATAGTGCTTTACGACCACGGAAGTTCTGTCCCCAACTGTCCAACCAATCTCGGATATCAACTTAGCTGATTACCCTTGTCTTGTCCTACACGATTCGAACAGGTTACATCTTATAATGTCAACTGTCGATTTCTTTTCTGCTAATGCTTCTGACTGGGACAGAACTCCGCTTCTTACCGTGATTGTTTTTGTTCACATGCGTTCATGCACAGGCCACCCAACGGTTCTCCAACTATCGTCTCCTCCAAAAGTGTGAAGAATTCTGTTTCGTAATAACAGAACCATTTGTCATGCACCATGTCTTTTATTTGTAGCCGACTTTCGTCTGTTGGGCGAAACATATATATATATATATATATATATATATATATATATACAGACTCGTCATCATCTTCCCATTCATCTAAACCTACTCCTCCTCCTCCTCGTCCTCCTCATCTCATCCTCCTCCTCCTCCCCCTCCTCCTCCTCTTCCTCCTCCTCCTCCTCCTCCTCTCCTCCTCCTCCTCTCCTCCCTCCTTCCTCCTCCTCCTCCTCCTCCTCTTCCTCCTCCTCCTCCTCTTCCTCCTCCTCCTCCTCCTCTCCTCCTCTCTCCTCCTCCCTCCTCCCTCCTCCTCCTCCTCTCCTCCTCCTCCTCCTCCTCTCTCCTCCTCCTCCTCCTCCTCCTCCTCCTCCTCTCCTCACATCCTAACCTTCTTTCTCTTTCTCCTTCTTTCCATCTCTCCCCTCTCTGACCTCTTTGCCCTCCTTCGACTGATTCTGCTTTTTTCGATGACCCCCCCCCCCCCTCCCTCCTCCCTTCCCCCGCCCTTCTCCTCCCTCCTCCCTTCCCCCCGCCCCTTCTCCTCCCTCCTCCCTTCCCCCCCGCCCCTTCTCCTCCCTCTCTCTTCCTGTTGATCCCAGGTTGAATTATTTCCAGGAGAATTTGTTAAAAAAAAAAAAAGGTGTGTGTGTGTGTGTGTGTGTGTGTGTGTGGTGTTGTGTGTGTGTGTGTGTGTGTGTTTTCTCTCTCTCTCTTTCTCTGTGTGTGTGTGTGTGTGTGTGTGTGTGTGTGTGTGTGTGTGTGTGTGTGTGTGTGTGTGTGGTAAGGAGGAAAAGGGGGAAAGATAGTGTGCAGAGCAAAGTGAGGGGAGGAGGGGTAATTGCGACCTCCTTCTCTCTCTCTCTCTCTCTCTCTCTCTCTCTCTCTCCTCTCTCTCTCCACTCCTCTCTCTCTCTCTCTCCTCCTACTCCTCTCTCTCTCTCTCTCACTCTCTCTCTCTCTCACTCCTCTCTCTCTCTCTCTCTCTCTCTCTCTGAAGAGAAGACAACCAACATATGAAAATAGAGTTACAAAACTGCCAAATGCATGGAACAAAAATACATATTATTATCAC
>CM065716.1:46024056-46026556 GCA_033310375.1 Conus canariensis | reverse complement strand
CTGCTCCACTGTTCCCAAAAAAAAAGTTTTTTTTATTCTTTCCAATCTTTTAATTTCAGATATTAAGTGTCAAGATTTTTAAACGGATGTTGTAAGTGAAAAAAAAGTAATTTTATGCGATTAGAACTAAAACAAAACAAAGCAAAGTAACAGTGGAATGGAATTATTGCCTTCAACTTACAACAGAAATATCCATGTTTGGTACTGACCTGGCTCAGGTCTGCGAAATAACTTTTTTTTTTCTTGTTAACAGGAACAAGAAAGAAAATCCCTGACTGACGACTGTTATTCCGCCCTGACTAGACACATATTTTCTTTAAAGCTGAAACCTGACACTCTCTACAAATCCTCCCGAACCAAGGCTGTCGTTTGTCCCGTCCTTGTATTTGCGGTCAGCTGCGGTTTTATGGACTGTCCGGCCTCAGGACACCACGTGCAGTCAGACAGACTGCTGAAGAAAGCCACCTCCACGGAAAGTCCCCGTATTGATAAAGAGCCTGCACTCTGTCAAGCAAGGTGATAAGGGTCTCTGGGTGATTAAGAACAGGAGTGACCGTGTGCTAGGAGGAGGGGTGAGGGTGGGGGGTGACGATCAACGTGGACGGGTGGAGTGGCGGGCCTTGGGCTGCAGACGACAGGGTCAGTTGCTGAGTCAGCGTTCTGTCAGTCGCCGCGATGAGCTGGAAAGAAGGAAGGATCCAGTGTTAATCTTTCAGGTCTATAAATACCTGCAGTCTTCTGTATGACAATCAGACACGCTTAATTCTCTTGTCCATGTGTACAACCTGCAGAAAAGCTATTGACTTTTTTCAATGTTACAAAATGAATCGACACACAACGAGTGGATAGTTTTTTGGTGTTTTCACTTCAATTCGGAAACACATTGGCAGACACATGAACGTCGAGCATGTGAAGAATGTCTCAAGTCTATTTTTCACACAGCAGTCACTCTTTTCTTTTCCACTGAAACTTCAATTTTTTCCCGTTGCAATCCTACATTGATAATCTATAACCTCATGAACAAAAAACACAAAACATCAGTGGAACTTTTGGTGTCTCGGGCGATCACAGAAACAAAAGGAAAACAATCACCGATTTGAACAAACTGACCACAGTGTGGCACAGTTTCAACTGTGAGGCGTGTATGCCCTAAGAAAAGATGCTTAGTAACGCTTTGCGTATGGCTTGCACCACACTTTGCAACACAAAACTGTCAACGCTATTTCGTCAAAAGAGTTGTTGGTCACGTGCTGGGAGCAGCTGGGTGAAGACTGCTTGTGTATTTCTACTGTCTGTCACTTTGACTGTCTGTTCTTTGATGACAACCGATACTCTGTTCAACAGTTCTAACTCTTGCTTCTAGTTTGAAAAATTACCATTTCAAACAGACTGTGAGACTGAAACTGACTAAATTAGAAGGCATCGGTAGAGAATAACAATCCTGCTTCATTTTCAATGCAACATGTGGTCAGTGGATAGTCATGAGGAATGTTCAGCGACAGAATTCACAAGTGTTTGTACAATGCTATAGGGGTGGGGGGATCTAAATTGTTGACCACTCTTTTTTGCTCCGCATCAGTGGTATATATGAAGGAATAAAGACAGTGACCGTGGCAGCATCAAGGTAAACTTATACACCGACCGAAAACACGAACGCCTGCGCTGTTAACATACACGGGTATCCAGACGCAGAGTGAAAAAACGACAAGAATCTATCACAGTGAGACAAAGTTGATCAAACTGGAGGGAAAACATTGCGAAGAAGTGCCCCTCTTTCCCTCTGAAGAGAGAAAACACCAGAAACACGCAAGTGTTCACTCGAAGAGAAGAAGCAATGGAAGCAACAGGCTACAGAACTGGCAGGAACACGCTGAACACCGTCAAGTCTGCAGAAGAAGAAGTTTCTGAATGAACAGAAGTGTCCACGCCGACAAGAAGTTGAAAAAGAAGTCAAGTTGTGGTGTGGATCTCCCAGCAATGGGTCAGCCCACAGACTGCCTGTGGACACGTGCCGCGCTGTCCCTTCCGCTCTTCTGTCCCGTCCGCGGACTCCTGCCCCCCTTTTCTACTCACCATCGATCCGCCCCGGCCACGCTCTCCGGAAGAGGGGGAGGGATGACCTCATAGCCCGCTGAAGATGATCTCACTCTTTGCCTTCTGTCCGGCAGCCAGGAAACGGAGGCTGGTCGCACGTTGCGCCTCTCTCTCTCTCTCTCTCCCTCCCTCCCCCCCCTCTCTCTCTCTCTCTCCCCCCTCTTCCCCCCTCTCTCTTTCCTTTTTTCTCACAGAATCGTTGGGATTTCGCCACTTCTCAAAAACCAGCCCGCACGCCCCCAGTTTTGCCCTGTCGTGCCAGTCGCTTTCCTTGGGGTGACGTATCTTCAAGTGAGATGATAACCATACGGACGCAGGGGAAGAGGGGGGAAAGCACCTCTTTGCCAGTGTATAGTCATTACATGGTTATAGGATAGCCTCTTCTACTTTTGAATATCGAATCCTT
>CM065716.1:46019056-46021556 GCA_033310375.1 Conus canariensis | reverse complement strand
GCAGGGGGAAGTAAGACGGGTAGGGGTGTATTCATCGGCCATGACGATGACAAGACAAAGAGATTAAGCGCACTATTAATTAGAAAAGAAAAAAATACTCGCATATCAAGACAAAAGCCGAGCTGAGCTTCAAAATATACCATTCACTGTTCAAAATGAACACGCTGGTCACGATTTTGTTTCACTAGTCACGATTTTTTTTCTATGCTGTTCCAACAAAGAGATGAAGTGCACTATTAATTAGAAAAGAAAAAAAAAGTACTCACATCTCAAGACAAAAGCAAAGCTGAGCTTCAAAATATACCATTCATTGTTCAGAATGAACACGCTGGTCACGATTTTTATTCACTGGTCACGATTTTTTTTCTATGCTGTCCCATCTTCTGTACCACCTCAATGGCAGTGTACCCACGCCACTCATTCCGACACCCCGTCCACAGCCACGACCCGGTCAGTCCCGCCGCAGCCCCGGCACCGGCAATCCACTGGGAGCAGTCAACGTCATGTCGTTAAGAGGCAACACATCGGTGTAGACACTGCACTGCTGCCGAGTCACTTCGGTGGTGTTCAGTGGCGGCTGTTCTGATCCAACATTCGCAGGACGCCACCAACTAAGCCCCCTACTGACGACAATACTTGCTTTGTCGCGAAGCCGGCGGGAGTGAGCTCTCCCTCCGGAGGGCGCCACCACGTCCGTCCAACGACAGCCTCCATGGACTCGCCGACACCGGTGACCCCGACAGAATCAAACCAAGGCCACAGACATGGAGAGGACATCAAAACTGAGGTCACCATGAGAGCAGGGCATGAAGGGCCACAGAATTTGATACTTTTTTTTAATGCTGATCGATGAGAATGAGGATGATGAAGATGATGCTACGGATTTCCATTCCTGTCTGAGACTGTAAGACGGGGCTGTACTCTACGCTTCCTTTCATAATATATCCCGGCGTCAACCAGGCCCGAGAGATAAAAACACCTGCAGTGATGGTCAGGAAATTGGAGTAACACTCTCAGACACGCATCCATTAAGTGGATGAAACTCGACTGTGTGGTCCCAGACTTCCCAACTGAGCCCGTAGCAACTCAGCTCTAGGTAGGAGCCGGTCGGTTCAGAAAAATCCCACATGACTCCGATGGGAATCGAACCCACGACCTCCCAGCCGGGAGTCCGCGACACTAACCACTTCGCCACGGCAGCTGGTACTAATCCCGAAAGTTGACATGACAAAGAGAGAAAATAAACTATCTGTTGAAGGGCATTGGGCTTGTTGTTCACGACAATGACAAGACAAAGATGCAAAGTACACCACTTGTAGGGAGAAACTGCGTGCGCATACACGACAATGATAAGACAAAGCGACAAAAAATTACATTTGTTGGGAGAAACTGGGTGCGTATAAACGACAATGATTCTACAAAGAGACAAATTACACCATTGTAGGGAGAAACTGGGTGCTCCATTCACGGCAATGAAAAGACAAAGAGACAAATTACACCATTTATTGGGAGAAGCTGGGTGCGCCGTTCTCGATAATGACAAAATACAGAGACAAAGTACACCATTTTTAGGGAGAAACTGGGTGCGCCATTTACGACAAGGATAAGACAAGGAGAGAAAGTGCACCATTTGTTGGTAGAAACTGGGGGCACCATTCACGACAATGACAAGACAAGGAGAGAAAGTGCACCATTTGTTGGTAGAAACTGGGCGCACCATTCACGACAATGACAAGACAAAAAAGGAAGTAAATGATTTATTGAATGCAATTGCATGAGCCATTTATGACAATGACAAAACAAAGAGACAAAGTACGCCATCTATGGGTGCGCCATTCACACCAATGACAAGATAAAGAGAGACAGAAGAAAAAATGGGAGATAGTGGGAGCACCATTCACAACAATGACAAGATAAAGAGATAATTTATACAGGTTTTTCCTTTCTTTTCTCTTCGTTTTTTTTTTTTTCTTCTTTCTTTTTTTTTCTTTATTTTTTTTTGTTTTAGAGAGAGAGAGAGAGAGAGAGAGAGAGAGAGAGATTAGGTGCATCATTCGCGACAATGACAAGACGAAGGAGGAAAATACTTTATTGGAAAACAAATGGGCACGGATAATCACGCCAGTGATAAGACAACGAAACACGATATACAATACATCAAGAATAAACGGATAGTCCAAGACAAAGAGGAATACTACAGTGTTTATTGGGGAAAATGGACAGACCCTGACAAGACAAAGATCAAGATGCCTCATTCATTCGGAGTAACGGGCACATTAATTACAACAGTAATAGGACAAAGATACAAAATACATCATTATTTTTTTTTGTTGTTGGAAGAGATGAGTACACCAGTCACGTCATCGAGAAGACAAAGTGACAAAGTGCACCATCAATGCGGGGAAAATGTAAACGATATTCACGACACAAAGAAGACAAAGTGACAAAGTGCACCATCAATGCGGGGAAAATGTAAACGATATTCACGACACAAAGAAGA
>CM065716.1:45999056-46011556 GCA_033310375.1 Conus canariensis | reverse complement strand
CGGTAACCCCCCCCCCCCTCCCCTCCTCCTCCTTCCCCCACGACCCCCCACCCCCACCCCTCCTACACCACCCCCTACACACACACACACACACACACACACACACACACACATCTCCTGTCTAACCCCACCCACCCATTCTCCTCCTCTTCATCCACCCCTCATCTCCCCCTCCTCCTTCCCCACACTCTCCCCGTCGCTTGTATCAAGAAAGTGGCGGAGGCCATTCGACGCGTGCGTGCAGTCCTTTTTTTTTTTCTTTCATTCTGTATTTTTGTTTTATTATTTTTATCACAATGCCTGTCTGTTTTTTTCTTTCTTTAGTATCTTTATCTGTCCATCTCTCTGTCTTCTGTTGTTGTTTTTTTTCGTTCTGTCTTCTTCCTTTCTTTTTTCTGTCTGTCTGTTTATCTTTCATTTTTTTCTTTCTTCCTATTCTGTCTGTCTGTCTGTCTTTCTAAATCGTTTCTCTCTTTTTTTTTGTACTCTTTCTGTCATCGTTTGTTTTTTTGTTTTTTTTTTCCCTACTTTTTTGTTCTGTCTTTCTGTTATTTCAACGGTGTTTCTTTTATTTCATCTATCTGTTTTTCTTTTTGATTAGTGAGTAATTTTTTTTTCTTCATTGTTGTGTATTTCTTTTTTGTTTCAGTCTTTCCGTCTTTTTTTTCCCTATCTGCTTGTGTGCGTCTTCTTTCTTTTCTTTTTCTTTTTTTCTCTTTTTTTTTCTATTCCCACCTTTCTTCTTTTAGTCTTTCTTTTATTCTTTTCCGTCGTTCCTTTCTTTCTATCTCGACCCAATGTTTGTTACTTTCTTTCTTTACTTCTTTTCTTTTCTTTTCTGTTTCTCATGCCAGCACACACTCGTAATAAAAACATTACCCATCACATGTTCGTATACAAAGTGCTCTCTCTCTCTCTCTCTCTCTCTCTCTCTCCCACGCAAGATTAATAAGAATCCCTGATAAATAAAATAAAAAAAAACAATGAATAAGAAAATAATTTTAATTACTGTCTAGAGTTGGGAAGGGGGACAGGGGTGGTTAAGTATGGTGGTTGCTTAGGCTTCTATTTCAGTTGTTCATAATTTTTGTTAACCACCGTGAGCATGTCACTTCATAAACGAAAACAAAGTTTTTCACGCTACAGGAAGTAGTAATATGCACAGACAGAACGAGTTGCTTCCCTTGGACTTTTGTGAAATATGATATGGACAATGCGAAATGTCGACTCGTATGTACTTAGATAAATGTCAATTTTCGTTCCGAATGTAAACTGTTTCATAGAAAGGTTTAGTTCGAAATAGCAGTTTCACGATGCTCATGTTCAGAGAGAAATTTGTGATGATTTTTCGGAAGTAAACATAAATCCTCGGATCCCAGTCCGCTCACTGGATCCGCATTTAAATGTAATGGATCGGTTTGGGGGCCACCACATTGTTTCAACTTATTGGCGTTAAAATCTGGTCATCAGTTTTGTTTTGTTTTGTTTTGTTTTGTTTTCCATTGCTTTGCAGACTGACAGATAGTCAAATAAAGGGAAGCAGATGAAAACGTATCTTCTTCAGTGGAAGTAATAGTCGAAACGTGAGTAGTACTAGGTGATAGAGAAGATCAAACAACAACAACAACAAAACAATGATAAAAAATATAAGATCAAAACAGGAGGGGGAAAAGCTGGAGGGGGAAGTCAGGAAATCTCTCCTCCAAACTTCAAAACAAATCTTCCTGAATCCTTCTTCTTCTCTCTCCTTTACGTCCGTGGAGAATTATTGAAGTACCACGCTAAAGAACAGTTTCTCCATTTCTGTCAATTGTATGCAAAGGCTTAGGTCTGCGAATATTTCCCCAGACCACTTTGCAATGCTGTCAATCGTTTGTTGTTGTTGTTGTTGTTGTTGTTGTTGTTTTCTTCCGTCTTCCATTCCCTCTGCATCCTTCAACAGTTCCCTGGAAGATTGTTTCAGCAAGGCCGTTGGAACTTGTCACATGGCCATACCAATTTAGGTGTGTTTTTGTTGTTGTTGTTGTTGTTTGTTTGTTTGTTTGTTGTTTTTTTTTTGGGGGGGCTGTTTTTGCTTTTTTTTGTTTGTTTGTTTCCCTCCGCCAGACTGATGTCAGTAAATCTTCGTTTGGTTCTGTGTGCGCTATGATGGTTTGACGTCCTTGTTGCTTGCTGATATGATCAGTGTATTTGACGTTTACTATCTTGCGGTAACATCCTATTTCCATGGCTTTAATTCATTCCAGATCAGCTGTGAGGGTTCATATCTTGCATGCACACTCGACGATGGAATATACCAGCGCACGCAGGAGGAGCTTGATCTTTTGTTTCATGGCGAAGCTCTTGTTCTTCCATTCAGGTTGTAATCTGGACTGCGCTACGGTTGTCGTTGCTGCCCATTGAGAAGCTTTCTAGTTTGGACACGGCCTTCAAGTCCGCAGTGATGGTTCTTCCTCCAGTGCTGGCTGTGATGACACGGCCTTCAAGTCCGCAGTGATGGTTCTTCCTCCAGTGCTGGCTGTGATGACACGGCCTTCAAGTCCGCAGTGATGGTTCTTCCTCCAGTGCTGGCTGTGATGACACGGCCTTCAAGTCCGCAGTGATGGTTCTTCCTCCAGTGCTGGCTGTGATGACACGGCCTTCAAGTCCGCAGTGATGGTTCTTCCTCCAGTGCTGGCTGTGATGACACGGCCTTCAAGTCCGCAGTGATGGTTCTTCCTCCAGTGCTGGCTGTGATGACACGGCCTTCAAGTCCGCAGTGATGGTTCTTCCTCCAGTGCTGGCTGTGATGACACGGCCTTCAAGTCCGCAGTGATGGTTCTTTCTCCAGTGCTGGCTGTGCTGACAAGATCTTCAAAGAAGATCAGATCCTCCATCCATCGCATATCTAATAAACAAAGTGTGTTCTGTCGGTCTGTTTCTGTGTGTGAGTACCTGTCTGCGTGCAGTCTGCCGCCTTTATGGTTGGCTATTCAAATCCACTGAATTTTCGTCTGATTTTCTTCAAAGCTGGCGAATTGAGCCGTTGACAAAATGGGGCGAATCACTTTAGTCCTAAAGAGTCACATTTTCAATGGGACCTTAAGGCGAAGCGAAGTGACATTGGGATTCCAAGACAGTCAAACACGTCTCGAAGTTGGCGTTCACATAGACCCAAAACACCGTGCTTTCTGTCAGCCTGAAGAGCTCAGTTGGGAAAACTTTAGACTGAAGATCCAAAGGTTCTTGGTTCAATCCCGGACACGGACTTCTTTTTTCAGTGTTTTTTTTCTTTCAAGGGATTCGAAGTGGGTCTAAGGCGAAGGGTTTGGGGAAACTGGGGAGAGGCAGAGGCACGTCGAAGGGGGGGGGGGGGATGAGGAAGGATGAGGAACGGGGCAAGGGGAAGAAGGGGGTGGGGACAGGAGGTGGGGAAAGGTGGGGATGGTGGGAAAAGGGAGAACATGGGAGGAATGGGGTAAATGAGTGGGAGAAGGTGGAAGCTGGGGAAAGGGGGGGGGGTGCAGGCTTGGGGGAAGGGCGGGGGGATGGAAAGAAGAGAAAGGAAACACAGGGAGAGGGAGCGGGGGAGGACAAGATATGGATGAGGGGGGGGGGGAGGAACATGGAAGAAGAGGATGGAGAGCGAGAGGCAGGGGGAAGAATGAATCTTTTCCCTTGAAGTCAGCGCATTGTTTCTTGAGAAAGAAAAGAAGACGAAAGAAGGGGGGGGGGGGGGAAGAAAACAGAGAGAAAGAAGAAAGAGATGAAAAAAGAAAGGCAAGAGAGAGAGAGAAAAAAAGAAGAAGCAGAAATTGAATGAAGTGATTTTTTAAGGAAAAGAAGGAAAGAAAGAAAGATGAGGAAAAGAGGACATGAAGACAGAAAGAAAGTAAGAAATAAAAGTAAGAAACAACGGAAGGAAGAAAGAAACAAAGAAAGAAAAGAAGAGATGACAAGAGTGAAAGAAGACAAATAAAACAGGACAAAAACAAAGAGAGAGAGAGAGAGAAAGGAGGTGAAAGAAAAAAAAATATCAAGAAAGGACGAAAGAAAGGTGAGAGGAACAAAAGAGGAAAAGAACAAAGGAAACATGAAAAGAAAAAAAAGAAAAAAAAAAAAAGAAAAGAAAACGGAAAGAAAAAAAGACAGAACGACACTCGGCAGAAACGAAAGTATCACAAAGGTACGAACGTTTTGCTGTCTTGTTTCCTCCTTTGTTCTGTTTTTGTTTATTTGTTTGTGTGTGTGTGTTTGTTTGTTGTTTGTAGTCAAAGCTATTAAAAGTAAAACGGGTCGCCAAGTGTAAGTTGGCGGAAGAACCAAGAGTATAAATGAAACGAAGTGGCAAGGAATGACTGACGGTGGGGTGAGAGGGAAGACAGAAAAAAGAAAGAAAGAGACTCCAGTCACCGCATTCGGTTATTCGGGGGTAGGAGGTGCCTTCGCCTCTCTCTCCTTGGGGCTTCGGAGAGACAGGACGGAGCGAAAGGTGATCATCTGCACCTTGACTGAAATAAGCGAGGAGATGCGTGTGTGTAGAGTGTGTGTGTGTGTGTGTGTGTGTGTGTGTGTGTGTGTGTGTGTGTGTGTGTGTGTGTGTGTGTGTGAGGGGGGGGGGGGGTAGGAGTGTGATTTCTAAGAGTTTTTTTTTGGTTACCAAGTTCGGAGAAGGGGAACTCTCTCTCTCTCTCTCTCTCTCTCTCTCTCTCTCTCTCTCTCTTCTCTCTCTCTCTCTCTCTCTGCGCGCGCGCGCATGTGTGTGGTGTGTGTGTGTGTGTGTGTATGTTGTGTGTGTGTGTGTGTGTGTGTGTGCGCGTCCCCGTGCGTGTATGTGTGTGTGTGTGTGTGTGTGTGTGTGTGTGTGTGTGTGTGTGTGTGTGTGTGTGTGTGTGTGTGTGTGTGCGGGCGTTCGCGCGTGTGTTTTTTTTTTTAAGCTTTGAAATGTTTTGTTCGTTTGTTCTCTCTCTCTCTCCTCTCTCTCTCTCTCTCTCTCTCTCTCTCTCTCTCTCTCTCTCTCTCTCTCTCTCTCTCTCTTACCCATCTTGATCACCCATGGACCAGGCGGAGCGATCCCCGACCATTGGGGCGCGAAGGGTGCAGTTCCGATCCAGGCACCAACGCCTTGCTTGCTGGGCCTGGCGGGTGTTGGAAACAGAGGGCAGGCGACAGGTGGTAGGGAGGGGGAGGGGGGAGCTTGGGGGGGGGGGAAGCTTGGGTGGGCGGGGGCTGACCTTTGTTATTACATTGTTCGCTCTGTGAAAGCCGCGGCCGACCTGTCGCTTACATGATCGTTTGTCTCTTTGGGTGGCGGCTCTGTCGGTGTTTGTGTGTGTGTGTGTGTGTGTGTGTGTGTGTGTGTGTGTGTGTGTGTGTGTGTGTGTGTGTGTGCGTGCGCGCGTGTGTGCGTGCGTGCGTGCGTGCGTGCGCGCGTGTGTGTGTGTGTGTGTTTGTGTGCTAGTACTTCTAGCAGTAGCAGCAGCAGAAGTAGCACTAGTAGTAGTAGTAGTGGTAGTAGTTGAAATCATCGTCGTCGTCGTCATCGTCGAAGTAGTAGTAGTAGTAGTAGTAGTAGTAGTAGTAGTAGTAGTAGTAGTAGTAGAGGTAGAATAATAGCAGTAGTAGTAGTAGTAGCAGTAGTAGTAGTAGTAGCAGTAGTAGTAGTAGTAGCAGTAGTTGTAGTAGTAGTAGTGGTGGTAGTAGCAGTAGTAGTAAGAGGAGGAGGAGGAGGAGGAAGGTGGAGGTGAAGGAGTTGTTGTTGTTGTTGTTGTTGTTGTTGTTGTCGAAGTAGTAGTCGTAGTTGTTGTTGTTGTTGCTATAATAATTGTAATAGTGGTTTCATTTCACATTGTTTTCAGAAAATGTTGTAATATTAGATGAAATCAGAGAGAGAGAGAGGAGAGAGAGAGAGAGAGAGAGAGAGAGAGAGAGAGAGAGAGAGACTTTATTCAAGAAGGAGACGGCCCACACGAACAGGTGCTGTAGACTATCAATTCTTGACATGATACCAAATGACATGTAAACTGGTAATAAAACATAAGAATGATAAAAAGAGACAACGATCAGCTGGCTGCATATTGTATCCTGAATGTTAAAACTTTGTGTATATATTGATTGTCTGTGACTTTGTAACGTGTTTTAAGTAGGTGATATGAGCATTGACAATCTAAGCAAAGACGGTTGCCTAGGATACGTTGGAGAGATGAACTGACATCTAAGATCTTCTAATACAGGGCAACACCACGCAGAGTAAATTTCGTTTTCTGTGGCACGTTTACGCAAAGGACAAAAAAGGTCTGATCATTGTGTTATCTGCAACTATGATAATAGACAAACAAATAATACATTCCAAATCTAAAGCTAGTCATAAGAAACTTATTGTGTCTAACAATTGATCAATAAATCGGAATAAGATGTGTCGAAATAATTTGCCTGTACAAATCAAACTGATTACTGTTTTGAATGTGTCTTGACCAGTCTTGCCATCATCGACACTCAGTCTGAATGGTACAAATCGTAAATATAAAGCTATTGACGTATTGTACCCTCTGATTCAACCATATGTACCCAAGTCCAAGTTCATTAACATCTCGCTCACACCCCGTTTGATTTACATCTTGTGTCTAAATCGCATAACATTTTGTGTGTTTTCTTGTGTGATCTTGAATCTTCCATTCGAGAAATGTTAAACCAAGAAGAAATCAATTTGCAAGTAGAGTTAAGATGTATTTTTCGCAATGAACGAAGTCATTTGGTATTTGCATGACCACACCATGAAACTTCCTCAGAGCAAATAAGTGATTTTCTTCACAGTATATTGCAGCGTCATAAAGACCCCAAATTCAGGTCCATGTTGAACAATGGGTTGAAGGTGAAAGTCAACAAACTTTGCAAGTAATTAAAGATCGGTGTTCTAACTTGGATAGTCCCTGCATAATGAATGTCAATGATTGTTCTGGCTTCGCTACCTGAATCTTTACAATTAATAGCAAAATCAAGTTTTGATGACAAATGTATACCTAAATGATCTATACACATACACAGCTAGCATAACAATAGGTTCAACTTTTCCTGGTCCCCAGACATTCGATTCTCTAAACACAATAGATTGCTCTTTGACACACTTACATTCAACTGAAGTGGTGTATCAGCTCGGCAAAGACTATCCAACAGTATTTGCAAACCAGTCTTTCTTTCAGATGTCAAAACGACATCGTCAGCGAAAAGAAAAATGAATGTTTCTAACATGTTACCGATAAGCTGTTTGCCTTTCCATCCATTTCTAACAACCTCAGAGATAATTCATAATGAATAGCGAGAAAAGAACGTCACCTTGCTTCACGCCAGAAGTATATTCGATATCATAAAGAAAAATATTCCCACAGATCTATCGTTAGCTTTCACACAATTGCGCATACTCATTACACATTTCAATACTTTATTCATGAGCATAGGCTTTCAACAGAATAAACCAGAGAATGGTTCTGTTAATAGAATCAAATGCCATGTCGATGTCGATAAAGGCAACATATAACTTACAGTTAAGAGTAAAGCGGTTTTGTGCAAAAGTCATCAAAGTAAATACACGATTTAGAAAAGAATAACTACGTTTTAAATCGTACTTGAAATTCACAGTAATTTTATCATCTTCAGCCCATTCTTGAAGCCTACAGTTGATGACTGTAACGTGTGGGCTTTACTGCACACATTACAAGAGAAATTTCTCTGTAGTTATAAATGGTTATTCACGTCACCTTTTTACGGAGGCAGAATAATCGATTCAGTCCGATTTTCAAGAGAAATTCTCTTGTTTATATCAGCTCTCTCACAAGCATACTTCAACAGTTCAAAACGTTATGCCTTCTGGTCCTACAGCTTTATAGTTTTTCAGTTTTCTTACAGCAGAGATCACCTCTTTTTATTTTAATTGGACAGTTCAAATTACTTTCATCTCCTTTTTCTACTTGATTGTCTTATAGTCTTTCACTATTCAGAGCTGATATCTTTCCTTCAAAGCGGTGTAAAACGATCAAACCAAGTTTTCATGTTAATGATATTCCTCACTAGCTGGTTTCCCTTTGGAATGCACTGTGTTTCTTTTTTTCTTCTTTTTTTTCCTTTTTCCTTTTTTTTTTTTTTTTTTTTTCAGATGTCATCAACTCTTTCAGCAATTCATCGTTGTTGTTTTTTCTTTCTCGTACGTAAATGATTTCTTCTCGCCTTGCGTAGCAAAACTTATTACGGTCCTCATCAAGTAATGGGGCTAGATCATCCAATCGGGGTATGTCACATAGCTTGCAAATATTTCTTTTTGAAATACAGTATTCTACATCAAACTATTCTTGGCGGGTATGGTCAATTCTACGACTTATTTGTTTCCTCATGCATTGTGCAGCATTCTTTATGTACATACTGAATGCATGCGATGTGTTATTGAGAAGAAGATCAATTAAATGAATGGTGATTGAATGATTCTTTCTTGAAATTCTAGCAAACACAGAGTATCCATTATATTCATCAGCACTGTGTTTGTTCCAAGCGATTTTTTTTTTACGCTGTGCACACCCTCGTTCTGTGTTGTTTTTAGGTCGTCTGATAAACAATTGGCAGTAAGCTTCAACAGCATGTGGTCAGAATCAAATCGCTCAAACACACGTTATTCACATGAGTCACGTGGCATACAGATGAGACGACGTCACGGAATAATCATCCACTCTGCATCCACCCTCTGTCATATATTTGAAGCCATTTTGACACTGGCTAAGACAAAAGCTATTTAAAATGCACATGTTAAAATCAGTGCCCACATTGACAGCAATTTACCGTAATTACTCAAATCGTAGTCTCGAGTTAGACTGTTGAGACTAGCAGAATGACTTACGTGTTGTATATCTGCAATACTACTTGACCTCAAACAACAATGAGAAGAACTAGAAGTCCTATTACCTCGCAAGAAGATTTTTACATCTTCACACGCTTACAGACACTGATAAATAATTCTAAAAAAAAAAAAAAACAAAACGCAAGTCCATTTTCACAATCTATTTTTGCATAGCAGGGCAAATCCTCAGGAGGCACATAACAACACATGTATAACATGTCTCTTAGAGAGCCAAACAATGTTTCATCAATGATAAATGACCGGAAATGAGCAGACTCAGCAGTGTCACATACGGCAAATACGCATGTTTTAATCATAACAACACTCAACCTGATAGCCTTTTTCTTTCTAATCACTAAACTTCAGAAAAAGATCATCAACAAACGTTTCAACGATGCAAATCAATTCATAGGAATTTGCAAGTAAAAAACGAATTCATTTTTATGTAATTCAGAATAAAAGGCCATTCATATTCTGATATAAGACAATCAAAGAAAAAACCCGCTTGCTGTATTTCATCTTTTCATTCCAACAATTTACAGGTAATTCCATTTCCCCCCGACATTCATTACGTGTTTGGGATCACAAAACATGTTAATAGAGTACGGCGCACCACACGAACTTACCTTCACTCACACTGTTTTTAATCACTAAAATCACGCGCTAACATCACACACACACACACACACACACACACACACACACACACACACACACACACACACACACACACACACACAAGGACACCTGTGTCACCTCTCTTTCCCCATCATGAAATACATCAAAGCACAGGTCGCCGGCGCCCCATTTCAAAAGAAGCAACTTGTTAGAATTATAATGATAATGAGGACAATTTCTATGGCTCCCATCCTAACAGATTAGACTACTGGGCGTTATACATATTTTCAGAAACCAATATCTTAATTATGTGCAGCACACACACACACACACACACACACACACACACACACACACACACACACACACACACATTCACACACATGCGCGCTCACACACACACGCACGCACGCACGCACGTGCGCGCACACACACACACATACACACACACACACATGCGCGCGCGCGCGCGCGCGCGTGCGCGCGGTGTGCACAGAGAGAGAGAGAGAAGAGAGAGAGAGAGAGAGAGAGAGAGAGAGAGAGAGAGAGTTCTGCATTCGTCATTGGGGGTATAAATGCAATTTCAGTTTCTTTGTTTTTTTTTAAACTAGCGAATATGGCGATCTCTCTCTCTCTCTCTCTCTCTCTCTCTCTCTCTCTCTCTCTCTCTCCCTCTCTCTCTCTCTCTCTCTCTCTCTCTCTCTGATGTCTTGGGTAGAAAGACAGACATTACGACCTCCGTAAGGTTATTTTGTATTATCTGTATTTACGTCTGGATGTTTGAAGGTGCTATTGACATCAAAGCAAAGCAACGTTTGATATCTATCTGGTATACAAATCATCTGAAACTCAAATTTGAAAGCAAATTCAGAGTTAGATAAAGCATCAGAAAATGACTTGTCGTTTAAAGAGGCACAGTCTCAAAACAAAAAATTGAGCTCTGGATATTTTTGTTCTTTAACATGTATGTATTGTGCATACAGGATTGCTCTATTTAGTTCTGAAAGCTTTAGTTCATGAAGTGCAAGAGTTACGGATTGATAGAGATCATGAATCTGTAGACATGTAATGCTGTTATACTCAAAACTGCACGGTTGTGCCTAATTCTTTGTGTTGGAGAGCCAGCTCTTTGTTTTAAGCATCAATTAACCTATAAAGTGAAGGTTACGTTAAAGCTTCTGGTTCATAAATTTTTGTTTGAACACACTATGTTTAGATTCGTCAGCGTAATCATTACCCAGAATATTACAGTACGATGGAATTCAAGGGAAAGTCAAATGCGTTCCTCTTCATAGTAAAACATGGATTAGATGACATATCTATTTTAAAACAAAATGGTCTTGATTAGACTTGAAAAACCAAAATAGATTTACCTTTGATATCAAGTCTACCGTGTATGTGTGGTGTGTGTGGTGGTGTGTGTGGCGCGCGCGCGCGCGCGCGCGTTCATGCGCGCGTGTGCGTGTGATGATCTGTGTGTACGTGAGAAAGAGAGAGACAGGGAGAGAGAGGGGAGAGAGAGAGAGAGAGAGAGAGAGACAGACAGACAGACAGACAGACAGACAGACAGACAGACAGACAGATAGAGGGAGATAGCAGGCAGGCGGTCAAAAAATACAGACAGATAAACAGTCGGGCAGACAGGCAACTGGCAGAGAAGACCAAAGAAAAAAAGAGAACAATAGATTTACAAACAAAACAAGAGAGAGAGAGAGAGAGAGAGAGAGAGAGAGAGAGAGAGAGAGAGACAGACAGACAGACAGACAGACAGACAGACAGAAACAGAGAGAGACAGAGACAGAGAGCATTTACTCGCTCCGTGCTCCACAAAATGTACAAGTCTTTCTGGGTCTTCGCAGCGACAGCCGCAGCAGCAGCATCAGTGACACAGTGACCTAGTGCTCTTGTTATTGTTATTTTAAATTATCTGCATGCTGATTTCTGGTCTCTGGCCAGCATGCCAGCCATCGTATTCAATTCAGAGAGGAGCAGCGGCGGGAGAGGGGGGGGGGGGGGGCAACCATCAGGCGAAATGCCAAATAAAACGATCGCTTTCTTTTTTTTTTCTTTTTTTTTTTCTTTTTTTTTTTTTTTAGATCATCGGGCGATGATAGGGTACAGAGAAAGAAACGCAGACAACAAACATGGGTCCAGACGCATTCATCTGCGCAGCGACGTACTGCACATTCAAACGCATGAACATAAATAAGGAAATTATAGAGAAAAAAAAAGCAAGCGCGCACGCACACACACACACACACACACACACACCACACACACACACACACCACACACACACACGCACGCACGCACGCACGCACGCACGCACGCACGCACGCAGCACACACACACACACACACACGCACGCACGCACGCACGCACGCACGCACGCCACCACACACACACACACACACACACACACACACACATGTAAAGGCACGCGCGCTGTCTCTAATTTCATACCGAATGGAAAGATGGCAAAACGAATGAAAAATATTTTACTTATGCATCTGTGCACTCTTGCTTTTCCTTCTCAGCAAAGAAGATACAATCGTTGTGAATAAACCAGCCGAGATGCATGATATATCTACTGTCTGTTTAATTTCTCTTTGGAGATAAGACTTGATTTTTTTTTTTTTAATTTCAGTTGTCAGATCTCTCTCTCTTCTCTCTTCTCTCTCTCTCTCTCTCTCTCTCTCTCTCTCTCTCTCTCTCTCTCTCTCTCTCTCTCTCTCTCTCCATAGACGGAAGGTAACTAGAAACTAAGAGACTGAGTCGATGCATTGTCTTGTTTCATTGACCATCCTACCATTGCATATGCACAAAATATAGCGCCCGTGTGTCATATTCCTGACTCTAAAAGCAGAATATCATACACTGACCGCACCACGACAGCTTTGGATGAATGTACAACGCTCTTCATCAGAAAACTGGCCTCGCAAACTGTTTGTAAGATCTAAATAACTGTAAAGAAACAGTGATTTTTTTTTTTATCAGTGGATTTCTATATCGAGTTAATTGT
>CM065716.1:45991556-45994056 GCA_033310375.1 Conus canariensis | reverse complement strand
GCGCGCAGCAGTTTGCTTGGTGGGGGCGGTTTTTTGGGTTTGTGTGTGTGTGTGTGTGTGTGTGTGTGTGTGTGTGTGTGTGTGTGTGTGTGTGTGTGTGTGTGTGTGCGTGTGTGTTTGTTTGTGTGTGTGTGTGTGTGATGGTGTGTGTGTGTATGTGTGTGTGTTTTGTGTGTGTGTGTGTGTGTGTGTGTGTGGTGTGTGTTTGTGTGTGTGTGTGATGGTGTGTGTGTGTGTATGTGTGTGCGTGTGTGTGTGTGTGTGTGTGTGTGGTGTGTGTGTGCGTGCGTGTGTGTGCGTGTGTGTGTGTGTGTGTGTGTGTGTGTGTGATGTGGTGTGTGGGTGTGGGTGTGTGTGGTGGGTGTGCGTGCGTGCGTGCGTGCGTGCGTGCGTGCGTGCGTGCGTGCGTGCGTGCGTGTGTGTGTGTGTGTGTGAGTGTGTGTGTGTGTGTGTGTGTGTGTGTGTGTGTGTGTATGGTGTGTGTGTGTGTCTGTGTGTGTCTGTGTGTGTCTGTGTGTGTCTTTGCCGGTTGGCTTAGCAGCCATGAAAACCAGACCGGTACCTCCATGTGGACGCTTTCGTGTAGGCTCTGTTGTGACGTGTCCTGAGGCCATAACACGCTGGCATCTTTCAGAGAGCAGTTGTGTCCCTTGACGATACAGTTTAACCGTTGCGCTACATTTGTCAGTGCTCGACTTGTACCAATAATGATGATAATGAGAAGAAGAACAATAGCAACAACAACAAGAATACAAATAATCATAACAATAATAATAACAATAATAGTAATAGTAATAATAATAATAGTAATAGTAATAATAATAATATACTTATTATTATCATTATCATTATTATTATTATTATTATTATTATTATTATTGTAAATGAGGTCCACCTGTTTCGGTGGCTTTCCTTTTCTCTGAATTTTGCGCCCCAGAGGTTAAGTGGCAATGAAATAAATCGATCCGGAACATTTGTTTTTCAGGTTAAGATTGTGTGCTACTCTTTCCAGTTCTCGTCTGCTATTTCATTGTTAAGTTAGGTATTTACGTATGAACACACACACACACACATGCGCGCGCGCCACACACACACACACATGCGCGCGCACACACACTCACACACACACACACACACACACACAAACGCATGCATGCATACGCACGCACTCACACACAAACACACACACCCCACGCGCTCTCTCTCTCTCACACACACACACACACACTCGCGCGCGCGTGCGCACATACACACACACGGGCGCGCGCGCGCAGGGGTTGATTTATTCCTTTAAAGATTTCTATTTATTGAACATTCTTTTTTCTTCTTTTTTTTTCCCCCGTTCATCACGACCTGAGTACTTATAGAACAAATGACATTTCGCAACGATTTTTCCGCTTCTTGTAATCTGGTAAGCCGAAGTGGAGCCATTCAGTCTGTCAGATACGTGTAAAATGTTTTGAGGTATTTTTCTTTTCCTCCACAGAATGTAGAACCTCAGACACGAGAACTGTAGGCTATGACTTCCTGACCCTCTCGTGTGCATCTTCTTCGCCATTCATGGGATGTACTCGCTCGAACAAGCCGCCCAGATGTTTTTCCATGATTGACAGATCCGGAGTCTGAATACTAGCTTGCTTTCAGGTTATCCTCTGTGAATGAGTTAGCAGAAAAATGCCGATAACGTTTCCATTATAGCCTTGACCTTTCCTAAGGGCTGGAGTACGTTTTATCCCCCCACCCACCCACCCACCCCCACCCCTTTCTTTCTTTTTCTTTCTTTCTTTCTGTCTGTCTTTTCTTTTTTTTTTTCTTTCTTTCTGTTTTTCTTTCTTTCTTTCTTTCTTTCTTTCTTCTTGTCTTCTTTATTTCCTTGGTTCTGTCTTTCTTTATTTCTGTCTTTCTTTTTTTTTCTTCTTTCTTTCTTTCTTTCCCTACAGAATGCTCTGTAAGCAGATTTTTTTTCTCTCTCTTGCGGAACTCCACGTTTATTCAGTTTCACGTCGGAGGAGGGCGTTTCTTTTCTTTCCAGTTTTTGCTGACTTATTACCAAACAGAGCAAATTTCATTACTTTCGTTTTGCCGTTTTAATACTTTCGTTTTTCCATTTTAAAGGACGTGTTTGAAATTTAAAAAAAAAGATAAAAAGAAACATCCTTAGATGTAAAAGAGTCACTATTCCATGATCGTAGAATTGGGGAGGAGGCGGGGTGGGGTGAGCGGGGAGAAGAGGGGGGGGGGGGGGGGGCACCGGGAGAGACTCTGGAGCGGATAGTTATTTCTAACGGTTTTTGTGTGTACTCACGGGTATGTTTAGTCTGGCTGTTCATGTTCTCTATCTAGATCGTACTTCTATTCGTTTATTTATCTATTTATTTATTCATTCGTTTATTATTTAGTTATTTATTTACTTATCTCTTTATTTGTATACTTATTTATTCATATATTCATTTATATTTTTCATTCATTTTGGTGGTCCGATCTTCTGTGCCACTTTAGA
>CM065716.1:45969056-45974056 GCA_033310375.1 Conus canariensis | reverse complement strand
ATGTATTGACATGCTTTTGCCACAGACATCTACATTGTTGGTGTGGGATCTTTCCTGTGTAGTAACTGCATGTTGCAAACAGGACCTCCGTTTGTCATCTCATCCGAAAGACTAGCACCCAGACTGTCACTTAAAATCGAGTGAAAGGAATGAGGACAGAAAAACAGAACAAGACAAACGAACAAACGACCAAACCCGCTCCGAAATTGTCTCCCTTTCTCAACGAAGCCAATACGTCCCAAAATCATCTCCCTTTCTCAGGGAAGCCACCCGTCCCCCAGAGGTCAGTGAGATATACGCCTGCACAGGCCGTTTGTTGAAAGCAGACCTGTAACATTTCCATGCTTGGTTGGTGAAAAGCTCAGTGGACGGGAAGGGACCTGACTCCATCACCACAGCATTTCTTCTAATCAGTTCAAGGTTTACTGCAAAATGATTTAGACAACATGAACATTCACACTGACATAATGCAAAAGGGAACTCGGGAAAGCGCAGTCCTCTTCCACGGTCGAACGGATTGTGGATCCGCCCCTTAACCTGGATCCGCACCGCAGGTCCGAAAAAAAGAGGTCACTTTTTCTATTCTGCCCCATTTTCTGTGTCACCTCAATGGCATTGCACCCACGCCGCTCATTCCACGACCCCTACGCCCACCACACCCCCAATTACCCCACCACCCATCGTCCACTGCCACAGCCCGGCCCGGCCCGCCGTTGCTCCATCACCGGCAATCCACAGGGAGCAGCCAATGTCATGCCGTCAAGAGGCAACCCACCAGAGAAGACACTGCACTGCTGCCGAGTCACTTCGGTGGTGTTCAGTGGCGCCTGTTCTGATCCAATAAACGCAGGACACCACCTACTAAGCTATGTACTGACGACAGTAATTGCTTAGTCGCGCAGCCGGCGTGTGTGAGCTCTCCTGGAGGGAGCCACCACGTCCGTCCAACGACAGCCCTCATGAACTTGCCGATGCTGGTGATCCCAACAGAATCAAGCCAAAGGCTTTGACGTGGAGAGGAAATCGAAACTGAGGTCACCATGAGAGCAGGGCATGAAGGTCCACAGGATTTAAGGCTTTTTTTTTTTATGCTGATCGATGAGAATGAGGGTGATGAAGCTGATGCGACAGATTTCCATTCCGGTATGAGATTGCATGACATGGCCGTGCTCTGCGCTTACTTTCACGATACATCCTGGCGTCAACCGAACCCGAGAGATACAGACACCACCTGCAGTGTTGGTCAGGATGTTCAAACAACACTGTCAGAGACGCATCCATTTTGTGGATGAAACTCGACTGTGTGGTCCCAGTCTTCTCAACTGAGCCCGTAGCCGACGCAACTCTGGGCAGGAGCCAAATGGCTCTGATGGGAATCCGAACCACACGACCTCCCAGGCGGGAGTCCTCGACACTAACCACTTCGCCACGACTGTGGTAGATTAATGAATGTATCATTGGGTCATATTCTATCTTTTCAGCAAGTTTCTTTAAAACTGGTTTTATGTATGGGAGCAATCTTGCTGAATGAATCCTTCATCTTTTTGATCTAGACCCAAAAAAGCGGAGATACACATCAACATCGAACGTGCTTGTCCTTCGGCCACATTCCATGTTTCCATCACATCTCAATAAAGTCAGTTGGGAAGTGTTTGTGTAAGCTTGCTAACAGTCAGATAAAAAGCGAAACAAAGAAAGATACAAACAAACAGACGTAGGCGAAAACTGTTTTCCTTGGTGGAGGTAACAATCCAAACGGTGATCCAAACTACTTGATAGACTGACTGGGGACTTCAGCAGCGGACGTTATAGATCACTGGGAGTCATGACACAGGTAACGTTGGACGTCACCATATTCTGTAAATAAATCTTCTCTCTCTCTCTCTCTCTCTCTCTCTCTCTCTCTCCTCTCTCTCTCTCTCTCTCTCTCAATGAAACAGAGAGAGAGAGAGAGAGAGAGAGAGAGAGAGAATATACATTTACTACCCGACGATTCACAAGCACAGGAAAGATGATGTGACACATTCAGTAGCTTCAAGAGATACAATCCTAAACATGCCACGTTCCAAGCCCTAGTATAGCTACATGAACAAAATTATATCAACCGACAGTGTGGGTCTATACTCAGACTTAGGTTTACGTAAATCATATTGTAATATGGTTTTTTATTATAAGCCTGACCAAAAAAGAATATTTGTGTACCAGAAACTTCATTTTCATTAAAAGCTAGCCTCTCATTTTGCTGTGTTGTCAACACTGTTGGAAAGGAAGGTCGTATTTGTTTACCTGTGTCTGTCTTTGAAACATAACCTCTAGACCTGGTGAACAGCTCCCGAATGCCGAGATGAAGTGAAATTGAAATGGGGACTGACAAAACAGAGCAGCCAAACGATTCGCAGGTCGATAGTACTGAATCAGGATGCAGTCCAGTGCCACCTGGGAAACCTGCATCTCCGTTCCACCACGGTCTGCTGGAGAATGGTACTTCAAGACTGCGTCAGTAATCTGCTTTAGGTTAGATAAAAATTGAAATGTTAAACTACACGTACATCATGTCTGTCTGATTGTAAAGTACTGCCCTGATGATCAGATGCAGATTCAGTGCAAAGGAACATGTCGATTTTGTTGTTGTTGTTGTTGTGGTTGTGGTTGTGGATGTTGCTGATGTTGTTGTTGTTGTTGTTCTTCTTCTTCTTCTTCTTGTGGTGGTGGTGGTGGGGTGGTGGTGGTGGTGGTGGTGCTACTGCTGCTGCTGCTTTTCTTGACCATTTCTTCTTTCTTTTTACAGAAAAGGAAGCAGGTACGGTGAAGATCATACACAAGTTTCGTAGAGCCAGCTCTTTAGCAAGACTGCCACTTCAGAGGCACTCTGACTTATCGGCCTCCATCTCTAAATAACAAAAATCAGCTTCGATCATAAAATGTCGAGGGGGAAAGAGGACATCTGAACTTTTGAACTCTTCTGTCCCTTGATGAAACTCAAACAATCAAGTAACCTCGGATATTCGTGCCTGCGTGCTGGGCAAATACCCCTCTTCTGCCCTCCTAAATGTTCATCAATAGCAGACTACGGAGGAGATGTAACAGGCTCTGAAACATGCTCTCTCCCTGGGAGGTTTATGAGCGCACACGTCCGGACAGTTTATGTTGGGAAGTAAAAGGCGTCCCTGCCATTTCCTATCACCACCCCCACCCCAAACCAACAATCCTTCTCTCCTTCCCACAGCTATCCCCCCCCCCCACCCCCACCCCCCGCCCAACATCTCCCGTCCTTCCTCTCTCCAGCATACATCACAGTGGAAATGGAGAGCCAGAGCAAGTCTGAGACAAAAGGGAGAATGATGGAATAAGGCTTCTAGATTCACACACACACACACACACACACAACACACACACACACACACACACACACACACACACACACACACACACACACACACACACACACACACACACACACACACACACACACACACACACACACACACTGACTGACTGACTGACTGACTGAAACCATTCACTGTCAGATTAACATAGTGTTGTACTGACATTTTAAAAAGAAAAACCTTAATAAATTAATGAGATAACGAAAATAATACAAATAACATCTGAATGACATAAAAATCATAAAGGAAAATTAAAAGGGAAACATTTAACATTTGTAAGTAACATAATAAAAAATCAGAAATTGTAACAATAAAGCAAATTACATCTTAACTGTACTGAAAATCAACAATTTCTCTCTCTCTCTCTCTCTCTCTCTCTCTCTCTCTCTCTCTCCTCTCTCTCTCTCTCTCTCTCTCTTCAGAACACCATAAAAAAAGTTTTAAAAAAAAAAAAAGGAAAGACCCCCCCCCCCCAAACACATGCACACAAAAACACACACCACCAATCCACACACAACACACACACACACACACACACACACACACACACACACACACACACACACACAACACACCTCTCTCTCTCTCTCTCTCATCTCCTCTCACCACAGACACACACACACACACACTCACAAAAACTACGCTTCCCTTCCCCCTACTCACTGTATGCGAGCACGCACATATATCACTCACAGACAACAAATAAAACCAAAACCTCTCTCTCCTCTCGCACGACGCGCGCGTGCGCGCACAACACACAACACAATACACACACACAAAACCGCCACCTCCCCTACACACACTCAAAACATATCCACACAAAAACGTATAGACGTACGCACAACATGCACTCACATATAAACAAAACGAAGTCTCCCCTCTCCCCCTCTCTCTCTCTCTCTCTCTCTCTCTCTCTCTCTCTCTCTCTCTCTCTCTCTCTCTCTCTTCTCTCTCTCCTCTCTTCTCTCTAGCGCGCGCACAACCTGTACAAAAGTTTCGTAAATGGAATAATGCGACCTAGTACACGTGAGAGTCGGACAGCTATGTCATGTAACAAATTCTTTGCTCTACGTGTACATCAGACCACTAAACCAAAAAAGAAACAAACATTAAAAAAAAAAAAAAAATCCGTTAGAAAAATCTGCCAAGTGGATGAGACTTGATCAGATTTACAGCCAAATTGGCTAGCCTCCACCCATTTTCTGGGTTGGGACAAAAAACACTATGCCATGTTAAAGGTAGATTTTTAGACAAAATTTTATCATGAAGACATTGAAAATACGCTTTTGTTAATGAACATTCAAGTAAAAAATGAGATACATTAAGGTTTTGACCACAGACACACAAAGGAGATGGTTTTAAAAACCTGCCAAACCAACCATCCACCCGTATTCTGTGCAATAAATTTCGATTCGGAATAGAACCTGGCGGACTTATACAATGACTGCCGGGGGCAGAAAGATCCCATCTGTTCTTCTGAATGGCAGCTTCAATGTACTGTGTTCTTCTCTGGTCCCAGAGTGCTTTTGTCAGAATATTGTTTATTGTTTATACACACGCATATAAATGTGTGTGTGTGTGTGTGTGTGTGTGTGTGTGTGTGTGTGTGTGCGT
>CM065716.1:45936556-45966556 GCA_033310375.1 Conus canariensis | reverse complement strand
GCGCTAACACGGGTACAAGGGGTAGCGCAGACGGGGAGCCCTGCCCAGAGAAGAATGGAGGGCTTCAAATTACGGCGGGAATTAGTGCACTAACCCAGTAATGAAAGCACCAATGGCCAGAACGCTTTAGAGAAAACTCGAGGGCAGCAAGGGTCAACACTACTGCAGCGATGGATGTCACATCCATATTTACAAGGAACACTTCAGGGCAGCCAGAAGAGGGCAGGAACGACGAAATTCAATAGGCATTGAGAACGATGAACTGGACCGAGATTTCACACTGACAGAGCTCCAGCAAACACTAGAAAGACTCGGAACAGGAAAGTCGCCTCTCTTGGACGCCATAGTCTGAGGCACCTTGGACATGTCTGTCAAATCAAGTTTTGCACGGTGGGAAAACGATCCCAAATTTGGCGAAGAGCTGCCACAATACCTGTTCCGAAGGAAACGATGACAAGCAGCCAGCTGGTTGCAAGTCCATCGGATTCACACGTCGTGCGGTGAAAACTGGAGAGAACCATGAGCGGTTGACTGCAGTTGTACCTTGAGAGTGAATCCTTCACAGCGATTAAACAAGCAGGACCTCCTACAAATATCTCGTCTTGTACGTAACATAAAATGACTTGCCACAGAATCTGTTTTTATATAGTTTTCTTCACAGTCCCTACGTGACCCTTTTACTGGCTGAACTGTGAGCAAAACAGCAGTGAAATTGACAGTTTTCGCTCTTAATACACATGTATTTTATATATATAGTATGTATAGAATGAGACTCCATGCGACATGTTTTATTCCTTTGTTAATTTTTCTTTGTATGGAACCAATTGTTTCCATAGTTACAGTTCAGCTACGACTTCTTAATACAGTTAGATGGACTGAAAGCAACATGTAAGTAAAAGATGAAATCTTTTCGCCTTCAATGCCGGTTTATTACTCAATAAATAGACGGATTGTGTTCCAGCCTGATAGTCTGATGATTATGGTAGATGCATTTGCATGTCCGTGTGCTTACATGCAGATGTTGATTTACATGTTTGTGTTTGTGTTTAAATTTATATTTCCGGTAAATTGAGCCCGCGCCTAGTCATTTGTAGGCTATTTGGAATTATTTTCAGGGGAAATATTTAGTTGCCATCTTTGTTTTCCTTTATATGCAAATACTGTTGACATGGTGGCAGCTCTAGTGTAACCCTTCAGAGGTCCGCTGGGCTTTAAGCAAAATGAAAAGTGAAATCTTGCTGCATTTAATGCCTGTTGCCTTATTTATATCAACAAACAAATGGGCGGTGTTGCTGTCAAATCTTTGCAAGGGCCTACCATTGGTACGCCGTTGCAAACATTTCAGTAACAAAACAACTTGTGATGGTTTGTAGATTCATAGCGTGGTTCATACATGCTAAAAATGCGAATTTGAAGAAGGGTGGATAAGCAGGGATGCGTGTGCATGCAGGCGTTCGTTTGTAACTGGATGTGGGTTTGACTGTATGCGTATGTGTGTAAGAGAGAGAGAGAAAGAAAAAGGGGAGGGACAGAGGGAGAGATCTGTGTTAGATAGATCCTATTTAAGCCATTTATTTTAGAATGTATAGAATGAGATTTTAGAGGTATTTCGGTTGATTTTTTTTCCATGGTAACAGCTGTGATGTGACCCCCTTTAGCAGGCTTTTTTCTTCTTGTGGAACCAGTTTTCCATAGAAAGGCCCTGATACGAAGCCTTACATTTGCTGGGCTGTAAGTAAAATAGAAGTGAATTATGAAACGTTTTCACTTTTAATGCATATTTATCACTATTTACAGATATATATATATATATAATATATATAATATATATATATATATATATATATATATATATATATATATATATATATATATGTTGTTACCGCTACCAAATCTTTGCAAGGCCCTATGGTACGCCATTGCAAACATTTTTGTAACGAACCATGAATGGGATAGATCAACAATTAATATTGTGGTTCGTGTGTATTATGATGCATGTCTTCAGTGTGTGGTGTGGGGGGGGGGGGGGAGGGGCGGGGGGTTGATGGGTGGGTTCTGATGTGTGTGACTGAATGTGTACGTATGCTTGCTTCTGTAAGTGTGTATACTTCTGCGTCTTTTTGTTTGTATATATGACACTTGTTTTCTTCTTTTCAATGTCTGTATAATTCATACAAAGTATCTGAATCTTTTTTCGCATATCTAAATTTGTTTTGACGCAATTACATCACGGCAGCCCTGATATGATCACCTGAGGCCGGTTGGGCAACAACAAATATAAAAATAAAATGAAATCTTGCTGCTTTTACTGCCAGTTCCATTCTTAGCTCGTTTTGTATAATTCGTGAATTGTGTTTCTGTCAAATCTTTGCAGCGGCTTATCATTGGTATGCCGTCGCAAACATTTCAGTAACACACAATAATGTGATGGACTGTAAATACATAGTTTGGTTCATGTGTGTTAGGGCGCGTGTCTGAGCAAGGGTTGTTGAGATAAGGTGTGTATGCATGTATCTAGGGTTGGTTTGTATGTGAATGTGTGCACAACATTTGCGTGTGTGCGTGCGTGTGTGTGAGAGAGGGGTGTTAAATGGTCGTGTTTTGAGCTATTTGTTTTAGCGTTTATAGACCGTAGATTACCTTTTTCTTATATGGAATCAATTGTCCATGGTAGCAGCTCTCATATAAGCCCCTTAGGTCAGTTGAACTGCGAGCATAACGTAAGTGAAAATTAAAACTTGGTGCCTTAATGCCAGTTGATTCCTCTGTTTACTGATAAATGGGTTGTGTTGCTGTCAAATATTTGCAAAGGCTTAACATTAGAACGCCTTTGCAAACATTTCAATGATGACCCAGAGTGTGATGGATTACACACACACACACACACACACACACACACACACACACACACACACACACACACACACACACACAAGAGAGCTTGGTCCATGAGTGTCAGGATGTGGGTCTGAGCAAGAGTTGGGGGGGGGGGGGGAGTGTACAAGCAGACGTTCGTATGTATATGGATGCGTACATGCGTGTGTGTTCGGCGCGCGGCCGCGCGCGTGTATGCGTATGTAAGTGCGTGCTTGTGTGTGTGTGTGTGTATGTGTACTTAAGAAAGGGTGTGCAGAAATTTAAGTTGAATATATCCGGTTTTAAGTTGTCTGTGTTAGATGCCTAAATGAGACAAACGACCATTTTTTTTTTTCTTTTTCTACATTTTTTTTTTTAATGGAATGCGTTGCTCCATTGTTACACCCTCATATAACCTGTTACGGTTGGATGGGCTGTAAGCAATATGAAGTAAAAAATGAAATGTCACTGTTGATGCCAGTTTATAATTGCATATTCAGATACAGTGCTTCTGCCTGATCTTTGCGTCGTAACGAACCATAATGGACGGTTGTAGACAATTAGGTTGCTTTATGTGTATTAGGATGTGCATATGAGCGAGGGAGGCGATTGTGAATGTTGAGTATGTGCGCTTGCATGCAGGCGTTGGTGTGTGCGTGTGTGTGTGTGTTTTTGCCTGTTTATTTTATTTAATAATCCAATATTAAGTCATTTTAGCATATTTTCATTTTTTAAACTTTTTTTAACGTTTTAAATGCAATTGATTTTTAGTTGGTAACAGCTCTGATATGACCCCCTGAGGTTGGCTGGACTGTTAGAATAATGCAGAATCAGTTGTTGCCAAATTGTTGCAAGAGACTGCTATTTGTACGCTATTGCAAATATTTCAGTGACGATGCAAATGTGAATGTGACGGATTGTAAATATAAACCTTGGTTCATGAGTGTTAGAATGCACATGTTTGGAGGGTTGGGTTAGTTGAGATATATGTATGTTTTTTTGCATACAGGCGTGGTGTGTGCATGCGTGCGGGGTCGCAAGCGCGCGCGCGCGCGCGCGCGCGCGTGTGTGTGTGTGTGTGTGTGTGTTTCTAGGAGTGTGGTGAGCCCCTGTGTGTGTGTGTGTGTGTGTGTGTGTGTGTGTGTGTGTGTGTGTGTGTGTGTGTGTGTGTGTGTGTGTGTGTGTGTGTTTGAGTGCGTCATACGTGCGTGTGTATGTGTGTGTGCTTGTGTCTCAGAAAAGGTGTGGAGATTTTTGCGTTAAAAAAATCCGTTTAAATGAGACTTAAGATGTCTTTTTTTCTTTTTCTATATTATTTTTGTTTTGAATGGAATGAGTTACTCCATTGTTACAACCCTGATACAATTTGTTATGGTTTGATGGGTTGTAACAAATGGAAGTAAAAAGTTAAATCATTTCACTGTTGATGCCAGTTTATCATTGCATATTCAGATACAGTTTTTGTGCTGCTACCAAATATTTGCAATGGCCTATCAGTGTACGTCTTAAACCATAACGGATGGCTGTAGAAAATTAGGTTACAACATGTGTAGTAGTAGGATGTGCATATGAGTGAGGGTGGGCATTGATGGATGTTCAGTACGTGTGCTTGCATGCAGGCGTAAGTGTGTGTGTGCGCGCGCGCGCACGTGCGTGTGAGTGTGTGTGCTTTGGGCTTCCTATTTTACTTGACTAGAAATTATTCTTATATCAAGCCATTTTAGCATAGTTTGATCTTTAAGACTTTTTTTAAACGTTTTTAATGGAATTGATTTTGACTTGTGACAGTTCTAACATGACCCCCTGAGGTTGGCTGGACTGTTAGCAAAACGAGTTGTGATGTTGGCAAGTTTTTGCAAGAAAGTATCACTGGTACGCCATTGCAAATATTACAGTGACGAAGCAGATGTGAATTTGATGGATTGTAGGTAAGAACCTTGGTTCATGAGTGTTAGAATGAACATGTTTGGAAGCTGGGTTTGTTGATGTTTATGTATGCGTTTTTGCTCACAGGCGTAGGGTGTGTGTGTGTGTGGTGTGTGTGTGTGTGTGTGTGTGTGTGTGTGTGTGTGTGTGTGTGTGTGTGTGTGTGTGTGTGTGTGTGTGTGTGTGTGTGTGTGTGCGTGCATATGTATATGTGTGTGCTTGTCTTTCAGAAAGGATATGGAGAAATTTGCGTCTAAGATATCCTGTTTTAATGTTCAAATGAGACTTTAGGTGACTTTTTTCTTTTCTATATTACTTTTTTCTTTTTAATGGAAAGAGTTACTTCATTATTACGTCCCTGATATAAACTATTACGGTCGGATGGGCTGTGTAAGCAAAATGGAAGTAAAAATGAAATCATTTCACTGTTGCCAGTGGATCATTGCATATTCAGATACAGTTGTGCTGCTGCCAGATATTTGCAATGGACTATCAGTGGTACGTCGTAACAAACCGTAATGGATGGTTGTAGAGAATTAGGTTGCTTCATGTGTATTAGAATACACATGTTTGGAGGGCTGGGTTGGTTCAGATTTATGAATGTGTTTTGCACATAGGCGTAGGTGTGTGCGTACATGTGTGTATGTGTGTGCGTGCGTGCGCACGTGTGTGCTTGTGTGTGTGTGTGTGCGCGCCGTGCAAGCATGTGTATATATGTGTGTGTGTGCTTTTGTTTCAGAAAGGGTGTGGAGAAATTTGCGTTAAAGATATCCTGTTTGAATGTTTAAATGATGCTTGAGATTTTTTTTTTTTTTTTTTTTTTTTTGCCTTTTCTATTTTTTTATTTTTAATGGAACGAGTTACTCCATTGTTACAGCCCTGATATAGCCTATTACGGTCGGATGGGCTGTGTAAGCAAATTTAATGGAAATAAAAATGAAATCATTTCACTGTTGATGCCAATTTATCATTGCATATTCAGATACAGTTGTTGTGCTGGTACCAAATATTTGCAATGGCCTGTCAGTGGTACGTCATAACAAACTATATAATGGATGGTTGTAGACAATTAGGTTGCTTCATGTGAATCAGGATGTGCATGTGAGTGAGGGTGGGCGATTGTGGATGTTTAGCAGGTGTGCTCGCCTGCAACCGTGTGTGTGTGCGCGCGCGCGCACGCTTATGGTTTTTGTTTTATTTTAGTTTTTAAAATATTCCTATACCAAGACGTTTTCGCATATTTTTATTACATTTTCTATGGGTTTTTTTTAATGCAATTGATCTTGACTTGGTAAGTTATGACATATGACCCCCTGAGGTTGGCTGGACTGTTAGAATAATGCAAAATGTGTTGTCAAATTTTTGCCAGAGTATTATTGATACGCCATTGCAAATATTTCAGTGACAAAGCGAATATGAATTTGGATTGTGCATATAAACCTTGGTTTATGAGTGTAAGAATGCAAATGTTTGGAGGGCAGGGTCAGTTGTGATTTACGTATGTTTTTTCACACAGGCGTGTGTGTGTGTGTGTGTGTGTGTGTGGGTGTGTGTGCGTGCGTGCGTGCGTGCGTGCGTGCGTGCGTGCGTGCGTGTGTGTGTGTGTGTGTGTGTGCGTGCGTGCGTGCGTGCGTGCGTGCGCGCGTGCGTGCGTGCGTGCGTGCGTGTGTGAGCCCGTGTGTGTTTGTAGGGGGGTGTGAGCCCGTGTGTGTGTGCATGTATGTGTGCGCGCGCCGTGCGTGTGTGTGTGTGTGTGTGTGTGTGTGTGTGTGTGTGTGTGTGTGTGTGTAGTAGTAGTAGTAGTAGTAGTAGTAGTAGTAGTAGTAGTAGTAGTACTTCAGTTTTACGTCTTTTCACATATGTGATATTAGACGGAGAGAGAGATGCATAAATGTCTGTGACTATGTAAGTGTATGCATAATGTGGTTATCTAAGTGTGTATGTGTGTGTGGAGTGCTTGTGTTTCAGAAAGGGTGTGGAGAAATTTGCGTTAAATACATCCTGTTCTAATGTTTAAATGAGACTCTAGATTGCTTTTCTTCCTATATTATTTTATTGTACAAGTAGTCTGGGCTAGTACCAACACCACAAAAGGGAAAATCAGGACTCCAAAAGCACCCGCAACATTCTTCACGGCAGGAGGCTGCAAATCATGGCCAAGAACAACAGTGCCACTCGAAACATGCAGGCAGAGTCTGCTGGACGGGGCAGATGACTGGGAGTGCACTGCAGACCTCCCAGAATGGAAGAGTCACCCAGAGATCATCAGCAAGAGTGGCATGAGACCAGACATAGTAGTCCACTCTCAGTCAACCAAGCAGCTGATCATGATCGAGCTCACGGTGCCATATGAGAACAGAATGGAGGCAGCTCAAATCTACAAGACTGAAAAGTATGCTGATCTGGCAAACAGCCTGAGGAGAGAAGGCTATCAGGCCAAAGTCCTCACTGCAGAAATTGGAGCTAGGGGGTTTGTAGGAACGTCTGCATACAGCCTCATGAAACAGCTCTCAGTTGCAGGGAAGGAAAAAACCAGAGCCCTGAAAGCAATGGCAGAAGCGGCAGAGAGGTGTTCAAGCTGGATCTGGTCAAGGAGGAACAAAAGTGAACTTCATAAGGCTTAATTTCCCTACAAATATCAGGTGTCCCTGTGGCTCAGTGGTTAAAGCGCGAGTCATTAAGTGGAAAATGAGCATGTCCAGAGGGTCATGGGTTCGAATCCCAGCCATGGCTCGTCCCAAGATGGGAAAAAAAGGGGCAGCAGAGGGACATCCGGAGTCATGAACCGGGTGTGGCCCAACCCCCTAGAGTGTCAGGAGATAAGGGCCGAAACACTTGCTTGAAGGGGGCTTCTCTTCTGAGGACTCTCTGCTGCCACGCTCTCCACGAGTTTCTTTCTACTTTTTCTTTTCAACGGAAAGAGTTATTGTATTGTGACAGCCCTGATATAACATGTTACGGTCGGATGGGCTGCAAGCAAATAGGAAGTAAAAAAAATGAAATCATTTACATGTTGATGCCAGAAACTAATTTCTTATATGTCATGTTGTATGTTTGGAAATTTGGAATGATTTTTATTTTAACATTTCTAGTCATATATAATGCAATAATCTGAACTTGTAACAGCCATATTATGACCACCTCAGATCGGCTGGACTATAAGAAAATAGAAAAGCGAATTATTTTACCTTTAATGCCAGCGTGTTACTCTGTACACATTAACATAGTTTGTGATGCTTACAAGGGCCTACCATTGGTACGCCATGGTAAAGATGTCAGTAACGAACCATAATGGGTTGTGTTACTACAAAGTCTTTGCACGGGCCTATCATTGGTACGCCATTGCAAACATTTTAGTAAAGAACTATAATGGGTTGTGTTGCTGCCGTTGCAGACATGTTAGTGAAGAACTACAGAGTGATTTTGAAGATACAAAGTTTGGATGGTATGTGTTAGGATGCTGGTATGTGTTGGATGGTTGAGATGGGTTGTGTTTGCAGAATGGTGTTCTTTTCTATGTACCTTTGTTCATGTGTATATCTTTGGAATGTGTTTGCGTGCACGCGCGCGCGTGTTTGTGTGTGTGTGTGTGTGTGTGTGTGTGTGTGTGTGTGTGTGTGTGTGTGTGTGTGTGTGTGTGTGTGTGTGTGTGTGTGTGTGTGTGTGTGTGTGTGTTAGGTCGGCTGGGCTTTAAGAAAAAGAAAAATAGAAATCATTTCGCTTTTGATGTCAGTGTGTCAAGGGTGGGCACGTTGGTGTGTATGTGTACACTACATGTGTATGTGTACATTACATGTGTATGTGAACATGTGTTTGTATGCAATGGTTTTTATGTGTGTGTGCGTGGCTGTTTTTATAGTGTGTGTGTGCGTTTGGAATGTGTGTATGTGCATACGCATGTGTGTGTGTGGTGTGTGTGTGTGTGTGTGTGTGTGTGTGTGTGTGTGTGTGTGTGTGTGTGTGTGTGTGTGTGTGTGTGTGTGTGTGTGTGTGTGTGTGTGTGTGTGTGTGTGTGTGTGTGTGTGTGTGTGTGTAAAATCCTATTACAAGTTTACGTTACATATTTTAAGCATGAATAGAAATTTTAGAGGGCTTTCTTTTGTGAAATCAATTATTCTGTGAAAACTGTCCTGATATGACCCTTTGAGGTCTGCTGGGCAAAAAAGTAAAATGGAAGTGAAGTATGAAATTCTGATGACTTACAATGCAAGTCTAATACCCTGTTACAGATACATTGCTTGTGTAACCGACAAGTTTTTGCAAGGGCTTGCCATTGGTACGTTATTGTAAACATTTCAGTAACGGGCCATAATGTGGTTGTGTTGCTGTCAAATCTTTGCAAGAGCCTGTCATTGGAAAGCTATTGCAAACATGTTAGTGACGAATTATAATGTGATGGATTGTAATTAGATAGCTTGGATGGTACATGTCAGGATGCGGGTGTGTGTGAGGATGGGTGGGTTGGGGTGTGTGTGTTAAATGGTGATCGTTTGTATGTGCTTGTGGGCATGTGTATGCATTTTGAATACGTGTGTGTGCGTGTCCGTGTGTGTGCGTGTTTTTGTAGGGGTGTGTGAGCCCGTGTGTGTTTGTAGTCGTGTATGTGTGTGTGCGCACGTCGTGCATGCATTGGTATGTGTGTGTGTGCTTGTGTCTCAGAAAGGGTGTGGACAAATTTGCGTTAAATGCATCCTGTTCTAATGTATAAATGAGACTCTAGATTGCTTTTCTTCCTATATTATTTTTCTTTTCAACGGAATGAGTTATTCCATTGTGACAGCCCTGATATAACCTGTTACGGTCGGATGGGCTGCAAGCAAATAGGAAGTAAAAAAATGAAATCATTTCACTGTTGATGCCAGAAACTAATTTCTTATATTATGTCATGTTATATGTTTGCAAATTTGGAATGATTTTTATTTTAACATTTCTAGTCATATATAATGCAAGAATCTGAACTTGTAAAAGCCATAGTATGACCACCTCAGATCGGCTGGACTATAAGAAAATAGAAAAGCGAATTATTTTACCTTTAATGCCAGCGTATTACTCTATACACATTAACATAGTTTGTGATGCTTACAAGGGCCTACCATTGGTACGCCATGGTAAAGATGTCAGTAACGAACCATAATGGGTTGTTGTTACTGCAAAGTCTTTGCACGGGCCTATCATTGGTACGCCATTGCAAACACTTTAGTAAAGAACTGTAATGGGTTGTGTTGCTGCCGTTGCAGACATGTTAGTGAAGAACTACAGAGTGATTTTGAAGATACAAAGTTTGGGTGATTTGTGTTAGGATGCTGGTATGTGTTGGATGGTTGAGATGGGTTGTGTGTGCAGAATGGTGTTCTTTTGTATGTACCTTTGTTCATGTGTATATCTTTGGAATGTGTGCGTGTGTGTGTGTGTGTGTGTGTGTGTGTGTGTGTGTGTGTGTGTGTGTGTGTGTGTGTGTGTGTGTGTGTGTGTGTTAGGTCGGCTGGGCTTTAAGAAAAAGAAAAATAGAAATCATTCCGCTTTTGATGTCAGTGTGTCAAGGGTGGGCACGTTGGTGTGTATGTGTACACTACATGTGTATGTGTGCACTACATGTGTATGTGTACACTACATGTGTATGTGTACATGCGTTTGTATGCAATGGTTTGCATGTGTGTGTGCGTGGCCGTTTGTATGGTGTGTGTGTGTGTGTGTGTGTGTGTGTGTGCGTTTGGAATGTATGTGCATACTCGTGTGTGTGCGTGTGTGTGTAAGAAATCCCATTACAAGTTTACGTTACATATTTTAAACATGAATAGAAAGAAGTTTTAGAGGACTTTCTTTTGTGAAATCAATTATTCTGTGAAAACTGTCCAGGTATGACCCTTTGAGGTCTGCTGGGCAAAAAAGTAAAATGGAAGTGAAATATGAAATTCTGATGACTTACAATGCAAGTCTAATACTCTGTATACAGATACATTGCTTGTGTTGCCGATAAGTCTTTGCAAGGGCTTGCCATTGGTACGCTAGAGCAAACATTTCAGTAACGGGCCATAATGGGTTGTGTTGCTGCTAAATGTTTGCATGGGCATATTATTGGTACGTCATTGTAAACATTTCAGTAACGAACCATAATTTTGATGGATTACAGACATTCTGCTAGATTCAACATTTACTCTCTCTCTCTCTCTCTCTCTCTCTCTCTCTCTCTCTCTCTCTCTCTCTCTCTCTCTCTCTCAGACACACACACACACACACACACACTCTCTCTCTCTCTCTCTCTCTCTCTCTCTCTCTCTGAATAGAGAAGACCAAGAGGCATGACTACAAATATCATGAGCACTACAACAAAGACAACCTTTAGAACTGACAACAAGAATGAACAACTGGATAGAAATTTAAGCAGATAATTTCTTTTAATCACTGACAATACTTCAGTTCATTCCTGCATAACTCTTCCGAACATATTCACCTGCCTTTTTGTCGTTTAATTCATCGTTGGTCGATGTGCTTACTCACTTGCAATTTATACCGCTCACAAGAGAGCCAACCACGGAAAACATTTGGATCCTGGATCCTTCACATCACGTAAATAAGACATGAAATCGACTCCATTGCATGTAGTCACACTGATTGTATGAGTCGATTGGCGGAGTGAAATTCTTGTGTGTATATATATATATATATATATATATATATATGTGTGAGTGTGTGTGTGTTGTGTGTGTGTGTGTGTGTGTGTGTGTGTGTGTGTGTGTGTGTGTGTGTGTATGTATCTTATCTTTTTTCTACAGAAAGCATGAAAATGGAGTGAACGGTTAACAATCTATATTTTAATGATAACTATTTGTGCAGTCTTTTGCGCTAAGTTGTTCCAGTTCACAAGCTTCAGGAAATACTCGTTACGTATGTATGGCGTCATAATTGAAAAACTCAGAAAATAGAACCGTACACGACCATCCCCCATATATTTGCGCTACAAATTTTCTCTTCTCTTGCTCGTTTGTTGGTCTCCGCCATCTGTTTGAGAATTTGTAATAAGAGTTTAGGATATACAATCTGTTTGCAGACATATCTTCTGTACGCTCTGTTAGTGGCATTACTGCCATGCCTCCCATCCTCAATACACACCCACACCCATGCTGATCCTTTTTCATCACATCACCAGGAATCCCAGGAAGCTAATAACATCAAACCACAGCTGATTCCTTTCAGGAGTGTTCACAGGTAGTTCCTGTACGGCATTACGTTCCCTCCCTACAAGAATAATTGCTCAGTCTATGGAACCATTGTGAGTGAGCTAGACAGCATCACCACGTCCATCAAAAGACAGTGTGCATTAACTTAAAACGGCAAAGGGTATGGGAAGGAAATAAAATTGAGATCAGCATGGCATCAGGAGCCATGATTTGACATTAACTTTCTTCTTATCATTCTCTTTTTTTCTGTTTTATTTTCTGTGCCACTTCAGTGGCATAAACCGTACAGTGCTCACACTAGCTCTTTGTTCTTCACAACCACTTCCTGATTAGTCCTGCGGCACTGGCAATTCACAGGGAGCAATCAGTATCAAGTCGCAATGAGACAATCAACCAGGTATAACGCAGCACTATTTCCGAGTCACTTTGGTGGTGTTCAGTCGTGCCTGTCCCAATCCAACATACGCAGGACATTACGTTCTAGGCCCTCTACTGACGACAGTGAGTGTTTAATCACGTCGTCAGCGTGAATGAGCGTCTTTTCTGGAGAGCACGAGCATGTCCAGTGACAGTCCCTGTTAGCCAGCCAGCACCAGCCACAAGATTGGAGACTTGTTTCACGAGGATCGATGAGGACGACAGGAGTCCTGTGGAGTTCCACTTTACATTAGAGACTACATGGCAGGGCTGTATTGTCCACTTCCTTTCATACTGTAGTCCAGCATCAGTCAGACCCAGGAGATACAGATGCCTGCAGCATGGATCCAAATCTTCCAATTGAAGCCCACAGTGCTCTCTGTCTCTGTCTTGAACAGCCAGCCAGGGTCACAACAGTCCAACAAATTCACATCTCCGATGATTTTTGATCCTATGACCCCCTAAACTGCAACCTGTGATGCCAACCACAAGTCCATAATGTCTGATATACAACACAATATTAATGTGACAGGATCGTACAAGTGACTAGGGAACGGCACTAAGGTCATTTACTATAGCCTGCGTCAGAAAAGGCAGCCAGTGAAAAGAACTGGTAATCAAGTGGCCATGTAGCAGTCAGAGGACTGAAGAGGACAGGATATGCTCATCAGTTGAACCCCTCACTCCCAAATACGTCCTGTCAACTCCGATTCCTATGATTATGGCCTTCGATTAGAGTGTGGGTGGCTAACAAGGACCAGTGGGAGGGACACCTGTCATTGCCTTCCATAAATTCTCCGGACATGTTCGCACCTTAACTTCTTGAGGAGTGCATCCTTTGTAGAGCAAGTTACATCCCCTAAGTCTGCCATTGATGGACATTAAAGGGGGTGGCCGGAGGCCATTTGCCTAGGAAGTGAACACGGGCACGAATATCCGAGGTTATTGGCTTGATTGACCTTTATCAAGGGAGAGGAGGGTTCAAAAGTTCAGATGTCTTCTTCCAGACATTTTATGTCTCAACTGCTTTTCGTGTGTTGAGGCCAATGGGTCACTGTGGTGTTGAACTGAAAGGTTCATTGCTTGTCAATTCCAACAGTCGCGAAGCGGTGTTCTGTCTTGTTTTTATCTGCATATGTTCGATATTCAGCACACTCCTACCTGTTCGAATTTATGTGAGGAAAGGGTGGAAGGTGGTGGTTCTGCACACAAAATACCTGAAAGGCTATTCTTGAGTATGTCCCATTGAGCAACAGTATCAAAGAAAACAAATTACCCTTAGTTCGTACCCTAACCGGTGGTGAATTGCATGACATGAAAAGAAAAACAACGTACATGAAACAGTCTCAAATCTTTTTTAAAGCCTGTTGGAGAGGGGAGCTGGACTTTATTTTTCCTGCTTTCCAATAGAGTGTCCTAGCTAGACAGAGGTGGATCAGTTCATCCCAGACAGGGAGGAGGTTAGGTCCTCTGGCCGTGCGCCAGAAAACCTTGGTAGATGACAAATAACTCTTTTTTTCTTCTAATGCTAGAGAACGCTACTCGAAAACATTAAGAATGTGCTTTTTGCGCGCTATGATTGGCTGATCCTGCACAAGCTAAGTGGACCCACTGCCGTAATGAAGAGAACTTGGTCTGACCAGGAACAGAGAGTGTTACGACATTGGTAAAGCTAAGTTATCACAGCAGTGTGTGCTTCTCCACACTCTCCCAACCCCTTGAGATGTGGAAACCACGGTAAAAAAAAAAAAAAAAGAAAGAAAGAAAGAAAGAAAACGACAAAACACATTTCACTTGGATTGTTCATACACGTCGTGTAATATTCAAAAACTGTTCCGTAGTTAGCCTGTCACTTGCATTTTGACAATATATCCATCTCTTCTGTATTAGATGTCTCTACCAACATGAGATGGTCGCCCAGAGCCTTTGTCCCCCTTTCACACGCATTTTGACATTACATCCATCTGTTTTGCATTATATGCCTCTAAAGATGGATATATGGTTGCCTAAAATCTTTGTCCCCCTTTCACACGCATTTTGACATTACATTCATCTGTTTTGCATTAGATGCCTCTAAAGATGGATATAGGGTCGCCTAAAATCTTTGTCCCCTGTCACACGCATTTTGACATTACATTCATCTGTTTTGCATTAGATGCCTCTGGAGGTTGATGTATGGTCGCCTAAAATCTTTTTCCCCTGTCACACGCATTTCGACATTACATCCATCTCTTCTGCATTAGATGTCTCTACCATCATGAAATGGATATATGATCGCCCAAATCCTTTGTCACCCTGTTACACGCATTTTCACATTACATACTTCACGTCTGTATTAGATGTCTCCACCATCATGAGATGAATGAATGGTCGCCCCAACCCTTTGTCCCCCTGTCATACGCATTTTCACATTACGTCCATCTCTGCTACATTAGATGTCTGTACCATTATGAGATGGATATATGGTTGCCCAAAACCGTTGATGATCAGAGAATAGGGAATGAGTGCAAGGACAGAGGGTAGGGTGTGAGGTAATTTGTAACAAAACATATACTATGCACAGAGATGGGGAACAGGTAAATGGTAGGGTGGTGGAAGCAGTATCTATTTTCATTCAATGAAATATTGATAAGCAAAAGGAGGGAAAAAGGATGAGAGCAGGGAGAGATGGGGATAAGCATAATATCCAGTGATTTCTGCTAAATCGCCCTCTTACAGTTTTTTGCTTTTTTCTGGAATTCATCACTGGAACGGTTGTTCATATTCACCTTGTTTAAGTGGTGTGAAGGTAAGAAGACCCCTTTGAGTTTACCACTGACCATTGATATTTCCACATGTTATCTGGCCATTTTCACAAATAATGCTCACTCATTCAGTAGCACTTAATTTTGATTTTGTCGCAGTATGTGTGGAGTTTGGTTGATTTTGTTTCTTAATAAGTTGTATACGAAAACGAAAGTAATCTAAGACAAGACTTTTTCTTTTAGACATCTCAAAATCTTAGAAGAATTTGTTTTTCATGCTTCTTAAATATACACTGAAGATGTATTTTCTTTGCTTTTTTTTATAATTGTTGTGCGAAATGAATGCAAAAAGAATGTTGAGCATTGCAGAGCAGAGCATGAAAGAATGCAATTGATCCAGTGCCCCGTTTGTAAGTATCATTTTGAGTACATACATGTGTGACAAAAATATTAGACAAAATACACAATTACAACGCAAAATACATTTAGTTATATCTTATTTCATAGAACAAATGTATCTCGCGTCACATCAAACCATCAAACAAACGCAGACTTTATGTAAGTTGATATACTTTGAATTTGGTTACCAGTAAACAGTTCCACCTCTACTTAGTTGTTGTTGTCATTGTCATGGACGTTCATGTGAACACACACACACACACACACACACACACACACACACACACACACACACACACACACACACACACACACACATGCGTACATACACACACACATGCACACACACACACACACACACACACACACACACACACACACACACACACACACACACACACACACACACACACACACACACAGTGCACGCGCAGGACAGCAAAGTAAAAAATCATTTCAACTTCCTTTGCCTGATAACACAGTCGACATATCAATTTGTTTTCTATTACCCAACAAAACAGGTCTACTTGAAAATAGTCAATCTATCGGGTAGTGAGATCTGTAAACCATATTTGAAAGTAATCATTCTTGTATTCCCCTCTCTCCTTCCTCTTCTTCCTCATACCCCCTGCCCCCCAGAACACACACACACACACACACACACACACACACACACACACACACACACACACACACACACACACACACACACACACACACACACACACACACGTGGTTTCTGGAAACGCACAATTCCTCCAAGACGCCCCAACAAAACACCACCTCTTCTACTACACCACCCAACCCCTCCCTCTCTCCTTCCTTCCCTTCCTTCACTTGACCCTACCCTTCGCACGTTCCAGTCCCTCTTCTCGAGGACTTATTCCTATTTTTTCCGGGAACAGAGAGAAATCTCCGCAGTCTTCTCGGCACTTTGGCCTGTCTCGTTTTCCTTCCGACATATATCCGGTTCGCAACGTTTTGTTGCATACACTATGGGCCAAGTTAAGGTGCGTCTGGAAGTCTCAAAGAAGACCAAAATGAGACATAGGCAGTATTGCAGACAACGTGAAGGTGAGGAAAGGGGGTGAGGAGAGTGTGTGAGTGAGTACGTGGGAGGAATGTCGGTTGGGGTAGGGGGTGGGGGGGGGGATTTACTAGACACTGTCCTAATCAAAGGACGTGAAGGCAGAACAAAATGTTCCCTTTGTTGCACAAGTAGTGAAGTGGGGAAGTGATGATGGGAACGTTACTATGTTCTTCAGATTGTGGAAGAGAGAGAGAGAGAGAGAGAGAGAGAGAGAGAGAGAGAGAGAGAGAGAGAGAGAGAGAGGAGAGAGAGAGAGAGAGGATATATATGAATAAAGAATCGTCCTCGGACAATAGTCCATTCAAAATGCTTTGAAAATGGAACAAAGATAGTCATATTGTTCTGTCTGTCAGCCTATTTGCCTGCCTGCCTGCCTGTCTGTCTGTCTGTCTGCCTCTCTCTCTCTCTCTCTCTCCTCTCTCTCTCTCTCTTCCCTCTCTCTCCCCCTCTCTCTCTCTCTCTCTCTCTCTCTCTCTCTCTCTTTCTCTCTCTCTGGCTTCAGTTTATTACTGTTTTCAAGTCCATCAACTGACTGACATTTAATCCATATTGCAGATGTTTTTTCTTGTATGGGATATGTTGATGTGTATATGTGTCATGACGTTAGGGTGAAAATAAAACAAAAGGATAATAATCTTTATTTCAATAACAATGATTTGCGCCCAGTCTTTTGCGCTAATTAGTTTCAGTCTGTAATAAGTTCAGGAAATGCTCATAATGTATGTATGGTATATCATGTGCGACACAGAAAACGACCGTCAATCAGCAGTCCCTATTTGTTGCTGCTACATGTTCGTTGTTTGCTTTTAATTTTGACCATTTGTTTCACAATTTTGAATAAGACTATAGAATGAAAACCCTGCTTGCAGACACATCTTCTGTACCTTCTTAGTGGTGTTGTTCCCTCAATATAATCCACAACACCGCCACACCCTCCTGGATCCTTCTGTATCACAGCACTTGTAATCCACAAGAAGCCAACAACATGAGACTTCCATGAGGCAACCCAGCAGAAGAGACACTACACCACAGCTGATATCCTTTGGTGCCGTTGACAGGTACCTGTTCTTACCCACTATATGCAAGTCATCAACTGCCAGCAATAAAGACTGGTGGAAACTCATCATGGCAGTGAGTATGGAAATGAAGTCGAAACCGAGGTCTTCACGAGAGTAATACTTGAAAAGCAACATGATTTGAGACTTGTTTCATCATGATTAATCAGGACAACAAAAATGACTTTGTGGAGTTTCATTTTGATTAGAGACTACATAGCAAGTTTGTACCCTACACTTTCTTTCATGTTATAGTCTGGCATCAGGCAGACCTTGGAAATACAGAATTTTGCTGTACAGATGAATACATTTGAGCAACATTCTCAAAAACACATGTACTAAGCGGTTGAAATTCGACTTTGGGTTTCAAATTTTCCTGCTCAAGTTCATATTGCACATGTCATGTCAGGGCTGGAGCCACTGGTAGGTGGACGGGGGAGGTGGCGAGGGGAGGGGGAACAAAAACCCCCACAAATGCCTCTAATTCGTTTCACTCCCACGACGTCCTAAACCACAAATGGTGACATTAACCACAGTACCAAAACAGCCAATAGACCATAGAACATTAATGTAACGGGAGTATACAAATGAGGAGGAAATTACACTAAGGTCTTGCACCATGTCCCATATCAGGGAGACCGGCCAGTGAAAAGACCTGGTCATCAGGTGGCTGCAGAACAGCCAAATGATAGAAGAGGAAAGAATATATGTTCATCAGCTGAACCCTTCGCTCCCCAATACGTCCTGTCAACATGATTCCTATGATCATGGCCTTCGATCAGAGTGTGGGTGGCTAACAAGGACCAGTGGGAGGAACGCCTGTCATTGCCTTCCATAAATTCTCCGGACATGTTCGCTCCTAAACTTCTTGTAGAGTGCATCCTTTGTAGAGCCAGTTACATCTCCTCCTCAGTCTGCTATTGATGGACATTAAAGGGCGCGGCCAAGGGCCATTTGCCTAGCAAGTGAACACGGGCACGAATATCCGAGGTTATCGGATTAATTGAGCTTTATCAAGGGACAGGAGGGTTCAAAAGTTCAGATGTCTTCTTCCAGACATTTTATGTCTCAACTGCTTTTCGTGTGTTGAGGCCAATGGGTCACTGTGGTGTTGAACTGAAAGGTTCATTGCTTGTCGATTCAGGCGGTTGCAGAGTGGCATTTTTGTCTTGCATTTGTCTGCTTTTGATCAGTACCCAGCATACTCCCACCTGTTTTGATTTCTGTGGGAGTAAAGTAGGAGGGTGATGGTTCTGCACAAGAAAAGCTGAAAAACACTTCGATCGATTATCCACCGAACAACAAAAACAAATCATACATAGTTTCTGCCCTGACAGGCAGTGAAGTGTGTAACATGGAGAGAAGAACGATGTATATGCAAGCAGTCACAAATATTTTTATGCCTGACAGATATGGAGTGGTGAAGGATGCTTTTTCCCTGCTTTCCAGCATAGGATCATATGCAAACAGGGGCGGATCAGTTCATCTTGGACAGGGGCCAGGAAGGGGGAGGGGGGGGGGGTCCAACAGAGCTGTTCTGGAAAACATTTTTAATTTGGGCAGAGTGGGAGGGGAGGGTGGAGAGGCTTGGTCAGGGATCAAACAGACTACAGTTACTAAATTACAATGCAAGAGGATGCTGCTAAAAGCACATTTAGAGTACCTCTTTGATGCCATGTTACTGGCAGTTTACAGCCTTATCAGGCCCATGATGCCATGTTACTGGCAGTTCACAGCCTTATCAGGCCCATTGTTTGCCATACTTGAGAGAACTCTTACCGAAAACAGAGAGTGAGATGACATCATTGTAGTTAATATACCTCAGTGGTGTACGGTTCTCGACACTTTCACGTCCCCGTTAAACTGTGGCATCGTCTATAAACAGACTACAGACGTCCCATTCAACATGAGCAGTGTTCAGTTGCATTGTTCATAAGGGTTTCACAATTTTTTTTAAAGCAGTTTCCTTGTCACCTTGTCGCAAGAATTTTCAAACAACTTTCATTTCTTCTGTATTAGATGTCTATACCTGTATCAGATGGAAGTACAGTCGCCAAAACCTGCTGATGATTGGAGGATGGGAGGTGAGTGAAAGAAGTACTGCGAGAGAGAGAGTGGGGTTGGTATTACTTTGCAAAAATGTAGATGAGTGGCGAGGGAAAGAGGGGAGTAGTAGGATGGTGGCAGCAATACATAATGTCATTCTGCAAAACGTTTACGAATGAAAGGAGGGGGAATGGGTGGGAGCAGGAAGAGATGAAGGTAACAAAACAAAACAAAGCAAAAAAGAAGAAGATGCAGGAGAAGAAGAAGAAGACAAATCTAGAAAAATGTGTGGCGATTTCTTCTAAACCATCCTGTAATGCACGTGTTGCTTTCTTTTTCTTCTATTTTGTTTTACATTGGAAGGGGAGGGTTAGACATGGCAAACCCCACAATTCTGCCTCCCCAACACCAGCTTCCCCACCCGACCCGCCCTGAATTAACCATCCCAACATCCTGGCCGGTCTAGGCTCCTGTGTCCCAAATCAGCATGTCTTCATGCATTATGACTAACCTCCTGTTCGTTTCACCTACCTCATTTTCTCCGTGTCTTACTCATTGTTTCATCGTCCATGCTTACCTGAATGACCTAACTTAAATTGAACAGTTTGTCCTCAAGCTCATTAGGGCGTAATATTCACCATCTGCCAGAGGTTATAGTTTGTTTGCAAATAATGACGAAGATACCCGGAAAAACTGTGCAAGGAGATAATCAGAATTAAAAAGGAAGAGTGCAAGGAAGAGATAGCGTGACACTCCCAGGGGAAATATTATGAATGACAGAGTATGAGGAAATCATTTTGATAAAGAGAAACAAACGGAAGAAAGGAATAGACCAGTTTTAGTCTATTTTGTTTGTTTGCTTGCTTGCTTTTCTCAATCAATCACAAAGGACCACGCATTCAATCTGTCTTTCCCATTTTGAAACTTTAATTTCTTGATTGCCATAGAATGGCACAAGCAAAATGATATTACATGAAGAGGAAGAGGGGAGGGGCAGTATCCATAAACACATACACAGTTTAGTTCAGTTCACTGGTTTATTTATTGTCTTTTCATCGCCAGATGATATTAGACACTTATTTAAAACACACACACACACACACACACACACACCACACCACAACACACACAACACACACACACACACACCTGCACACTTAACTTATCATCCACGTAAGTACTTTTAAATCCATATCTGATCTATGCATATTTACCTAAGTGAAATACCCTAGTGGTACACAGAATTATTGATCTTTATAAACATTTTGCAACCTGTGACTGCGAAATAACATGGCAATTTCAGCAACATATGAACCATATAAGACAGTATTGACATTATCAAAGTTATTCATATCAATACCTTTTTCCTGATAGATCGAGGTCAACACTGAGCATTCAAACAAAAGATGTACAGAAATGCTTTCTCTGCAGACACAAGTAATACCATGAGAATGTTTTGTGTTCCAAGTATTCAGCCTAAATTTATGAATTAGTCTAACAATGTGCCTTGGGCACGATGGTAAAGTAGCCATGTTTTGATTAAAATTCTGCTTATGTATATATTTTTCCATAATTTGGATTAATTCACAAGAGGATAAATCTAAGGGATTGTTTAATAAATTTTCAGCGTTTCGATTTGCTCCTTCTTTTGCAAGACTGTCTGCTATTTCATTCCACTTTATACAACACTGAGATGGGACCCAGCAAAAATCAATTCTCGTGCCTAGATTTATGAAACAATGCAGTAGATGTTTTATTTTAAAAAGCAAATCTTTTCTAGCTTTGCAGTTCCAACGCTCTAATGATTGTAAAACAGATTTGGGATTAACACAAAGAAAAAATTTCATAGAAAGCAATTGGTGTATCATACATGTACAGGTATAGGTTGAAAACCCCTTTCCTACATAACATGATTTCCTGATATTTAAAGATGGTATTATAAAACCAGAACCACTGTCAGAGGATTTCATTACATACCCATCTGTAAACACTTTTAAATGATTTGGATAGCTGTTTTCTAAATGTTCACGAACTTCAGTTGCTAAAATATTTACATTATCACTTTTCTTTAACAAAGCGTATTTGTAATCAAAAGAAGCATTTAGGTGCTCCCAAGCAGGCACTGAGGGTACCGCAGGAAATTCTGGTATAGCAGTAATATCAATATTACAATGTGACATGACCTCAGATGTGTAGTTTCAAATTGGTTGAATATACGATATGTTTTTAGACCTCTTAGGAAAATCTTTACTGGAATCCATCAGTACTTCTTCAGTAACTGAATTTTCAACAGAAAGACTGAAAATAAATCAGAAAAAGCTTCAGCTTTATCCAAAGCAGTAAAGAAATCAGTTTTTAGCTGTGTAGAGTATGACTGAGTTTTATAACAATTTTTCATTTATTTGACTCTTTTCCTAACTTTAAATAAATCTTTTGATTCTGATACTTTGGCTTCGCAAAACTCAACCCAGTACTTCTTTTTTGCTTGAGCAATGATTTTAGTACATTTATTCTTTTCTTGTGACATGATTTTAAAGTTTTCATCTGACTTGATTCTTATCCGTTTTGTAGCTTTTTCGCTTTGACTGTACAGCGAGTTTACAATCCTCTGTCCACCATACGTTGCCTACATATTTTTCAATCGTTTTGTATTTATATTTTGGGATTGTCTTTTCAGCTGCTAGCAATACTACTTTTGAGAAATGTGCATAAAATATATCTAGATCGTCATCCTCAGTTGGTGATATACTTTGCGACACAAGAAAAGTTTGAAAGGCTTCCCAGTTGGCCAGTTTATAGTTAAAGTTTGGAATTTTGCATTCAGTGGTAGACGGTTCATCCAATTTATTTTCATTAACAAGTATTGTGATGGGAAAATGATCACTCCCTAAACAATCTTCTACTGTGGACCAGTTATAGTTTACTGCTATGTTTGGGGAAACAAGCGATAGATCTATTGCACCAGACTTGTTAGTAACTACATCAGGAGTTCTCGAAATTCTACCGTCGTTTAATGAAATTAAATTCGAATCAACAATATTTTCAACAAATCTGTTAGATGTCACTTTATTACAACTTGTATCCCAAATGGGCGCATGAGCATTAAAGTCGCCCATAATAATCCATTTCCTCTTTGTAAAATCAGTATGTTTTAACCAGTCTGTGTCATCCTCTTTAGGACCATTACGATAGTACACAGACAGAACATTATAAACTGATTCCTTATTTACTTTGATGGCAGCACCTGTGTCAAACACACCTTGTTTATCTATAGGCACTGGTGATGGTGATGGTGGTCTTCTTCTTCTTCTTCTTCTTCTTCTTCTTCTTCTTCTTCTTCTTCTTCTTCTTCTTCTCTTTATTATTATTACCATTATCATTATTGTTGTTATCATCATCGCCATCATTGTTGTAGTTGCTTTTTATATTTTTATTATTATTATTATCATCATTATCATCATCATCACCATCACTATTATTATCATTATTATTACTGTTTCATTGTTGTTGTTTTTATTATTTTCGTAGTTTTTTTGTTGTTGTTGTTATCATCATCATTATCATCATCATCATCATCATCATCATTATCATCATCATCTTCATCATCATCATCATCATTATATATTGTTGTTGTTATCATTACTACTACTACTACTACTACTACTACTACTACTACTACTACTACTACTACTAATATAATATAATAATAACAATAATAATAATAATACTGCTGCTGCTGCTACTACTACTACTACTACTACTACTACTACTACTACTACTACTGCTACAATTATCATTGCTATCATTATCATTATTCTTCGTATTGTTGTTGTTATTGTTGCTGTCGTCGTCGACGTCGTCGTCGTCATTATCATCATTATCATATATTACAACGTAAATCATTCTCTTGCAGCACGCCCGTTTCCTCTGCTTCGATGTTTACATTGAATATTCTCACCAAATTAGATCCACGGCTGAAAAGGCAGCGGAACGTGCCAGTCTGAAAGCAGCTGCATAGGGAGAAGACGGGACAATGCAGATGAATATGTTTCTTCTCCCCTTGGTCCAGGCTTTCATCCACAAATAGAATGCTTCCCCGTCAACAGCCCTTATTACATCATAACTCTCCACACGGGCGTGGGCGGTCAACAAATAGAAAAAACACCCAAAGAGAGAGAGAGAGAGAGGGTGGGGGGGAGGGAGAGGTTGGAGGGTGGAAGGGAATATCAGGGAAGAAAAAAGACAGAAAGTGACGGGGAGGGAACGGGCTGGGTTTGGGGATGGGGGAAGGTGCTCTCAAACATCTTCACAGCCAGACCTCGTGAAGACAGCATCCCCATGCCGCGCTAGTTCCACCTCCTCCTTCGTCAGTCCTGAAGTGATGAACATTGACGCTTGACATTTGCTCAGAAAGGACAGAAGCACCAATATCTGAGCTTACTGAATTAAGCGAAGGAATGGGATTATTGTTGTTGCCGAGGAAAAGGTAAGTTCAAACTCTGCAAAGTACACTATCTTTCTGCATATGTAATTCATCTACGACGGTCGATGGATTAGCTCACAATTGAAATTGTAATATGTATTTGCCATCCACTCCAAAAGTGCAGCTTTCCTTTCTTGTACTTTTGTTGTTGGTATGATTTATGCATTCCCCCTTCCCCTCCTCCGCCTTCATTGGTCCTTTTATGTACGTGTTGCAGAGTTGAAAAAGGATCATGAATCTGAAAAGTATATATCCGTGCACATCTGGCTACGAAGTGCACAGCGAGTACTTTAGAATGGGAATGAAGAAATGATGTGTGTGTGTGTGTGTGTGTGTGTGTGTGTGTGTGTGTGTGTGTGTGTGTGTGTTGTGTGTGTGTGATATTCCTTATTCGGTTCTTGAAATAAACAATATTCTGACAAAAGCACTCTGGGACCAGAGAAGAACACAGTACATTGAAGCTGCCATTCAGAAGAACAGATGGGATCTTTCTGCCCCCGGCAGTCATTGTATAAGTCCGCCAGGTTCTATTCCGAATCGAAATTTATTGCACAGAATACGGGTGGATTGTTGGTTTGGCAGGTTTTTAAAACCATCTCCTTTGTGTGTCTGTGGTCAAAACCTTAATGTATCTCATTTTTTACTTGAATGTTCATTAACAAAAGCGTATTTTCAATGTCTTCATGATAAAATTTTGTCTAAAAATCTACCTTTAACATTGCATAGTGTTTTTTGTCCCAACCCAGAAAATGGGTGGAGGCTAGCCAATTTGGCTGTAAATCTGATCAAGTCTCATCCACTTGGCAGATTTTTCTAACGGATTTTTTTTTTTTTTTTTTTTTTTTTTTTGGTTTAGTGGTCTGATGTACACGTAGAGCAAAGAATTTGTTACATGACATAGCTGTCCGACTCTCACGTGTACTAGGTCGCATTATTCCATTTACGAAACTTTTGCACAGGTTGTGCGCGCGCTAGAGAGAGAGAGAGAGAGAGAGAGAGAGAGAGAGAGAGAGAGAGGAGAGAGAGAGAGAGAGAGAGAGAGAAAGAGAGGGGGGGGGGAAGAACTTCGTTTTGTTTATATGTGAGAGCATGTTGTGCGTACGTCTATACGTTTTTTGTGTGGATATGTTTTGAGTGTGTGTAGGGGAGGTGGCGGTTTGTGTGTATGTATGTGTGTGTGTGTGTGTGTGTGTGTGTGTGTGTGTGTGTGTGTGTGTGTGTGTGTGTGTGTGTGTGTGCGCGCGCGCGCGCGCGCGCGCGTGCGAGAGAGAGAGTTTTGGTTTTTATTTGTTTGTCTGTGAGTGAATATATGTGCGTGCTTGCATACACGTGAGTAGGGGGAAGGGGAAGCGTGGTTTTTGTGAGTGTGTGTGTGTGTGTGTGTGTGTGTGTGTGTGTGTGTGTGTGTGTGTGTGGGAGTGTGTGTCTGTGAGAGAGAGAGAGACAGAGTGTGTGTGTGTGTGTGTTTGGATGGTGTGTGTTTGTGTGCATGTGTTTGGGGGGGGGGAGGGGTCTTTCCTTTTTTTAAATTTTTTTTTATGGTGTTCTGAGAGAGAGAGAGAGAGAGAGAGAGAGAGAGAGAGAGAGAGAGAGAGAGAGAGAGAGAGAGAGAGAGAGAGAGAGAGGATTGTTGATTTTCAGTACAGTTAAGATGTAATTTGCTTTATTGTTACAATTTCTGAATTTTTATTATGTTACTTAGAAATGTTAAATGTTTCCCTGTTAATTTTCCTTTATGATTTTTATGTCATTCAGATGTTATTTGTATTATTTTCGTTACCTCATTAATTCATTAAGGTTTTTCTTTTTAAAATGTCAGTACAACACTATGTTAATCTGACAGTAAATGGTTTCAGTCAGTCAGTCAGTGTGTGTGTGTCCGTCCGTCCGTGGTCAAAATGTGTTCCACTCGCTCCAGACAAAACTCCTGGGTCGATCTTTGTGAAAATTAGCAGGTATGTTCATTATGAGTCACGGATGATGCCCGATGTTTTATTTTACTGTTATATCCGTTACTAACGGCTATAACAGCCCATAACGGTTTTTCTTCTTTATGGAATATCTCAGAAAGCACTTGGCTGATCTTTCTGAAAATTTGTAGTTATGTTCATTATAGGTCACGGATGATGCTCGATGTGTTATTTTACCGTTATATCCGTTACTAACGGTTCTTCTTTTTTATGGAATATCTCAGAAAGTACGCGGCCGATATTTCTGAAAATTTGTAGGTATGTTCAATATGGGTCACGGATGATGCCCGATGTGTTAGTTTACCGTTATAGCCGTTACTAACGGCTATAACGGCCCATAACTGTTTTCTTTTTTATGGAAAATCTCAGAAAGTACTAGGCCGATCTTTCTGAAAATTTGTAGATATGTTCATTATAGGTCACAGACGATGGCCAATGTTTACCAGAATAGCCAATACTAACGGCTATAACGGCCCAAAACGGTTTTTCCTCTTTATGGAATATCTCACGCGTGTTCAAAATAAACTGGGAGTACGTTTATATGCTTTGCATCTTGAGTTTTATTGTTGTTGCTGCCGTTGGTTTTGTTTTCCTTTCTTTATTTTCAGCGTGAACAGTGATAATAACCTTTTTGATGGGCACACAGAAAAAAAAAACCACACACACATAATGTATGTTGATTTACATCGATAGTGACAGCATGTATGCAAAAACATCAAACAAATTGTCACAAAGCATGTTGCATATTATTTCATTACAAACACACCATGACCTGAAGAAATCAGGCTATACATCAATACACTCTGTGGCTCTGTCAATCCTGTAAGGCAGCGAGATCGCCGAAGAACATGTAACCAGAAAAGTACAGAGTACATTCTATTCGTCATTCTATTTGTCTGTCTATCTGTCTATCTATCTATCTATCTATCTAATCTATCTATCTATCTATCTATAGAGGCACTTGTGTGTCTTAACTTACAATCTGCACATCTGGCATACGATTTGAGTGTTTTCAAAGCGAAAATTATTTACTTTTAATGTGCTTTAAATGCAAATAATTTCTGCTTTCAGCGAAAGGAATGGTGGCATAATTCCCCCATATTCCTGCCCAAGAAGAAAGCAAGACCTGTGACCTGCCATTTGGAACAATAGAACAGATTAAGTGACATGACCTTGGCCTGAAAGAGTAGACTCGTTTTTGCTCTGTGCTTTTTCAATGCATAGACAAAGGAAACACAAGTGCCCCCATTTAAACAACAGAAAAGGACTGAGACTTGAAGAATGCAGCCTATTTAGATGACCGCACAATCTTCCACTGTTGCAAAACTCTCTCTCTCTCTCTCTCTCTCTCTCTCTCTCTCTCTCTCTCTCTCCTCTCTCTCTCTCTCTCTCTCATTTTATGTATAACCTACATCTATAAATATGATGCCATGATGCCTTCCATCTCCACAAAAGACCTGAGGCAAACGTCACTGGACCGGGTTTTAATGTCGTTCTAATTGCCTTCGATGCTCGCATTACCCCTTCTATGGAGATGAAAGACATTAGGGCCAGGTTTTAATATCGTTTTTGATCGTGCATCCTTCCAGCAGTCTCAGACAGGTAACCGACAGATAGATAGATAGATAGATAGATAGATAGATAGATAGATAGATAGATAGATAGATAGATAGATAGATAGATAGATAATAGATAGATAGATAGATAGATAGATAAATGGATTGGTGGGTGGATGGATGGATGGATGGATAGATAAATAAATAGATAGATCGATGACAGAGAGAAACAGAGCGATAGGGGAGAGAGAGGCTAAGAGAGAGAGGGGGTTGGGGGGGGGCGGAGAGGAGAAGGAGGAGGAAAGGAGGAGAAGGGAGGATTTTAATATCAACTGTCAAAACAGATGTGGTCTTGTGACAAGTGGAGAGGTTATATGGCAGGAAACAGTTGGAGGAGGGGGTGCTGACATGGTAAAAAAACAAACACCTATGTTATTACGTCATCACGAAAAAAGCTAAAATTTTTCATCTCTATTTGATCAAATTAAAGACCGCGGAAACACATCTATAAATATCATCTCAGGATGTTGATTTTATAAACAAAACAAAGAAACAGAAATTTCAATAATATAAATCGACTCAACCGTCTATCACTGAAGTAAAAACATGAAGATTCTATTTAAAGACTGGTTTTGTCCTCTTTTTCACTTTTATTATAATAATGGTTAACTTGCTTTAGTCATATTTTCTACACTTTTACAATATACATAAAGTAACTGATTTCATTATTATCAGATCATGATTAGACGACAGATCAAAAACAATGTCTTAATCTTAACGTCTAAAGATTTTTTTCACGCATATGATGGAATGTATACAGTGGAGCTAAAATGTTCTTCGTCGTCAACGATGTATCTACACAAAGAGCATGATTATTATCTGGGTGGTGGTCTCAAGTACGATTAATGTCTGAGTCTATTTGCATTATTACAGAAGATGAGAGAGGATAATACACGCAAGATTCAGGTTATTTTCTAAGTTTAAATCTTGCGTGTAGCATTCTCTCTTAATTTTGCTACAGTGATAATGATAAACTTGTTAGAGTGAATGATTGAATCTGTTTTTGTCTACAGTTTCCAGACTTAGATAATAGTTCTGTTTACATGAGAAAAAAAAATCTATCTTTATGTTTTGCAAAAAACGGTTGTTCGTGTCCACCCAATTACACACCCACACAGATCCAAATTCACGTTTCAGTAGAATTTGTGTACCTTGTCAGTCCGATTTTTGTGATCTAATTTCATCTGTAAAAGCGTCACATTATATATGTGTTGGCACAAACGTTTCCTGGAAGCTTTGATATTCCCAACAGTCAATGCACAACCGACGTGCAGTACCATGTGTTTTCTGCCCATTTTCCGCACATTAAAGCCTCGGTCTTTTAAATAAGTTCATACCAAAAAAAAAATGTTTTTCATGAGATACAAAAGCACATTCTATATGTACAGGTACAATTTAATCTTAAACTTTCAGTTGCATTTGTAAGCAAGGTTTCGTCTTTTACGTAAGACCCCTTCCAAAGTATATAACAGCCAGTTCTATCAGGCTTTCTGAATAACTCAACGATCTCAGCGTTATTCCCTTTAGGTTTTCCCTTGAGGGGTGGGGATATGGGTGAGTAAGGGAGCAAGAGGAGGGGCGGAGAGAAAATCGTACGCATGGTAGAGTCAAGGCCCTTCGGAAGAGGGTCCGCTATAACAATAGCTTTTCACTCAGCATGTCAACTATACACAGTTTTATATACAAGGCGCTGACTTTTAACTCATATTTGATCATGGTCGTAAGTGTTTGGTTCATTCAACAGGGTATAAATATGAGTCTCTTAAAGGACTTGTGTGAATGTATACATAATCGTACTCTGATTTGATTTGCCTTGGGCAAAGCTACTCGATTCAGACTTGGGTGCTCATAGAATTTCTGTGTAGTACGTTCGTATTGTAAATCTAGAATCTAGGGCAAAAAAGTTGAACATGGAATATGAATCATTTGAAATGTTGTCTCAAAGGCATGGCATATTATCATTATCACTTATGCGTTCATCAATATAGATGTGCATTGAAGAAGTGTGTTCTTTCGAATCCGATTCTTGTCATTACATGCAGCTTTGAAAACAAGTGATGTGCGCATCTTCCAACCAGCTCTTTCGAATGTTCCGTAAAACGAGTATCTGTCATTGCTCAGAAAGTGTTCATGCTAGTGTAGCGTCTACTAGCTGTCAGTCTCTGATTCACTAGATTTTAAAAGGCTTTAACATTTTTAACGCCTTGTTTTACCCGGACA
>CM065716.1:45916556-45926556 GCA_033310375.1 Conus canariensis | reverse complement strand
TTCAAGTAGACATTTAGCATGGTAAGAGTATGCACAGACCTCAAGCAGAGACCTAACATGGGGAGATTTTGTACAGAGGTGAAGCATAAAGTTAACACGTAAAAATGTTTACAGAGCTGAAGCAGAGATCTGACATGGTCAGCTTTTGATACAGAGCTCGAACACAGATTAAGCATGGGAAAATGTTGTACAAAGATAAGATAAGGACTGAACGTGGAAAGAGCAGATATTTTACACGTAACGATTTTGTACAGGTTTCAAGCAGAATTTTAACATGGTATGATTTTGTACAGGGCGCGAACAGAATTTTTTTTTAACATTCTACATTCCCTTTTATTCCTTTCTGCCAAAACCCCATGGTAAGGTCTTTACAGAAAGTGATGAGGAGCAGCTAGAAAGAGTTCAGCGTAGGGCAACCAGATTCATCCCAGAGCTCCAACACTTGGATTACTGTGAACGTCTCAGGAGACTGGATCTGCCTTCACTGTACTTTCGGAGGGCTAGAGGCGACATGATCGAATGTTACAAGTACCTGACCGGGATCTATAGTGTAACAGGGGACATCCTTCCGCGCGACCTCCACTCACACATTCGAGGCCACAGTCTCAAATTGAAAAAACCCTCAGTCAGAATGGCAGTCCGCCAGAATTTTGTCAGTGTCCGTGTAGTGAATGCCTGGAACTCACTGCCTAAACAAGTGGTGTCTGCGCCCTCTCTCAACGCTTTCAAGAGAAAGATTGACAAAGTATGGACAGATTATAAGTTTTCCATGGACTCGGACTGGTTTCAAGCGCCCAAACCCGCGCGCGCCAACCTGTTGTAGCTGAGTGTGCAAACAATGAAGAAGAAGGGACAAGCACTGACTGCAGCGACCGGCTGATAGGCGACTATCCTGACTACAGCTGTGCTACTAAAGTAAAGTAAAGTAAAGTAAGACTTTTTACAAAGCCAAGCAGAGATTTAACGTAATAAGACTTCTTTAAATTAGGCGTAATCCCACACCCCCAACGCACCTCCGCTATAAGCGCAGACTCTCTCTCTCTCTCTCTCTCTCTCTCTCTCTCTCTCTCTCCTCCACACACACACACACACACACACACACACACACACACACATATGTCACCCTTCCACAAAATCTTACTCGTCCCCAAAAATGGAAAACATAAAAAGCAAAACATTGAAATTTTTCTGGTCGATGTATTTTAATAACACTTAAAACCAGTCTAGCATTTCATTCCCTGTTTATTGGTTCTTTTTCTCTATTTCTTTCATAAATTAATGGAAAAAATCAAGATATAAGCAGGGATGGCGATGAAGAGAGAGAGAGAGAGAGAGAGAGAGAGAAGAGAGAGAGAGAGAGAGAGAGGGGGTATGGGGAGAAGTCAGGAGATTAGGGGCAAGGAGTGTAAATGGGAAGGGAGAGAGGGGAGGAAGAGGGAGGATAGGGAAGTGGATGGAGGGGAGGGGCCAGAGAGAGAGCGAGAAAGAGAGAGACTGACATTGACACTGACACAGACACATTTTTATTGCCATTAGCAAAGAAACCCTGTTGGCAAGGGGCTACAATTACTGCATTAACAGACTGTGATAAAGACATGCAATTCAAAGAAAGATAACTCATACGATTTCACAAATATTTCAAAGCTACAATGGACAACTTCTCTTCCCCTCACACACACACACACACACACACACACACATATATAATATATATATATAATATATATATATATATATATATACCCTTGAACGGGCAACGAGCGTACGCACGCACGCACATCCACACTTACGCACTTACGCACGCGCACGCACACACACACACACACACACACACACACGCGCGCGCGCGCGCGCGCGCGCGTCCGTGCACTACACTTATCAATTTTCTTCGACCATCAAGCCGTGAAAAATACAGAATAGGTGGCGAATGTGGATTCATATATCGTCACAAAATCTTAACTCAATAGACTGCTTGTGATATTCTTTCTCCGAAAATCGCTGGCTTCTGCTATATATTTTGCAAATATTGTGATTGTTTCGTAGCAAATGGATAGAATTGCGATTAGATCTTTTCTCTGTGCAGCTAGCTCATTGAAAATTTTGCTTCTACTTCGAATATGTGCGTAAGCAGGGCAATCAAAAACAAAATGTACTTCGTCTTCATTGTTGCCTCTCTCTACACACAAGGGACATGCTTTTGATGCTTTGAATCATTTCTGTTTGCACTGAGGCCCAGTGTTCTTGTTCGGAATTATCTATTCTGTTTATGTGTACTAATCATAAAATATTTTTCCATTTCTAAATTACTTTTAAACGAGAGATACCATTCGTATTTGACATTTCCATCCGTGCTGGAATGCTAATTTTGTCTGCAAGAACAAACTCAACGATCCTTGAAATCAGAAATAAACTGTGCAGTGTTGCCTACCCCTTGGCATAGCCAAACGATGCCAAAACCATTTTCTGTAAGTGTTTTCTTCCCACAAGAAACCCAATTAAATTTTCCTGAATCATGTTGTAGCAAGAGCATTCTATACGCTTGACTGCAGAGTCTGGTGGTTGGTAATTGATCTGATCTTAACCAGTCTTTAATTGCTAACATACGTTCTTATAAGTAGAGGATATCGTCCACTTTCACCATGAACTATTTTGTTTGATTCATGTAATGGTACATGCATTATACGCTTTACTGCACAAGTGCTAACTTTTTCCATACGAATGTGGTCTAACAGGTCCCATACTTCTGACGCACGTGTTTAGAATTGGTTGTACTTGGGTATCGAATAATTTTCAGAACAAAGCCCCGTCATTGAAATCAATCTTTTCATTGTTCTCTGTGTCTCAGTGACTCCTCTCTTTCCCTTCCAACACATTTCCAGCCAGCATCTATTCAAGCTTAATTTCGTAGTGAAAAACATCCCAAGACATTTATATATATTTGTCACTTTAACTTCTGATCTGCCATAAAACCATTTCGCCTGTTGTCCTTAATGCCCACCATTTTTAAAAACCATTATTTCAGTCTTACTCAGATTCACTGTCAGTTGCAATCTATCTGATGTTCTTTTCAAAGCGTCTAACTGGTTCTGCAAACCAACAAGTGTATATGCGAGAAGAACAACGTCATCAGCAAACAGCATTAAGAATAGCCCAGTGGTAACATTTGGATTCCATGCTTCCCATTTTCTGAAATATTGACTGCAAGCTCATTGATGAAAAATGCGAATAACTAAGGACTGAGCAGACATCCTTATTTCACACCGCATGGGCAATTGAAATAGTCTGAATAAGTACCTTTTTTTCACGGACACATGCAAGTACAAAATCATACACTCCTCGCACAACTGCATACAATTTCCCTTTCACACCAATGTTCCTTAAAATCTTCCACAGCTATTCCTGTTCACAGAATCAAAAGCCATCTGGATATTAACAAAGCCAACATATGAGTTTACCTTTTTAACGACTGTTTCTGTACTAAAGAATACAATATAAATATGTGATCTAATGTGTTATATCCAGATCAAATTCCGGCTTGTTCTTACACTACTTTCTCATCTCTTGCTGTCCAGGCAGTTATTCATTCATTAACAATATGTGTACAGATTTTACTCAAAACACTTGTCAGTGTTACTATCTCCTTTTTGTGAAGTGGGATTATTATGGATTTTGACCATGCCACAGGAAAGATTCCTTTATTGAACAGTGAGTTAATCAGGTTTACCACGAAATCAGTTACAACTGACTTAGTACATTTGAACATTTCACAAACGACTTGAACAGTTCCCGCACTTTTGCTACTTTTAATTTGATTTGTGCGGCTTATAGCGGATTATGGCTCTTCTGTGCATAGATCTTTATTTTTCACCTCTGTATTCGAGTCTTCCGAGTCGTTGTTAAACAATTAAATGTTTCCAAAAAGTGATCGTACCACTGCTTTGAGCTTATTTCGTTGTAGATGACTGGTTTTGTACCTATCGATTTAACTGCTGACCAGAATAGTTTGGAGTCGTGAGCAGATTTTCTTAACTTATCTGGTTGTTTCTCATCAAATTCTTTTTTCTTCTCTCTTTTCATTGTTGTGTATTCTTTTCTTTGTTTAACACAGATTGCTTTGCGTTCTTTGTTTTCAATTCAGCACTACATACAGCTTTCACAAATAACTCAGTATGTGTTAACATTAACGTTAAGGAATTATAAAGCTCTATGGGTACACTGTTAAAAATCATCTGACTTTAGTTCCTCCCTATATATTTCTGTATATTCTTCCGACCGTTTGATGCGTTTCTCCTCACAAATCGTTGGACACTCTTCTTTCTTATCAATGTTTCCCTTTTTCCATTTCTTTTCCAATGGCAGATGCCAAGAGAACAAGCAGTGTCCAACTTTCATTCTGCAATTTTTGAGTAAGTCATGTGACATAATGAAATAATCTATAACACTGCTACCATTAGGTGACACACGGGTGAATTCTCCTTTGGAAGTGTCCCACCAAGTCTCATTCGCAATTAGAAGTTCAAACATGAATCAAAAGTCCAATAAAGATTTGCCAAACTTATTTACGCATAAATCTATTCTAATATAGCGCACAAAAGTATATTTTTTATATTTATGTCCACATCTTCTAAACTAATGTTAGTGACACATCCATTACCATCCTCATCATCATCCATCATCATCATCATCATCATCATCATCATCATTATCATCATCAACAACAACAACAACAACAACAACAACAACAAAAACAACAATAACATCATTATCATGATCATTTTGAACACCAGGAAAGAATGATCCAGTTGCAAAGTGAGGCGACTGCAGGCGGAAATGTAAACAAATTCCTAGAATTATAAAGAAGGCTCCGCCGAAAATGGTAGACAAGCGGATTACGATGCAAAACACTATATGCGTTTTGTCTTGTAATTTGTTTGTCTACGTTGCTCGGCGGAGCCTTATAAATAATTTTTAAAACCAGGACAGAAGTTAGACATGTGCTAAAGTTTGGGTTATAGGCGACCTGCATGAGTATGCAAGTCACCCCATAAAAGGATATTAAAATCATTATCTTTAGTTATTTCTAACAAAGTGTCTTCAAGCATCAAAATGCCTTCTTTGATTATGGAGTGATTGTAAATCGTTCCTCCCTCAGGCACCACATAAGAGGCAACCAGTAATACATCTTTATTTGAATTAAATGACGTTTATGGTGTCACGATTATCGAAGATCTGAGCAACAAATTCTTCTTGGGTTTTTCTAACCATTAGTAGAATGCCACCATAGTTATGACATTGCTGTGACAATTTTCTTTGCAGGCGCATGAAACTTCACAAATCATGAAAAATACCAGAGAAATCGAATTTCCTGTCGACAAACGTTTCTGTAGGACATACGAGGTCAAAGCCATGTATATAATTCATAACAAATTCATCACATAGTTTACTATGCAGATTTTTGACATTATAATTGAGAAATGTGATTTATTTTACCTGATGGTCTAGTCTGTCCTATGTTGAATTACTATTGGAATGCAGAGACCTCACTGCCAGGTTGGAGTTTACTCCAGTCTGTGTGCACGACCCTCTCCGTCATGATGCCCAGTGTCAGGTCACTCCCCCATGTACACAAGACTGGAGCGCCAGAAGGTGTCCCCCTGCCTGTCACACCACGCACACACGGAGAAACGTCCCCTTTCACCTGGTGACGTGAGCCGGTCAGACAAATCCCGCTACTGCCATGTGAAAGGTCACTAGGTCGCCCCCTGCTGTTCGGCCTCCCCTCTGAAGCAGGTAGGGGAGAGTCCATAAGTATGGACCATTTTTCAATAAATAGCCATAAAATCAAAACGGAATGACAGACAACAAAGAAATTTGATGCGTGTTTTACTTGTCACCGAGTGGATGTTATGTTAATATCTCAACAACATAAATAAAATAAAATCGACACAGCTTCATTTTAAAATCTTTTAAAATCTGGTCCATAAAACTGGACATGGTTACAAATATGGACCACTGTGTCCTGAAATACGGACCATCACAGAATAAGATGAACTGATTCTGTTTGCAGGTTTCATCATTATTCTGGTTTACAAAGGCAAAAGAACATAAAAAATACAGATTAAGATTTCCAAATTTATGCACCAGAACATATTAAAGCACAAACTCCTTGAGAAGAATAACAAATACAAACAAATAAATACAGAATAAAACAAAATTTCTGAGGCTGCTTGTCAGAGAAAAGATAAAGCCAAACGTTATGACAGAAGATTACAAAGACAAACAAAAATCCAACAAAATAAATCTTTTGAACATGCTTGTCAAAGAAAGATTAAGACCAAATGACACAACAAAGGTTTACAACAACAAACAAAAGAATGTAACTACCAGACATTTTCTAAAGCTGCTTGCCAGAGAAAAATTGAAACCAAATGGGGGAAAAGGCCAAAAGTCACCACAAAGAACTACAAAAAGACAAACAAATGGATTCAACAGTAAAATTGTCAGAAGATGGTTGCCAGAGAAAGGCTAGTGTCACAAGTTACAACAAAGGACTACAAAGATAAAACAATGAACACAATAGAATGAGCTTTGCTCAAGCTGCTTACTGGAGGAAAGGTATGGCCAAAAATTCCACCAAAGAATTACAAATGCAAGCAACATAATAAACTTTTCTGACCTATGAAATATTAAGGCCTTAAGTCATTCGAATGTTTTACAAAGGCAAACAATTATAAATATTGCTAAGACAAAATACGTTGCTTAATCACTGGAGCCAATGAGACTATATATATATATATATATATATAATATATATATCAAATCCAGTTCACTTTGCTCAAAGGCACAGCTCACACACAAAATCTGCATCAGTTGACCCTGCACAGCCTTCGTGTGCCATGCACGACATTCTCTGCACTGAATCCTATCTCCAGTCCTGCTCTCAGCACACATAAAGCAATGCCAGTCATTTTGCATCAGCTTGTTTTCTTAGCATGGCACAGGCTGCAGGTTTAGTAGCTTTCTTTCGAACTATTCTGTTCTTCATGTTGTTCCTTCTCATACCCATTCTTTCGTTTTTCTGTTTTCCACTGCTTGCTGCTTTTTTTTCAGTGTCATTTTATATGGAGTAGGGGTGAAGATTTCAGAGCTCTCCCTTTTTTTTAATCTTTTTCTTGGTGTGTTGGGAAGAACAGGAATTTTGCGTTGAACTGATGGAGAAAGTACAATGTCCACGTTTGGCTGCGGTCCTGGCACTCTTTCGATCTTGCAGTCATAGTATCCCTTGTTGTCTCCGAACGCAGTGTACTTCAAGTGCACGAAGTTCACAGAACCCTCTCCAATAAAATAGTATAACGTTGTTTTCACATAAGACAACTATTTTTCTTTTAATGACCAGCTGTTCTCTGGATTTCAAACTCTCCAACTTGAGATGTTGGCATTGCCATATGCATTACTCTCATCGAAAGAGTATGAAACCGAGTATGTCCTGGCATGTCAACATTTAAAGCATCTGCTATCATACTGGGAGCAAACCTCTCCAAATTAGATAGAGTGTGTACAATCATTTAGTTTTTCATTTGATTAGCCAGAGCTGTTTCATGGACATTCAACAATGGATTTGTTATTTTGCAGTCAGTCCTCACAGCACTCTGTAGAGATTCATCCATGATTGTGGCTACAGCACTAAAGAAACATCGTCCATCTGAAGATGTCTGAACAACTGATGCTTCGTCAGCAGAGACTATAGGCTGGGAGTTAATCAAGGGGCTAAATGGATTCCGAGATGAAGTAGATGGACAGTTGGCAGGTGGGTTGGATGGATTCTCTGTTGAAGCAGATGGACAGTTGGCAGGTGGGTTGGATGGATTCTCTGTTGAAGCAGATGGACAGTTGGCAGGTGGGTTGGATGGATTCTCTGTTGAAGCAGATGGACAGTTGGCAGGAGGGTCGGGTGGATTCTCTGTTGAAGTAGATGGACAGTTGGCAGGAGGGTTGGGTGGATTCTGAGTTGAAACAGATGGTCAGTTGGCAGGAGGATTGGGTGGGTTCTGAGTTGAAACAGATAGACAGTTGGCAGGAGGGTTGGGTGGGTTCTGAGTTGAAACAGATGGACAGTTGGCAGGAGGGTTGGGTGGGTTCTGAGTTGAAACAGATGGACAGTTGGCAGGAGGGTTGGGTGGGTTCTGAGTTGAAACAGATGGACAGTTGGCAGGAGGGTTGGGTGGGTTCTGAGTTGAAACAGATGGACAGTTGGCAGGAGGGTTGGGTGGGTTCTGAGTTGAAACAGATGGACAGTTGGCAGGAGGGTTGGGTGGGTTCTGAGTTGAAACAGATGGACAGTTGGCAGGAGGGTTGGGTGGGTTCTGAGTTGAAACAAATAGACTGTTGACAGGAGGGTTGGGTGGGTTCTGGAAGGAAGAAGTAGGACAGCTGATAGGCACGTTGGATGGAAACTGTGTCGAAGGAACCGGACAGTGTTCTGGAGGATTGGGTGGAATCTGGTTTTGTGAAACTGCTGGACTGTTGACGGAAGGTACTGATGAAGCTTTGGTCGATGAGACTGGTGAAATTCTGCTTTGACTTGAAGGAGATCTGTTGTCACAGGGGGAAAAGATGGAGCAAATTCTTGATCTTGAAACATATCTCTGAGACATGGCCGGATTCCACAAGAAGTAAATCCATTTACAGCATTTTACATTGTCGCTGCCTTCAAGCAGGCTTCACAGAAAAGACGGCTCACTTGGTAAGATGAAACAGACCTCCCAGGATGCATAGCAGCCACTTCTCCACAGCCTGATCATAGAAAGTCTGCAGAGGTTTGAACAGTGACAGCAAGAGCTTAAAAGGGTGTCACAATGCATGTCCACCAATATGGACCTGACCACATAGGCATGTCCACCAATATGGACTAGAGGTCCATATTTGTGGAACTAGGTGGTCAATATAAGTAGAACATGACAAAGTTGAAAAAAGACATGTGTGCATGGAACAGTGACTGCAGATGAAAAATCTTAGTGTGCATAAATCAGTCTTCAGTTTTGTCTCACAGCTAACACAGTTATCTTTAAGGTTCTGAAAGACATTGACTATATCTTCACGATTTTCAGAATCACAACTTTGAATCTTGTCACTGAAAATCAAACAAATGCTTGCCATTTCGAAATGAAGCTTGATGTGGCCAATTTCATTTGCTTCAAATGCTGAAAGGGGAGTAATCAAAAAGATTGAACTCTAAAATCCACCACAATTATAGTCTGTTGTCTGAAAACAGGATGGTCCATATTACTAGCTGGTCCATATTCGTAGACTCTCCCCCACCCCCCTCCCCGGACTAGGAGGTAAAAGATCACGTGCCACGTTGTTGGTAGACTTGTCAGCGGACTGACTGTCCCTTCCTCTGACGTCACGTTGACGTGGAGGATAAACCCCCGTGCCACCGCCACACGTCGCACGCCGATACCCTTCTGTTCCCCACCGCAACCGCTGCTTCTGCTGCACTTGATTAGCTGATGACTGACGTCACGAAGACGACGAGGGGAATCCCCGTTATCACTGCCATCTGTCACGCACCGGCTACTTAACTTTCCGTTCGTACCAGCCGTGTCCATGTCACCTCTTGCCGTCTCCGTTGCCGCCTCCGTTGCTGCTACCTCAGCGTATGCTCATGAATCGGGTCTGCGGGTCCGATAGTCAATTTGCCTCTCACAACGAATGCTGCCTTTCCCTCTCGCTTTGCCTTTGTCACTGTCTCTGCCTGTCTCCTCTTCTGATCGTTAGCCAGCCTTACACATTTCTTCTCCAATTCATGGCGAAATTCACGATCGTGAATCAAATTCATTTTGTCTTTCCACTGTTGGAATTTCACTATCATTGTTTTTTTATTCACCAGTTTTCGTCAGACCAACCCTGTGCGCACGAAGAATGTCTTCTCCTATCCATGTTTTGTATCCACTGACACTGTTTAGAATTCCGACAAGACATCGAGCACATGTGTCAGTCT
>CM065716.1:45904056-45911556 GCA_033310375.1 Conus canariensis | reverse complement strand
CCTAAAAGTATTGGTTTTGTGATTTTACTGCTAAACGCCTGCGTCTTTTTTCTTTCTTTTTTTTTTCACCCTCCAGGAAATGACGTAATCGTGCTGACGTCTGCACCGCATAGCGACACCAAACGGCAGATACAACGACGTCAAGGACCATAACTCTTTGCCCTCAACGTTGCGGCCTCCTCCTTACAGGTCTTGGCTCCCAAGAGAAGATAGGGTTGAGTTGAGGTTGGGTGGCAGGGTGGTGGGTTAGGGGGGGTGGGGGGTGGGGGTTGACGTGAGGATCACGAAATGATCGTCTAGCCGAAATGAAGGCAGACATGATCTCAGACGATTTAGGTGTCTGTTTACAAATAACCGGGCTTTGCAGAACGTGCACGCTTGAGCCAAGACAGCCGCTGGCCGCCCGGTCAAATGGTTCCCGCCCCCCCCCCCCCTCCCGCCATCCACTCCCCCCTCCCCTCCAACCCAACCCATCCCCTCTTTCTCCCCCTCCTTCTCTCCCCTCCCCCTCCCCCTCTTAGTGGTGCCCCGGTCCCGTACGCACTTGGTGAACTTATCGATCTATTGATCTCGTCTGTCCATACCAGCAGCCAGGTCATATTAGTCACAAAATTACATGAGAGAGAGAGAGAGAGAGAGAGAGAGAGAGAGAGAGAGAGAGAGAGAGAGAGAGAGTGAGACGGTGAGAATATAGGAATGTGGGGAGGAAAGAACGAAGGCAAATGTGGGGGAAGGGAGCGAACAGAGAAGAGGATGAAGGGTGCGGGGGAGGGGGGTGGGGGTGGGGGTGGAGGGGACAAAGACGTGCTAAGCAATCCTAAATCGCAGCGCAGGGGGAGTGTGGAGTGTCCCACCCGTGTCTAGCCAGATTGAATAAAATCGTGATGGTTGGCATCCTGCCCTGGCCAACAAGGAAGGGCATACTTCAGGGCTAGGCTGCATACTACGAGTCTTTTAACATACAATGCAAATCTTTGAAGGCTTATGGTCTATGAGATACAACAGACACTGTTTGGAAATAAAGTTCGTGTCACGATTACATGGCGGGAGACAAAGATAAAGGGAAAGCGGAGATGAAGAGAGAGAGAGAGAGAGAGAGAGAGAGAGAGAGAGAGAGAGAGAGAGAGAGAGAGAGAGAGAGAGAGAGAGAATGGAACGCACATAATCGCCCGCAAATTGCTTTGAAAAGACTAAACCAACAACACGAAAACAACAAGAGCTAAAAACGCTCAGTTGGATGTTTCAACTGACGTAAGAAATTATTGATGTGAAACGGATCTCAGAAGGGTTCTTTATGCACCCGAACATCGTTTGTTTTTTTTCCTTAAGACAAAATCAAGATTAATTGATGCATTTTTATATGTGCGCTTAGCTATCCAAGGTGCTCTAACTTCAGAAAAAATTTGCTGGGCCAACCTGCGTATCCAACAGTGATTCTTTCTTTTTTTTTTAATTTAAACTTTGCAAAAATCACAAAGTAAATTAAGGTTTCCATTATTTCGACAGTTCTTAACAACAGCAACAGAGAGAGAGAGCGGGAGGGAGGGAGGGGGAGAGAGGGAGAAGTAGAGGGGGAGAGAGAGAGTAAAAAAGAGAGAGTGAGAAGAGAGCGAGGGAAGGAGAGAAAGAGAGAGAGAGAGAGGGGGGGGAGATCCGTGTCTGGATATAAATGGAGAGATAACAGAGGCATAAATCCACAGTAGGGGGCACTGGAAAGGATGCCGAAGGGGATGTAGACGTTGATCCTCCCCATGTTCTCCAGCATTTAAGACCTATCACTTGTCTGGAAGTGAAAGGCATCTGGGCCAAGGTGTTATTGTTGTTTCTTTCTTTTCTTTTGCTTTTTTCTGTTTCTTTTTTTTCCCTCCGACCTCCATGTATTACCTCCCCTCCCCTCCCCCTTTTTTAAGTGTTTCTTCTTCTATCCTCCAATTTTTTCCCACTTTTTTTCTTCTCCTGACTCACACTCACCATGAAATGTCTGCATGCTTTCCAATGGATGGCCGAGGCGTTAACATCACTTCTGATTTTGTATATTCCGCATCAACTAGTGATTTTTACAAGCTTGCGGAGCAGCATCCAGTGTTTTAAACTTAAGATTTTCGTACAGAAATTTTTTAACCTAATCGATTTTCGTCCTCAAGTACTAGCTCTGTAGTTGGAGTCTTTTATATTTCCATCTGTTAATTTTAGACAAATCTAAGTCTACCATTTTATCTGCAACTGTTGTTTTTCTATTCACTGAGTAATGTTGTTTTGGGTTTTTTTTAGTCACTTTTCAAATATGCAGGAAGTTCCGCTCGATTTTTGAGAGTTTTCCCTTTTAATTATTTGGAAGAGGTTCTCATAAGCCAGTAGCTTTATAAAGAACGACAAAATTGTCATGCCAGTTCTGTTGGACACTAATAGCAATAGAAAAACAATAAAACTAACAAAGCACCCATCAGGAAACAATTACTGTCCATGTCTCCATTTTCTTAAACGCAAATCTGTCTTTAACTGCATTTTTATTGGTACGGATTTGTGTATTCGCTCCATTCCACGCACACAACACACATATATATAATTTATAAAATTTTTGATTGATTAAGATTTCCGTAATTTTCAGGCGCCGCTCCACCGAGGAATCCGTTCAAGCAGACAATGCTCACAATAATCAGTATACACTTAAGAGATCATCGTTCGAACTGGGCTGCATGCTAGCATGTGTTTTTCATAGTATTTTCGGGCTTCATCAGACAAACACACACACATATATATATATATATGTGTGTGTGTGATTTCAATTGTTTTATAAAGCCCCAAAACAGGGCGAAAATTTATGAAAAATAAATGTTAGAATGCAGTCTCTAGTTCAAGACTTATGATTTCTTTTAAGTATATATATGTATGTGTGTCTTGGGTTACACACACACATATGTATATATATAACTGCGTGTAAAACGATTTGGGGGGGGGGGGGGGGAAATAAGTGCAGGCTAACAATTCTCCATCATTACATTCATGACTGGGCAAAGATTAGAACGAAAACAAAAGGGGGGGGGGGAGAGAGATAATGAAAAATCAGGGAAATATATTATTAATATAAAATCATTCACTAGCAGCCTGTGGGAACATCGAACTATCCTGAAGACAGAACCATTCACATTGCCTGCGGGAGAGAGAGAGAAACTGACACAATTTTTATCGCCATCAACAAGTAAACCCTGTTGGTGAGGGAGGTTACAATTATTCTATTAAGAGACAGTCATAACAGACATGAAATGTAAAGAAAAAGAACTAATACAAATTCAACAGATACTTCAAATTTACCGTGGACAATGCCCTCTCCTCCCCAGCACACCCACACATACATTCGAACACACAACGCGCGCGCGCGCGCACACACACACACACACACACACACATACGCGCACCACACTAATCATTTGTTTCGACCATCAAGCCATGAAAAATACAGAATAATTGTAAAATGTGGATTCTACTATCGTCACAAAATTATAACTCAACAGCTGATATTCTTACTCCAAAAATCAATGGCTTCTGCTATATATTTTGCAAATGATGTGGTATTTTTTCGTTCTACTTGGTAGAATTACGATGAGATCTTTTCTCTGTGCAGCTGGCTCATTGAAAATATTGCATCTACTGCGAATATGTGCTTACGCAGGACAATGAAAAACAAAATGTACTTCCTCTTCATCATTGTTTCTCTCCAAACACATGGGGCATGCTTTATTATTTGATGTTTCGAACCAATTGTTTGTTTGCGTTGAACCCAGTGTTGTAGTTCGGAATTTTGTTAAGTTGTATTTGTGTCTTTTTTTCCATATCTAAATTGCTCTTAAATGTAAGATACCACTCGTATTTGGCGTTTCCATTTTAACTGAAATGCCAGTTTTGTCTGCAGGAACAAATCAAACGATCCTTAAACTCCGAAAGAAACTGTGCAGTATTTCCTATTCTCTGACACAGTCAAACGATCCCAAAACCATTTTCTGTCAGCATTTTCTTTACACAAGAAACCCAAATAAACTTTCCAAAGTCATTTGTAGCAAGAGCATTCTATCCACTTGACTGCAGATTCTGGTCGTTGGTAATTGAACTAATCTTAACCAACACTTGATTGCTTTGACATACGTTCCTATAAACAGAGGATATCGTCCATTTCACTACAAACCATTTTGTTCGATGCATGTAATGGTACATGCAAAATATTCTTTACTGCATACGTGTGAACTTTTTCCATAATTTTGGGCGTTGTCAAACAGACCCCATACCTCGGAAGCATATGTCAGAATTGGTTGTATCTGGGTATCGAACTATTTACAAAACAAAGCCCCGTCTGCCGAATTCAATCTTTTCATTGTTCTCAATATCTCCTTGACTCCTCTGTTTCCTTTCCTACAGATTTCCAGCCAGCACCTATTTAAGCTTAACTTCGTCGTGAAGAGCATCCCTAGATATTTGTAAGGTTAGTCACTTTAATTTCAGATCTGTCGTATAACCATCTCTTATGTTGTCCTATATGCCCACCATTTCTAAAAAATAAAAAAAGAAAAGAAAACATCATATTAGTCTTACTCAGATTCACTGTCAGTTGCAATCTGTCTGATACCTTTTTCAAAGCATCCAGTTGGTTCTGCAAACCAACTGGCGTATCTGCGAGAAAAACGTCATCAGCAAACAGCATTAAAAACAGCTCAATAGCCCCTGGTAACATTTGAATTCCATGCTTCCCATTTTCTGAAATATCAATTGCAAGTTCATTGATGAAAAATGCAAACAACTTGGGACTGAGCAGACATTCTTGTTTCACATCGCGTGGGCAATCGAAATGATCTGAATAAGTGCCTTTTTCACGAACAAATGCAAGTACAGAATCATGCATTCCTCGTACAGCTACTCACAACTTCCCAATTACACGATTTTTCCTTAAAAACATTCCACAAGAGATTCCTATTCACAGAATCAAAAGCTTTCTGGAAATCAACAAAGGCAACATACACTTTTGTCTTTTTTAATGAATATTTTAGCAGTAAAGTATAATGTAAACATGTGGTCTACTGTGCTATATCCGGATCGAAAACTGGCTTGTTCTTCTATTATTTTCCTTCTCTCTCTGCCCAGGCATTTAATCTTTTATTAAGAATATGAGTATAGATTTTGCTTGAAATACTTGTCAGCGCAACGCCTTGGTAATTATCTGGATTATTACTATCTCCTTTTTTTTGGAAGAGGGATTATTATAGATGTTGACCTTGCCTCAGGAAAGATTCCTTTTTGAAACAGCAAAGTAAACAGATTCACAATGAAATCATATAACGACTGTGTTGGCACATTTGAACATTTCACAAACTACTCTATCCGGTCCCGCGCTTTTGCCACATTTAAAATGATTTATGCTGCTTATAACCTCATGTCTTGTTATCTCATCATTAAATAATGGCTCTTATGTGCATAGATCTTCATTGTCCTCCTCTACATTTTGAGTCTTCGAGTCGTTGTTAAAACAATTAAATAGTTCGAAAAAGTGATCGTACCATTAGTTTGAGCTTATTTCGTTGTATATGACTGGTTTTCTACTAATCGATCCAATTGTTGACCAGAATAATTTGGAGTTGTTAGCAGATGCTCTTAACTTATCTAGTCGTTGCTCATCGAATTCCTTTTTCTTCTCTCTTTTCATTGTTGTGTATTCTTTCCTGTCCTTAACATAGACTGTTTTACGTTTTTTTTAAATTCTATCGATTTAGATCTTTGGTATTGTTTCAAGCATCTTTTGACAATTTTTTTTTCACACTCACTGTCAAACCAGTCAGTCACTTCTCTTTTCCTTTTCCTCATAGATCTCACCATACAACCAGAAGCATTACATAAAGCTTTCACAAATAATTCTAAACATGTATTAACATCAACATCAAGAAATTGTAAAGCTCTATTAATACACTATTTAAACTCATCTGAATTTAATTCTTCCCTATAGGTTTCTGTACATTCTTTCGACCATATGATGCGTTGCTCTTCGCAAATCGTTGGATATTCTTCTTTCTAATGAATGTTACAATTTCTCCATTTCATTTCCAGTGGCAGATGCCAAGAGAACGAGCAGTTCCCAACTTTCATTCTACAATTTTTGAGTTAGTCTTGTGATACAATAGAATAACCTATAACACTGCGACCATTGGGTGACACAAAAGTGAATTCTCCTTTTGAAGTATCCCCACATGTCCCATTCACAATTTTAAGTTCAAGCATGAAACATAAATCCAACAAAGATTTACCATACTTATTTACAAACAAGTCTTTAGAACAGCGCACAAAAGTATTTTTCACGTTTACATTCACATTTTCTAAAAGAATGAATGTCACATTCATCATCGTCAACATCAGTATTATTATCATCATCATCAACATCAACATCATCATCATCATCATCATAATCATCATCATCATCATCATCATCATCATCATCACCGTCATTGTCATCATCATCATCATCATCATCATCATCATCATCAATCATCATCATCAACAACAACAACAACAACAACATCCTTACCATCATCATTTTCAACACCAGGATGGAAGTTAGACATGTGCTCAAGTTTGACTTGTTGGCTACCTGTACAGGCATTCAAATCACCACATAAAAGGATATTGAAATAACTATCTTCAGTTATTTCCAGCAATGTGTCCTCCAGCACCAAAATACCGTCTTTGACTACAGAGTGATTGTAAATCGTCCCTCCCTCAGGCACCACATGACCTTCAACCAGTAATACATCTTTATCTAAATGAAATAACGTTTTGTTTACCTTCAAAACTACAATGTTGTCCCGATTAACAAAGATCAGAGAAATAAATTCTTCATAGGTTTTTCTAACCATCACCAGAATTACGACCCTGCTGTGACAATTTACTAGCAGATGCTTGAAACTTTATAAAAGTTATGAAAAATACTGGCGAAATCGAATATCCTGTCTACAAATGCCACACGCCAATCCCCTTCTGTTCCCACTGCAACCGCTGCTTCTGCTGCACCTGATTGGCTGATGACTGGTTTGACGTCATGATGACGACGAGGGGAATCCCCGGTATCACTACCATCTGTCACGCGCCTGCTGCTTAACTTTCCGTAGGTACCAGCCGTGTCCATGTCACCTCGTGCCGCCTCCGTTGCTGCTACCTCCGCGTATGTACGTGGATCGGGTCTGCACGGTCCGACAGTCAATTTGCCACTGACAAAAAATGCTGCCTTCCCCTCTCGCTTTGCCTTTTCCACTGTCTCTGCCTGTCTTCTTGTCAGATTGTTTGCAAGCCTAACACCTTTCTTCTCCAATTCATAGCAAAATGTTTTACGATCGCAATGTAGATTCATTTTATCCTTCCACTGTCGAAATTCCACAATCATTGTTTTGGAATCTCCAGGTTTTGTCTGACCTATCCTATGTGCGCGAGCAATGTCTTCTTCTGTCCATGTTTTATATCCACTGACAC
>CM065716.1:45894056-45899056 GCA_033310375.1 Conus canariensis | reverse complement strand
GGATTGTTTTGTTACATGGGCATGCTAGCAGATTTATCTTTTCTTAACTGATGTTCGCAGATCTTCATACATGTCCGAACTAAGTAAGAAATCATTGAGGAATCAAGAGTAGATCCCTCGATGTGATATTAAAGAGAAACAGAGGATCCTTGGTGCCTAGTCAGTTGGTGCTACTGGAGTGGATTCCCTTCGAAAGGAAGTCGCGTCAACTGAATTAAAAGGCAGGCAAATGTTCTAAACGGCTGGCAGTAAGATAGAACAAATAGACACCCCCAACAACTCATCAACGCCCATGCTTACCTCTCCACCAGCTCCACCAACCCACCCATCCCCTCCCACCCCACGAACACATATCTCCCGAGCTATGAGGAAGTGGTCTATTCTGTCTGCCAAGCTAGGTCTGAACCAGATGAAGGGAGCGCCTTCACCTGGAGGTAGGAGAGAGCAGAGTCCAATTGGTGAACTGGGCCCAGCACGTCACCATCTTTAGGGTCACATCAGGGCAAGGCCAGCTTCTTTCCCATCCCAACAGAATCAAGATCTCCTACAAGGATGAGAACCTTTGTGCTCCTGACTCACAGAAGCAGCCTTCGTGTTGTCAGTGCCCTCACTCACCACCTAGGATTAGTTTAGTTGAGCTCCAGATAAAAAGGAAAGAACCCTATCTGGAGTGACAGAATGACCATGGCGAAAAGTGGCCTTGGACTACATTCTGACACAGCCGGGAACGAAGAAGGAGAAGAAGAAGAAGAAGAAAAAGAAGAAGAAGAAGAAGAAAGGGGGAGGAGAACAAGAACAAGAACAAGACCAAGACCAAGAACAAGGAAAAAAGAAAAAGACAAAAAGAAGAAGTAGGAGGAGGAGAAGAAGATGATGATAATGATGATGATGATGAGGGAGAGGGGGAGGAGGAAAGGAGGAGGAAGAGAAGAAGAAGAAGAAGAAGAAGAAGAAGAAGAAGAAGAAGAAGAAGAACATCAACAACAACAACAAAAACAACAACAAATGTAACAATCATTTGAAAAAAAACGCTGGGTTAAGAAGTGGAGTAGGGGGAGGGATGAAAAACAGTTCGGCGGATGGCGGTATTCCTTTTCACGCCACAGACGGCAGATGGAAGCTATCAAGCCTGACGTTCCACTGCCTGACAGTCCAATGCGTGGGAGGTGATGCATGAGCAGCTGAAGGGTAAACAACCGGCAGAGGGGTGGGGAGGGAGGTTACAGGCTTATGGTAATATTATACTCCAGCTTGGCTGAGAAACTCAAAGGTCGTCATCATCAACGTATAAATTTCAATGATAGTGGGGGGTTAGTGCGTCTTGCCATGGTACTGGAATATGTCTAAACAAGCAATTTTAAGACCGATCAAAAAGACCTGATGATTTCTCATGACTCTCTCTCTCTCTCTCTCTCTCTCTCTCTCTCTCTCTCTCCTCTCTCTCTCTCTCTCTCTCCATTACGTGGATGAGACTCGAAAGTTTAGCGTAAAAAGTAAGGTCAACTTATCATGGACCAGATATTTGTAAGTGTACATTGTTCTCTGACAATTGTATGTGTTGTCGTTCAGTAGCATAGACTGTCAGAACACAATCTTTCCACTTTAGAGCATGGAAACCTACAGCAACTCGGGGTAGGAAAAGGTTAGGACAAATAGTAGAAAAACAAGCAAATAAGCAGACGCAAAAACTATAACCCAGACCAAAATGGTGTAATGGTTTCACTCAGATTCTGATAGGCGACCTTCCAACAACGCTCACTGATACACCACTGTAGGCTTGTTACAGCATAAAGTTTATATAAGCAAACTACTCACCAAGTCGTGGAGAAATCGGGAGTAGCTCCCACGGAAGACATTAAATAAAAACTACAAATCCTCAGGACCAGATACATAAATGGTACCACTGTTAAGTCCCTCCAGCTGTGGAGACATAGGCAATGAAAGGACAGACAAATTCTGCAACATAGACAGCGAGCTGAAACAGACAGACACTATTTCACCCCAGCATACATTCTATCTATCCTTTCCCATTCTAATCTTTCCTCCCACAAAGTTATGGAGAATTGAAGTCAGTCCTGTGACACTTCGAGCCGCATGGAGAGAACGCCTTGACCTGGAAATAGGAGAGGACAGTACCAACCAGTTGGACCATACCCACATTCAGACTCACAACAGGGCGTTGCCAGCTCCTCTCCTATCTCTGTAAGTTCTGTGTCTCCTACTCGGATTGAAAAAAAAAAAACAATCATGTAACTGGTCAATAGACCTTAGCCCACATTTTGCAGTCCTGTATCATTGCCGATACTCTGATTTACCATACATACTTCAGTCTTCCAGAGCCCTAGGGGAAAAACCGTGGCAGACTGCAGACTTGGGCCATGTGCTGGACTTATCATGTGACACAGTCTGTAATAGAGAAGAAGAAGAAGACGATGTCAACGACGATGACGACAACAACGACGATGACGACGACGACGATGAAGAAGAAGAAGAAGAGGGAGAACAACAACAACAGTAACAACAACAAGAACAACAACAACAAGAACAACAAGAAGAACAGGAACACGAACAAGAAGAACAATTTTAGAAAATGCCGGGTTGCAAAGTAGAGGAGGGAGGGAGGAAGAAAAAAAGAGTAGCGGATGGCGGTATTTCCTTTTCACGCCACAGACGACAGAGGGAAGCTATCAAGCCTGACGTTCCACTGCCTGACAGTCCCATGTGTGGGAGTTTTATGACGTATGGTCTGCCAAAGGGCAGACACCCACAGAGGTTGTCGACATAATAAATGGTATCATTCTCCCCGTGTGGCTGAGAAGGTTTTTCCTTGATGGAGGTTTTCAGTGCGCATTGAAATTTTAGGTAGAAAACAGTTAAAGCAGTACGTGTTGAAAGTATACGGAGCAAACAATTAAAGCAGCGATCAAAATGACGGGATAGTTTTTCATGCGAAATATAAGTTCTCATGAGAAAGTCATAGCTCTCTCTCTCTCTCTCTCTCTCTCTCTCTCTCTCCTCTCTCTCTCTCTCTCTCTCTCTCTCTCTCTCTCTCTCCTCCTATGAACAGCAAAAATACGAACGCGTTGAACAAATATACAAAATGGTGATCTCACTGATTTGGAAATTGAAACGATTTTGGGACCAAATATCTTAACCCTGGCCTCAAGCAGAACACTTTGGAGCTGGGTACTGCTTTTAGGTAGTCATGTCTCTATGTATGTCTATCTGTCTGACTACTTGTCTGTCTGTCTGTCCGACTGCTGCTGCTTTTCTATCTGTCTGACTGCTTGTCTGTCTGTGTTTCTGTCTATCAGCATGTCCAGAACAGTAAGGAGTATTAACATGGAGTTTTGCAAATTTCTTCGTTTTTGCAGCGACCCATTCAGCTTTCATACCGGAGGGGACCGTTATATAAAGCAATAGTTGGATTCGTTGTTTGCCGAAAAACTTTCCAGTACACACACACACACACACACACACACACACACACACACACACACACACACACACACACACACACACAGAAAGAGAGAGAGAGAGAGATCTTCATCCGCCTATATCTAACAGAACGAATCACTTTTGTGCTACACAATCGCTTTAGTCGCATTTCTAACGCAACAAAAATGCGACTATATAATAATAAAAAAAAAAATCCTTGAAAGACGTGCTGATTTCACTTCATTTGTTACGCGACAAAAATGCGGCTATATTGTAAAAGATATCCTTGAAAGACATATCGATTCCACTGGACCCTTTTGGGATATCCACGGAGGTCATGTTAAACCAATACATACTTTAAGGACACATCACAAAGTCATCTTCTCTCAGCTAGGCACTTTGAGGATAGCCATCTCGCAGACATATTTGTAAACTGTGTTGCCCTGACAGGGATATCTTGCAAGACAAGCTTAATTTATTTAACACCTAGGATACATCCTTCGAAAAATACGCTGACGTCGTTGGTCAGTCCAGGGCTATATCCTTGGAAAACATATCAACCATATCAAACACTTCGGGGATTTTATCCTTGAACGCACCGACCCCATTGAACACATTGATAATACCCTAAAAGAGCTCATTCATCCCCTTAGACACTTTGGTAATATCCTAGAAAGACACGTTGAATCTATAAACTTCATGGGAATATCTTTGAATGACACAGTAATAGCATTTAACACTTTAAGAATTCTTACAAAAACGGGTGGACGATACTGCACACTTTGGGGATATCCTGGGAATGCACATTTTAGTCCTGTTAAGCTGTCAAGCACTTCGGGGGATATACTAGGAAAACCAGTTAGTCCCATTAAGTGATTGGAGGTGTCCCTGAAAGACACATTGAACTCGCTTTGAGACTATCCTGGGTAGAATCATTGACTTAAGTTAGCACATTAGGGGTATCCTAGAAAGACATGGATCCCATCGAACATTGTCGGGATGCCCAAGAAAGACACACTGACGACATTGTACACCCTGGGATTATCCCACAATGACACATTGACCCCATTCAACAACTTAGGGATATCCTAGACGACACACTGGACCCATTTAACACTTTGGGGATACCCTAGAGAAACATATTGACTCCGGTGAGTACGTTGGGGATATTCTACAAAGACACACCGACGCCATTGAACACATTGGGGATGCCTGCTAGAATGGCACAGAAAGCCCACGGAACGCATGAGGGATATCCTAGGAAGACACACATCCCCACTGAACACTTTGTAGATATTCTAGAAGATATATTGACCCCATTGAATACTATGGGCATATCCCACAAAGACACATTGATCTCAATGCGCGCTTTCGGGCTATCCCTACAAGACACAGTAAAAGACACACTGACCCCGTTATATGCCTTGGGGATATTCTAAGAAAACAGGTTAACCTCATTGAAAACTTTGTGGATATCCTCGGAAGACGTGTTGACCACTCTGAACACCACAAATACATTCTAGGAAGATACGCGGATCCCCATGAACACACTGGGAATATTA
>CM065716.1:45881556-45884056 GCA_033310375.1 Conus canariensis | reverse complement strand
AAAAAAGTCTCCACTTCTGGAACTGTCTATGCTCTACTATCGTTGCTCCCTTACTTTTGATTCAACCTCAAAGCGGGGATCCTGGTCGGAAGAACAACTTACTGGGGCTATCTCCCTTCAAGGGGGCTTGATGGACTACTATTGTCAATGCAGGTGTACATGCAGATGTGTATCAAATAACTGAATTCTGCTGTTTTTTTTTTTTTTTTTTTTTTGTATATATCCTTGGACAGCATTGTCCGCTCCTTAGTTTTAACGTTGAACTGACTTTTTATGGTCTAGAGTTGGTTTTTTTGTTTGTTTGTTTGTTTTTTCATTATACGGATTTTATTTCAGAGTATGATAAATTATTACTTTCTGTTTTTATATGATCATTTTCTTTTCGATTTGTTCGGATTGTGGAGTGTTTTATGCATATGCATATTCATTTATTCATTCATTTCTTTATTTCTTTATCCATTCCTTGAGGCTTTTCTATTCATTTATCACTAAACTTTATGTGTCCATTTGTTTTTTTGTTTTTTTTTTTCATTTACTCATTTGTTTTGACTTTTCGCGTGTGCCAGATTTGCTTTGATAATTTTTCTTACTGCTGTTTTAAAAGACTGTTGCAACTGAAGTCTTCCTAAAAGATATCACGTTGAACCGTCATGTTGCAAATCTGTCATTTTTGTGCGCATGCGCGCGGGCGTGCGCGGGCGCGCGCGCGCACACACACACACACACACACACACACACACACAACACAATGTTCCGAACCTTTATTACACTTAACGAGATATTGAACTTGTGTTTGGTTTTCAGTATTTAGGCGTTAACTTCAACTATGAAAATGAATTTAATGCAGTTCAGACACGCCTTTGTTTAAAAAAATAAATAAATAAAAATAAAAACAGCCTTGTTCAATCTTTTAAGAAACTATAGAAAACATGTTACCGCTGGATATTAAAGTACAACTTTTTGATGGAAAGATTGGTCGAACATATCTGTATGGATATGACGTATAGTGTCCTGGTATGACAGTTGCTGTCTCGTTTCTTTAGGATAATATTGAAGACATAAAGCATCACCAAGCTACATGGTGTATGGTGAATCCTTTGAAAGTTATCACAGAACTTTGCAGGAAATATCTGCCTGTGCGTTGGCTAGGTTCAGGACGCTGAATCACAAGTTTCCTATCCAAACAAGGGGATGTTTTTATATTCCTCACGAGGACAGCTTTCATTGACAGTTTGATTGCGGTGATGTAGGTGACGACTTCAATTATTGTTTTCCAAATCCCTGCCTTTAAAGAAACAGGAAAAACCTTCCATACCAAAGCTTTACTGTACATGTATCAAAAATGGGTTATTGTTCACAACCAAAAATATACGTAATCTTAATCGCTTAACCCATTTAATAGAGGCAATGATAAAAGAATTTTCAGTTTTTAACATAACTTTGAATTTTAAAGTATAGTTAAGGAAAAAGAATACAGTGAAGCACTGGGTTTCTTAACAACATAGCTAAATCATCACCTATATGGATTCCTAATAAACCCGTGAGTGTGTGTGTGTGTGTGTGTGTGTGTGTGTGTGTGTGTGTGTGTGTGTGTGTGTGTGTGTGTGTGTGTGTGCGCGCGCATGGGAATGAGTGTGTGTGTGTGTGTGTGTGTGTGTGTGTGTGTGTGTGTGTGTGTGTGTGTGTGTGTGTGTGTGTGTGCACTCTAAAGTCATGCCTTCCAATCCCATTCAGAATTCCATCCTCAACATTTGGAAATGTAAAAATTGTTGGTTTTCTTTCTATATTTTTTTTTCAAAGAAACAGATCTGAATCACATAACTGAACAAATGAAATATTGTGTTTAAAAATGTTTTTGTAGATGAAAATGTTCTTGATCTCGATAATTTTGTTTTTACATGCATATTCCCTATGAGAATATCAAGCAAAAAAAAGTCAAGAAAATGTTAAAGAAAAATGAAAATGAAAAGTGACAAAATGCAACATCAAGCAGATTCTGAAAATAGCTTATCAGTTTTACGGCTAACGGGTCTGATGATTGTTGCAACAGAGATTTAACGAATGCACAAATATTCGAGGCTGGAACTGTCGATAATGGAAGCTAAAGTAGAAAAGAAAATGTTTTCGGAATCCTTCATTTATGTGTAAATGAGCGTTAATTTGTTTTCTTTGTTTCATCCTTTTGTTTTGTCTTATCACATCAATGGCACGGTGACATTCCTATTTATAATTTGTAAGCACCCGTAAAACGTTCCTAAAAGCTAGGGTCTGGAAATACTCTCCTATAGTTCTACAGGGGTATTCGCAACAATCAACATCTCTTTGTTTCTGATACGCGGTAACCAAATCTTGGATTTCTAGCTTTCACAGACGAGGAATTACGTACTGTGTCGGTAGACTTATATTGTCTTAACTTGCATTGTCATTCCTTTGGCGGTCTATACGTTCAAAATGCAGCAGGCACTTATGTTGTCCACTATCTGGTAATGGTAATTATTCC
>CM065716.1:45869056-45874056 GCA_033310375.1 Conus canariensis | reverse complement strand
AAGACCAGCCTGCTGTGAAAAGCCATCTCTCGTCCGTCCGCCTCCACACCTAGAGAAAAGCCATGCAGCTGCTTTCAGTCCCTGCTGTGCGCGCCACCTCTGCGGACATGATAAATCATGGTGATTGCCTCACCGACACTTGGCCAGGAATGTCAAGAACTAAGGAGGAGTGGTGGTGGGCGCGGCGAAGAGTGAGAACCCGTCTGAAGGAGGCAGAGCACAAGCACGTGAAACAGAGAACGGGCCGATCCTGTCTGTACTGACGTCATCCGTTTTTGTTGCGAGTCCAGAGTGGGTTAGATCGTGCCGGGTACCAGAGACGAGTGCCCCCCACGCACTTTTTTTCTGTCTGTCTGTCTGCCAGTCTTTCTGTCTGTCCATCTGTCTGCCTGTCTCTGTCTTTCCCTCCCTCCCTATCTGTTCCTGTCTGTCTCTCTCTCTCTTTCTTTTTTTTTTTTCTGTTTGTTTGTTTCTTTCTTTCTATCTGTTTTCTTTCTCCTCTTCTTCAGTAAATTCTTATTCAATTTTGTGGCTTACTTTGTTCTTTAGATAACTCTTCCTTTCTTTAAACCAGTCTCATTTCAAGTAAATGATGAACCACCACGTCATCAAGCCGTGAGGTCCTGGGGACGTTGCTGTTAGTAACATTGCTCAGAAACTGATAACTGCCAACTTCCTTCATTTTCTGATTACCATTGAAAGTAGAGGGGTGCTGTGTGACCATAGTTTTCCATGCTTGCCATTTTATTATTGGGATTTTGGATTTGGTGACATTTCATCCATGTCACATTTCTCGCTTAAGATGTCAACACTTCTTTATAATGACACGAACAGCGAGCTGATGCTGATCGCATGGACTGTGAGTTCATTCATTGCCCGAACCTCTGATTAATGTCAAGTGGGATGCTGTTCGTTCAGGTAAAATACAGGCATCAAGCTATGATTAAAGTTGGAGTACACCACATAAAAGACGGTGACAATGAGAGAGAGGGAGAGAGAGAGAGAGAGAGAGAGAGAGAGAGAGAGAGAGGAGAGAGAGAGAGAGAGAGAGAGAGAAACTGGCGATGACCAGACAGAAACTGGTACATGTGATATGTGTATGTGCAATTGTGTGTATTATGTGTGTATTCTTTATGTAAGTTTTGAATGAATGTAATACATGCGAGCGCATGCGTATGTATGCATTAATTGTATGTATGTGTGTACACAAGAGTTTTATTTCTTAATCATTATTAGAGCGATTATATTGTAACTAAACTTGGATAGAGATCAAGCTGTAAGCGTTTTATAGCCCACTCACTCGTTTACACAACAGGCAGCCTACCTGGGTAGAGCCGGTTGATGAGCCGCCTGTTGATATTATATATTCTGTGTCATTCAGTCGAATGTCAAGTCTATCAAGCATTCAATTCTTCACTCTCGATTTTTTTACACAGGATGACATATATACACTTGTCGTCAACAGGTGCGATGCATTCTGTGCTTTCCCGTGTCATTCAGTGGAATAACAGTCTATCAGTCACTCCGTTTTTCATCTTTCTTTCTATTTTTCACCAAGATGGCATATATATACTTATCGTCCGTATCAACGACCAAACTTTTTTTCGAAAGCTGATGATGGGATTTTACGTGTGTCCAAGTTAACCTTGCGTGCACACTCGGAACCCCCGTATATAGTCTCATTCGAAGTGCATATGTATACGTTTATGCATGTGTGCACGTGTATGCGTGTACATTTTTTGTTTGTACACGCATGTGTATACATATATATATATATATATATATATGTGTGTGTGTTCATGTGTGTGCTTGTCTTATGTATGCATGCAAGTATGTGCGTGTGCGTGAAAGAGAAAGAATGTGTGTGTCTGTGCAGTGAGTGAAAGACGCGTTTTTCATTAATATAAATTCTGGTTCATCTGAAACCCCTTCTCTTGCATTTTCACGTATGAGAATACAATTAATTATACTTGTATTTATGGTGAATAACTAGTCACTTTTTTAAGTTTTGTGTTGTTACTCTCTTAAATATCAGTTCATCAATGAAGAGTCACTATCAGTCGGTAATTAAATCAATGATTTGTTGCTTTTATTGTCGAATTGTAAATGTCAAAACCTTTTTACAAATTACATCCCTCAGACTAACATTTCGTGGTTGATCATATAAACACTGGGGACAACTAATTGTTTTAATGTAAGTGATCGAATGGCAAAGATTCAAGAAGAAATGAGGAAAGGATGAGAAAAATGGGAAAGAAAAATCAGAACAATGGACATGGAATATAAAATCTTTCACTACCAGCAGATAAGAACTGTAAACTATTGTAAACATAACCATACACATCACCTGCTTCGATGCCTTTTGTTCGCTTATGTTGACTTATCGGTACGACACAACTGATTGTGTCTATCTTTCCTTGGCATCTCATCTAAATATACCACAGTCTATAATTCTGTGGTTATGTTACCACTGAAGGTTCAAAAACAGAATCCAACAGCACCGCAAAGTAGCCAGCGAAGGGTAAACAGCAAAATAGAAGAAAATGCTGCAAGGAAATAAGTTACCAGAATCATCAGGTAAACAGCATTAATTGTAGGGGGGGAATCTTTGAGCCTGTGCTTAAGAATCCATTTAAGCATACAAGGGAGACCAAAATGTGTCAACAGTCAGAGTGGTCGGCTATACTGTTTAATATCCCAAGCATTGTCAGTCACATAAATACTACAGCAGCTAAGAATTGTGCAGAACAGCTTTTGTTTGTTTTTTTACTTTTTTACTTTGATCTGCTAAGAGATGCAATCTCACTGATAGGTCTAATGATATGTTTAACAATTTAGTAATGGGGGAGAACAAGTGTAGGCTAACAATTCCTCCATCATTACATTAATGACACGGCAAAGAATCATGAAGAAAAATGAGGAAAAAAGGGAGGGGGGAAAGAAAATGGAAACGGAAAAACAGGGCAATAGACTATAAATATAACACCCTTCACTAGCAATGTACGAGGACCATTGTAATCCATCTTGAACATCCTTCACCAGCAATGTACGAGGACCATTGTAATCCACCTTGAACATCCTTCACTAGCAATGTACGAGGACCATTGTAATCCACCTTGAAAACAGAACCATTCATATCACTTTCTCCGAGGATAGTAGGCCTACCTCAGCATACTTCTCAAATTGTTATTTTACCAGATCATGCTGGCCACAGCTAGAAAAGACCTTCAGGTTTTCTAGATGGTCTTTCTTCTGTTCTTTCTCCTTGTATTTTCTTTTTTTTTTCCATGCAAGTTTAAGAGCGTGAATACAATTTTCAATATTAGATATAACTGTTTCCCCTTTTTATGGCTGTACACAGAATATTCATCTTGCTTTTGTCAAGTGTCTCGTCCCATCCGAATCTATCGTACATTCTTTGCATTTGTTCAAGTGCATCTTGGATGCTTTGCTGTTGCTGGGTTTTCTTTCTGTCCCCCCCCCCCCCCCCCCCCCCTTCTTTTTGTGTATCTATGTAGCTCTTTCTTTTCTTTTTGTTCAGCGACTTGGGCTAATTTCAGCTGTTCGCACGTCATGAAATTGATCGTGTTCGCTGTTTCTTTTTCTCTCTCTCTCTCTCTCTCTCTCTCTCTCTCTCTCTCTCTCTCTCTCCTGTCTCTCTCTCTCTGTCTCTCTCTCTCTCTCCTCTCTCTCTCTCTCTCTCTCTCTCTCTCTCTTAATTTGTGTCATCCTTTCAGATTGCACCTTCGTTACATATGGAGGCTGAACTTGTGTATATCACCTTGTTTTCCACTCAACTTATGCCCGATATGAATGTAGAGCAAGGTTTCTCATTTCTCTTGAGGACAAAACAATAAACACATACGTGGTATGGGATGGTGCCGCACTTAAACCCCTCTGACGTCAGTCATCAGATTCACCCACGTTTTATCTATGACCTTGCTCACAACTTGAAGAGGGCGTGTGAATGGCATGTGGGAGATGGGAGGAAGGGAGGTGGGGAGGGGAGAGAGACGAGGGGTGGTGGTTGATTTCGTGTGAAGAAGTGTACTTTTGAAAAAAAATCTCTCTCTCTCTCTCTCTCTCTCTCTCTCTCTCTCTCTCTCTCTCTCTCTCTCTCTCTCTCTCTCTCTCTGTAGAGCTGGACACAAGCAAAAGTATAAACGAAGACTCCCCCCCCCCCCCCCATCCTTGCCCCTAACCCCAACTCTGGTTCTCGTTTCCCACTCCAGCCCACCTTAAGGCCCCTTACCAATCTAAATGTATAAAACCAAATTGCTACTTGGATTTCTTTTTATGCTGTTTGCATGAGGTCAGTAAAGCTAGGTGGCCTTGAAGCCCTATTCTATTTGATGTAAGATTTTGCAATTTTCGTCAAAAAAAAAAAGCGTATTCCAACACAATCGAAAACAGCCAACATGACATGTTCGTATGGACTCTTAGAATAAGGCAGGCCTTTGACTCACATGCCCAAGCATTCTAATGTTTGCGACTGAATATTTCCACTTAGGAGAGAGGGGGAGGGGAATTTTGCTTGCTTCGCTGTATTGTTTGCTTGTTTGATTGTTTGCAAGCGTCATTATGGTCCTAGTTTTTGAACGGACTATTACTATTTTGGATGTATGTGTATGTATAAACGAATGTAAGAATGGATGTACGAATGATGTATGTATGCATGTATGCATACATGCATGCATACATGCGTGCATGCATGCATGCATGAATGCATGTATATATGCATGTACGCACGTCAGTGTGTAAGAACTTATGTACGTGCGAATGTATGTATGTATGTATGTATGTATGTATGTACGTATGTATGTATGTATGCATGCATGTATGTATGTATGTATGTATGTATGTATGTATGTATGTATGTATGTATGTATGTATGTACGTATGTGTGTATGTATGTGTGTGTATGTATGTATGTATGTATGTATGTATGTATGTATGTATGTATGTATGTATGTATGTATGTATGTATGTATGTATGTACG
>CM065716.1:45849056-45861556 GCA_033310375.1 Conus canariensis | reverse complement strand
ACACAATTGCATCAATTTGCCGTTCTTTTGAGTTATAATCATCATGCTAACGACAGCATAATTCTCATTGCTTTCTTGCTCCCCATGAGGGTAATAGCTCTTCCATACTGACAAATTGCGGTGTTAACCTTAAAGGACTGCAAGGATAAGAGGTGCACCATTGTCATCCCCTTTACTGCTGATTATCAAACTAATGATTACCGCATGCTGTTGCACTAGTTGTTATCATACAGGATAATGGATGAAATGCTGCTATAGCCTGAAATGCTTACTTTCCTGATAATGGCTGCAACATCATTATTGTTTATTGCATTCGTTCAGATTAATGGTTGCGGCATTAGCATTATCGTCAGCTGGATTGCAAACCTGTGGGATATTGACTGAAGAGGTTTTACCATTTGGGTTTGATAAATTTTAGGTATAGCTTTAACATTGAAATATATTTCATTTAGTACCTTTGAAGAAAGTAAATAACAGTGTCATCTCCTTGCTCCATGTTGGGAAATTGACTGGAATTCTTCAAACTTGGGTTGCTATTCTTCCGGATATTAAATGACATTATCATTACTTTCATTTCTCACCTGGAATAATCATCGAAATTCTCCTTGTTTGGATCACGATTATATATGGTAGTTCGAGGACATTGTCATTGCTTGGATGTCTAGGATTATGAATAAGATTATCGTTACTGGTTAGATTGCTAGTCATGTTTTGTTTAGTATTCTGGTTGATACAGAAGCCGTGTGAAGCACTGAAAACAAAATCGGTTTTATTACTGCATGTTTCTCAAGCTGAAAACAAAACAAACGGAAAAAGGTAATGTTTATAGGCAATAGTTCAGCTGTCTCATTCTCTAGAAAAATTGATTTGTCTTGCATTAAAATGTGAACAAAAGAAAATCCTTCCAACTTTGTGTTGTCTACATGGACGGATGCAACACGATGACATTTGCCACTGTATCATTTTTTCCTAAGACACAAATTCAGAACGATGCTATGTGTGTGTGTGTGCGCGCGCGCGCGAGCGCGTGTGTGTGTGTATGTGTGTGTGTTGTTACTGTCAGTTGGTTATTGCTGATGTTGGTGTTGGTGTGAAAGTCGGCGTTTGCAAATGCTTTTGAAGTAAAATTATCGCGCTGGATCTACAGGGTTACATTAATGGCAAGAGTGGGTGTTAAGAGAGAGAGAGAGAGAGAGAGAGTGTGTGTGTGTGTGTGTGTGTGTGTGTGTGTGTGTGTGTGTGTGTGTGAGCGCTTGTGTGTGCATATATGCATGTACTTTTTCCCGTGTGTGAACATGTGCATGTGTGTGTGTGCATGTGTGTGTGTGCGTGCGCGCGCGCGCGCGCGCGTGTGTGTGTGTGTGAGTGTGTGTGTGTGTGTGTGCGCGCGCGCGCGCGTGCGCGGCCCTTGTGTACATGTATGCATGTGCTTTTGTGCATGCATGAGCATGTGCTTTTGTGCGTGCGTGAGCATGTGCATGTGTGTGTGTGTGCATGTGTGTGTGCATGTGTACGTGTGTGTGTGTGTGTGTGTGTGTGTGTGTGTGTGTGTGTGTGTGTGTGTGTGTGTGTGTGTGTGTATGGAGATCGTGTGTTTTCCAACACATTCTAACAAATTCTCAGATCATATGAAGAAAGAGTCCTTCCATTCTTTTTCTCTTTCCCCATGTCAAAGAGGTGTGAGTTGGGAGAGATCCCTTTATGCCAGGAAACCTTTGGTTTACGTTCCTAAGGGTTGATACCATGTAGGAAATTCTGCACACAGACTCAAATCCACGTTACTGTAGTTTGCTAACCTGGCTTCAGCAAAGGTATTGACAATTTAAAACAAACGAAGAATTAAAGAGTAATACAGCCTGGTTATCACATTAAGACATGGTCCCGTGTTTCTCATATTACTGGAGTTTTTTTTCCCAGGGTTCGACGGGTTTTTTTTTTTTTTCCACAAACAACCCCTCCCATCAATTAGAAGGGGTACTGGCCATCAGGGATGTTGCAATCGATCTAAACCATGTTTCTTACACTGATTTATCGCCCCCAGGTTGTTTTCTTTGTGTCCGTAAAAGAGGGCGCTGGGATCTATATTCTAATGTCATGCGGCAAAGCTGTTAGGGTCCAATCAAGTGCGTCACCTTGACGGAAGAGTGAATTCTGGCATGAAGACCAGCCTGCAGTGAAAAGCCATCCCTCCTCCACCTCCACACTTAGAGAAACGTCGTGCAGCAGCTTTCAATCCCCGCTGTGCGCGCCACCTCTGCGGCCATGATAAATCATGGAGATGGCCTTACCAACCCTTGGCTAGGAATGTCAAGAACTAAGGAGGAGTGATAGGCGCTGGCAAGGGAGAGAACCCGTCTGAAGGAGGCAGAGGCACAAGCACGTGAAACACAGAACGGGCCGATCCTGTCTGTACTGACGTCATCCGTTTTTGTTGCGAGTCCAGTGTGGAGTGTCAGGGACGAGCACCTCCTACGCTCTCTCTCTCTCTCTCTCTCTCTCTCTCTCTCTCTCTCTCTCTCTCTCTCTCTCTCTCTCTCTCTCTCTTCTTCTTCTTCTTCTTCTTCTCTTCTTTCCGTGTTTCTTTCTTTCTCCCTTTCTTTACTTCTTTGCTTGTTTGTTTGTTTGATTCTTTCTTTTTTCTTTCTCGCTTTCTTTCTGTCTTTCTTTCTTTCTTTCTTTCTCCCTGTCTTTCTTTTTTCTCTCCTTTCTTCTTTTTCTTCTACATAAGTAAACTCCTGTTGTTGCTTTTTGTTTGTTTTTGTTTTTGTTTTTGTTTTTTTGGGGTTTTTTTGGGGGGACTAATTTGATTTTAAGTAACCCTTCTTGCTTGTTTTGTCGCATTTTTGGCTCAAACAAGTAATTATATCAAATTATTTAGCCCATTTCCTCCTTACATTGTGCGGTATTGACAGTCTCATTTTAGCATTATGATAAACAGGTTTAATGACATTACATAGTTTATTTCTTTAAAAAGAAAAAGACCTGTTAGCCTCCAAACTCACTCAATAGATACTTATTCAAATGAGCAAGCTTGTGTCAAGCTAAGCTGTACCAGTATTTAATAGGCATTTATGTGTCTCTTTACCTGTAAGCAGTGAAGAAGAAGAAGAAGATGATGGAGGAGGAAAGGAAGGAAGAGGGAAGGAGGAGGAGGGAGAGAGGAGAAAAAGAGATGAAGGAAAGAGAAGAAGATGAAGAAGATGAACAATGACGACAACAATTAGAAGGAGAAGACGAACAAGAAGAAGGATGAGTAGGCGGGGAGGGAAGAAATTTACCAGAAAGGAGGAACAGGAAGAGTGGGAGAAAATAAATGAGATGACAACACTTGTTAAGAATACACGCCGGCTGCTTTTTATCCAGCTCTCAATGTCGGGGGAATTTTACAGACTATAAAAGATGTCATTCAAAAATACACATAGTACATTAGGGACAACAGCAAAGATATTCAAGGAAACAGACAAATGTAAACGAAATCGATGCTGAGGTCACACAGAATACGAGAAAGGTTAGATAACAAGGACCGGTGGCCTCTCCCATCGCTCATATCCATACCCTCCCATTCGGTCGGCCCACACACACGAACATACCATAGCGGAAATATTGAAAAGAAGAGCACAAGAATATTTTAATAGACGATCGATGCATAACCTGAGAGACAGACAGACAGACAGACAGACAGACAGAGAAAGATGGACTGACAGACAGACAGACAGTCAGACTGACACACAGACATGAAAAGGAGGGGTGGGGGGGAAGGACAAAGAGAAAGACACAGAAACAGATCGAAAGACGAGTGAAAAACAATGAGTGCAAAAATCTCCAGTTACAGTTAAAAAGCAAACAAATTAAAGAAAAGACACTGTGTGAAGTTATCAAACTATATGGGTACAGATCTATATGCATCTATTTATAAGAAAGCAAACATCCATCAGAGAAATCGTCACATACACTGTCATTCCAAACCTCTGGGAAGACCTCTATCTTAGTATAACACTATCAAACCTGAACATTTTAGAACTACCTGAAAATGCAAGTTGTGGCATACCATACGTTTCATCTGACTAGCACTGTAAATCTCACAGACTGTGGGACTACAACTGAATGAAGATAGTGCATGTATACTTACGAATAATCCCCTGGACGAAATGATCAATCTTGTACAATTGATATACATGTCTGGATACCGTTTGGCGTAAGTTGTTAACGAAAGCAGTCCAGGTGACACTGTTATCAGTAACAAGTTGCCATTTTTGCTGTGTTGTTATCGGGATTTGGAATTTGGTTACATTTTATACACATCTTTCGCTTTAGATGGCAACAGTCATTTCTAACAACAAGAACACAGAGCTGGTGCCTTGGTTTGATTAATTCTCCAAACTTCCGAGTACACATCAATGTCAAGTGTGAGGCTATTCATGTGGGTAAACTACAAGAATGAAGCTATAGTTAAACTTTTGATTACACTACATAAACTCTCTCTCTCTCTCTCTCTCTCTCTCTCTCTCTCTCTCTCTCTCTCTCTCTCTCTCTCTCTGCCTGTCTGTCTGTCTGTCTCTCTCTCTCTCTCTCTGTCTGTGTCTGTCTCTGTCTGTCTGTCTGCTGTCTGTCTGTCTGTCTCTCTCTGTCTCTCTCTCTCTCTCTCTCTCTCTCTCTCTCTCTCTCTCTCTCTCTCTCGTGCCTCATATTTTTTCCACCGCCTTGTGTGTGTGTGTGTGTGTGTGTGTGTGTGTGTGTGTGTGTGTGTGTGTGTGTTGTTGTTGTTGTTGTTGTTGTTGTTGTTGTTATGTTGTTGTTATTTGTTGTTGTTGTTGTTGTTGTTGTTGTCGTTGTCGTTGTTGTTTGTTTCTTTGTGTGGGTCTACTGTTTGGTAGGTTTTTGTTTTGTTTTGTTTGCTTTTTGTCGCTGTTGTTTGGTTTGTTTTGTTCTTCTGCTCTTTCTTGTCTTTCGCTGCTTCACTACAGCTTCAATAATCATTCATAAACATCATCATCATCATCGTCGTGGTCATCATCATCGTCATCGCCATCACCGTCATCATCAACATCATCAACGTTACCATCACCATTGTTACCATCTTCTCTTTTTTTTTCCTTTTCCCTTTTCCCCTGCTTCTTTCTTTCTTTATTCTCCTTCTCCTCCTTCTCTTCATTCCCTTCCTCCTTTTCCTCCTTCTCCTTCCCCTCCTCTTCCTGTCTTTCTCCCCCTTTTTCCTTCCTTGCTAATTCTTCGTGTACCTCTTCTTCTTGTCCCCTTGCAAGAGATACGCCACATGTGAAACTGAAGACGTTTGTACCTTGTAACTGTTCCCCTATCATTTGGAGAACAGGTTAATACCTGGTGAAGGGGACAAACTGCTTCAGAGCAACAGCCTGTTTGAAGCGATCTCACTAAACCGGAAGGGAATCCAAGTGTGGGTTGACTTGTAATGGTAAGTCCTATCACCACTCGTACTGAGCTGCCCCTTCACACAATTATCTGACAACCCTCCCCCCCCCCACCTCCTCTCTCTCTCTCTCTCTCTCTCTCTCTCTCTCTCTCTCTCTCTCTCTCTCTCCTCTCGTTTCGATTCGTCATGCTGACGAGTGCTTTTGTACCTGTATGTTTCCTATGTATGTAAGTATGCATGCATCTGCATCTGCGTGACTGTACTTTGACTGTACTTTGTTTCTGTGCCAGTGTGTGCTGTCATGGTAATATATATATATATATATATATATATATATGTCTGTGTCTATGTGTCTGTGTGTGTGCGTGAATATGTGGAAGAGAGAGAGAGAGAGAGAGAGAGAGAGAGAGAGAGAGAGAGAGAGAGAGAGATTCTTTTTTATATTCATCGCAATATTGATATTTGTCCTCTTCAAACTCGACCTGGCTCACCTGCATGGTGGAAATACACCAGTGTGAAGGATGCTTTTTGACATTTACATGGAGTTGTCATAACTCTGATCCTTTCCGTGGTCAATCTGTGTGTACAGCGAGAAACAAAAGCAGTTAAGCGAACTTAATACCCCCTGCCCTACCTGACATCCCTGCCTTTGCCCTACCATCCTCTTCCTCTCGAGAACAAGAAGTGGGTTTATAACGGTTGAAACAAAGACAAAAAGACGTAATACGAAAATACCATGCCTACTCTGAGTGAAAAATTGCACATAAGTGGATAACAACTTCACGTGAGATTTGCAGCCTCCTTTCTCCTTTATTAAAAAAAAAGAAAAGAAAAACACGTCGAAGTAAGGGGGCGTTTGGGGAGAGGGGGATCTGATGAGGGGTGAATATCAGGGATCGCATGGGGTAGGGAGGTGGGGGTTACATTTAGTACGGAGGGAAGTGAGTGGAGGCAGAAGAAATACGACAGAATTATTTCCATGTTTCTACAGTCCAGCCAATGCTATATAAAGGACCAACACTGTACAAGTAAAAATAAGAGAGGATACTGAAGTCGCTTAGAAACCGTAGGGGAAATTGAAATTATTTGAGAATAGTAGAAGACTTCAGGAGAAATACTCAATATAAAACTGAACAGCGGGAAAGTGCAATGGCAGGGGATGAAAGTAAAGAAGAAATACGACACTAACAGGAAAGGCATTCGGGAAAGCGAAGAACTATGTCGAAGTGGAGTGAATCTTGGATTTGCTCTTTGTGATCCTTCATCAGTAATAACAACATTATTTTCCAGCCAGCGGAAACAAGTGGTGCTACAGATTGAAAGAATCACTTCCCATGTACTTTTTTTTTCTTAAGTTGAGGATGGAAAGTACGAAATGTCAACGTTTATATGACTGGAAAGTTTTCATATTCGGTGAAAACATATTACATCGCGTGTAATGATCAATAAAGTAACTTCAGAGTGTTCATGTTCAGTTGAAAATCTATAACTCATGCTAGACGATTTTTGATTCGCTATTCGATGCGGATCCATTCGGAGCATTTACATCCAAATGTAATGACTTCGTTCCTTGGTCATATTTCAACTTTTTCACAAAGTGTTATTCAAAATTAGGTTAAGAAATGTTTCTGTTGTAAAATTTGTAATGACCTATTTGAACGGATACTGGAGCTGCCGTTTGATCCCAGGAATCTGTTCCAAAGATCCACACCAAAGTTTATAATTTTTACTCCATGAGCCACATTCTGTTTTCGTACGATGTTTGGTTAAATTGGGTTCTACAGTTTTTGCGTGATTCGGCCGACATACGGACACGGAAACCGGCAGAAGCAGGTGAAAACAGAACTTCCCTGGCGGAGATAATAGAATTGTTGAAAATTCAACATGAAATGTCGGTCAGACGGTCCTCTCTCTCTCTCTCTCTCTCTCTCTCTCTCTCTCTCTCTCTCTCTCTCTCTGTGACAGCTCCCCCCCCCCACCCCCCTCTTTTTTTTTTTTTGGCTTGCTTCCAGGCTTCTGAACAACAGTCTGTTCAGCCTGTCCATCGAAGAGCGTAGGCGGGAACGGCGGTGAGATCAGTCATAGTAATACGTCCTGGTCGCTGTATTATCTACTTCCGGTGACGCCGGTGTCACAAAGGCAGAACCACCCCCTGTCAATTTTGAACCGCATTGTGTGTCAGCTGTATCACGCGCGCGCGCGCGCGCGCGCGCGCGCGAGAGAGAGAGAGAGAGAGAGAGAAGAGAGAGAGAGAGAGAGAGAGAGAGAGAGAGAAGACAGACAGACAGACAGACAGACAGACAGACAGACAGACAGACAGATGATTTTTATTCATCCAACACCTGTGACAGTAATAGATATTCCATTTGGCTGCCACAAAATAATTACTTGCTGAACAATTAAGTAGTGGGGGAAAACAAGTGCAGGCTAACAATTCTTCGGTCATTATAATAATGACTTCGCAAAGATTTGAACTTTTAGAGAAAAAAGAAGAAAAAATGAAGATGAAGAAAATGGGGGAAATATATTATAAATATGAGAAACCCTTCACTAGCTGCCTGAGGGAACCATCGTGATCCCTTCTGAAGGCAGATCTATTTGTATTGCCTGCTCCTAGGCCTTTCGTCCGCTGGATCGGACTCATCAGGGAGACACGGCTGACTGTGTCTGCGCTCCTGGTGTCAAATAGACTTCACTTATTCAAATATCACTTCAGTGGCGGCGACTATGTATATTTTATAGTGTCGATTTTCCTGAAACTTCTGGGAAGTCTAAGGATGGCCGTGTATAAAGGAGGTTTGCTGAGGTCAATCATTCATTTCCCAACTGAACCACGGTTACTCAGTCATTCAAAGCTGATGCTGGTCATTAGATTTATTCCTTTCAATTGTGAGTGGAGTATTTTTCCTCCCTTGTTGAGAGTTTGTTGGCATTCTTTCTTCATTTTTTTACGTTTAGAAGAAACATAACATTTTTTTTTTTTTTTGCATTTTCTTTTTGCACTTGAAATTACTAAAAATGTGAAATTGTTGTTGACTTACCATTACTAACATGTTATGATATAAAACAAGTACAGTGTATCTACTACATTTTACAAAAAATAGCATGAGAATTGGTTGTTTAGTTCCAGAGATATCCGCGTTTCACATATGCTGGTATAAAATAAGAGCTTTTTTGGAAAAATGGCTGGCGATGGGGATTTATGCAAAATAGAATGTCTGGCGGTGAAAGGGTTAAAGATGAATATAAAGAATTTCAAATGCATTTTGATATGCAGATCTTCTCTCTCTCTCTCTCTCTCTCTCTCTCTCTCTCTCTCTCCTCTCTCTCCTCTCTCTCTCTCTCTCTCTCTCTCCCCCATATATATATATATATATATATATATGCATATATGATATCAAAAAAGAAAAAAAGTCACTGAATGAAACTCAGAAATAAAAGGGGGGGACATTGTTGAGCGAGTACAGCAAGGAGGTTAGATACATCAGATTTCCCCAGGTGGATCAAAATAAGAAAGGAATCAGTCTACTTGTGTTACACCGGCCTCACCGGAAGTGATTCGTTATTATATCCGAGTGGAGGGATTAGGGAGGGACTAGAGTCTGTCATGTAAGATATGCCAGAGATTTCCGCTTTTAGGCGGAGAGGGTCGTCGCGTCTTCCTCCTACGCTCCTTATTTGATCAAATCCCAGTCGGCAAATCTCATCGTGACGTCATGAGTGCCATCAGAGGTCACTGGAAGATGAGGGTGGACATGAAAGTGGAGGGGAGGGGAAAAGGAGGCTCATCGTTCTGAAAAAAAAAATAAATAAATAAACGAAACAACTTTAACATTGCCTGAAACACAAATCCTCTCTGTTTGTGTAATGATTACATACAACATTTTATGAAAGGGTGTACAATTTTTTTTGGTCCAGTCTGAATTTATTACATTTTGTGTGTGTGTGTGTGTGTGTGTGTGTGTGTGTGTGTGTGTGTGTGTGTGTGTGTGTGTGTGTCCAAATACGGTGCCCCTCCTTACCGTCCTCGCTCCTCTCCACCCTCTTCTACCCACCATCCCTTCGTTTCCAGTTATGTTACGGGAAAAAATAGCACTTCATGGTCGCTCAACCGGCCATCTGTGCTGTGGCTCTTGAGATCAGAGATAAAACAAAAACAGTTAACAGTAGAAGGGAATCTGAGATCATGATCTGGATGCGGCCCGGCCCCCGTAAAGTGTACGGAGTTCAGGGCCAAACGCTTGTCTAAGTGGGTTTCTTCTCTGAACACCTTCTGCTGTCAAGCTGTCCCTGGAGTTTCCTCTTACTGACAAATGGTTAGATCACTGACTTCCGGCATGAGTCCGGAGGACGTCAGGAAAAGGCGTGATGACACTGAGCAAGACAAGACTTGCGGGCTCTGTTTCCCACCTTGCCTTCCTCAAGCTTGCTGCTAGTATCAAAAACGAAAGATGCTCCCAGAATTCGCCGAAAGAGGGAGAGAATAATGGATCCATCGGCGCCAATACGATCGGAAATGCACAAAGGACTATGAATAGGGAACAAGTGGAATTCCCAAGTGTCTATGAAGGGAAATTCTCTAATGCTGAACAATTTAGTAGTGGGGGAAAACAAGTGCAGGCTAACAATTTTTTCATCATTATATAAACGACTTGGCAAAGATTTGAATAAAAAATAAATTAAAAAAAAAGAGGGGGGGGGGGGGGAAAAAGAGAACATAAGATAGGAAAATATAGTAAAAATACTAAACTCATCACTGGCAGCGTATGGGAACCATTGCAATCCCTCTCGAAGACAGGTCTTTTCATATTGCCTGCTCCTAGGCTTTCGTCCGCTGGATCGGACTCATCAGGGAGACGCGGCTGGAAAGGGAAATTCTCCACTGAGCTCGCGCGGCATGAAGATCTACAGAACGAAAAAGGACTGTGTGGAGACTCTAAAGAACGAGCAGCAGCGTACAGCACCAGCAGATAAGACTTCGGAAAACCAAGGCCAGGATTCAACCACAGTGTCAAGGACATCCACGCTGATAATTCAGACAAGGAATTTGTATACGCTCTCGATGCCAGACGCCAGAAACTTTATGTGCTCATTCTTTTCCCTCAATAAAAAATCTCTCTCTCTCTCTCTCTCTCTCTCTCTCTCCTCTCTCTCTCTCTCTCTCTCTCTCTCTCTCTCTCTCTCTTCTCGTACCTCTCTCTTAACTTCTCGTATTCAGTATATCAACTATGAAATTAAACTCCTTGCCATTCATTTATCACAATCGTTTAAAAATGATCTCCGTACCGCATCATTTTGAATAATTGTTGTGTAGATGATTGTGTAGTGTGTTGTGATGATGTGTGTGTGTGTGTGTGTGTGTGTGTGTGTGTGTTGTGTGTGCGTCGTGCTGGTGTTTTGTGTGTGTGTGTGTGTGTGTGTGTGTGTGTGCGTGGTGCGTGCGGTTATTGTTGTGTGTGTGTGTCGTGTTACTGTGCTGCCGATCTGTGCTCTCTCTCTGTGTGTCTGTACTTACCTTCGTCACGATCTCTCTCTCTCCTCTCTCTGTCTCCTCTCTCTCTCTCTCTTCTCTCTCTCTCTCTCTCTTCTCTCTCTCTCCTCTCTCTCTCTCTCTCTCTGTCTCTCTCTCTCTCTTCTCTCTCTCTCTCTCTCTCTCTCCTCTCTCTCTTCTCTCACACACACACACACACACACTCTCTCTCTCTCTCTCTCTCCTCTCTCTCTCTCTCTCTCTCTCTCTCTCTCTCTCTCTCTCGTGTCAAACTCATCATCATCATCATCATCATCATAGATGAATTTACATAATTTAAGAAGCAAACATGAGACATGACAAGTAACAGTGATAAGTGAAATGGCAAAGTGGAATTTGTCTGCCAATGGATAGATGACAAGACTGACACAGACTACAGCATTACTGTAAACGAGCCGAAAAACAAGCACACACAAACACGCGTGCGCGCGCGCATGCACGCACAGGTATACACGCACGCACACACACACACACACCACACACACACACACACACACACACACACACACACACACACAAAACCCACACAAAGGGGGGGGGGGGGGCAAAGTAACGGTTACGTAATACACAATATGATACAGACCAATGAAATTTCAACAAATATGGCTTCTTAAGACGCCGAGCAAAAAGGCAATAGTTCAATTACATGATGGCCATCAGCAGCAGATGATTTTTGACAACTAGCTATCTTCAGAGTATTGTCACTTGGCAGACTGTGCGATGTGTTGATATGTGGCAGATTATGTTATGTGTTAATATGTGTTTTGGCTTTATGGTTCCATAGAATCAAAGACTGCAAGATATTCTTTCTCTCGCGAAAGAAACAAGTTTGTATTGCGAGAGCGTCGCTGTCGGGCAGGCGTGGAGAGAGGAGACTTTGCGTGGGGGAGGGCTGGGGGAGCAGTGAGGGAAGACGGAGGGACTGGCGATTGCACAACAACGTTTCCGATATAACGAAAATCAGTGCTGTGATATCTTAAAAAAGAAAGAAAGAAAGAACAAAGAAATCACTCTATCCCATGGACCTCATACAAGCAAGTCATCAGCAAGCAGTGTTAAATGACCCTTGTTGATACCGAAGGACATGGTGAGAATGGTTATTTCATTTAGTGGTGTGTTTATTTGTTTGTTTAGAGAAGATAATTATTCAGATATTCTCTCTCACTGTCTGTTTGTCTGTCTGTCTCTGTCTCTGTCTGTCTCTGTCTCTGTCTGTCTGTCTGTCTGTCTGTCTGTCTGTCTGTCTTCTCTCTCTCTCTCTCTCTCTCTCTCTCTCTCTCTCTCTCTCTCTCTCTCTCTCTCTGAGGAATGTTTTACGCATTTTTGAAAATGCGTTTTCAGAAAAGAAAATGAAGTTCAATCATGCGAAAGAAAATGGAGAACATAATGTTAGACAGACCATCAAACAGAAAAAATAAAATCTGCTCTTCGAGAATGCAAAAACAATTATTAACTCATCTGGAGAGACTGTTTCAAGCATTTTGATCATGTAGCATAACTTTCTCACTGACATTAAGAAGTATTCCGAAAAAAAAGAAGAAGAATCTATGGAATAGTTTTTGTATAAGAAAATGTGAGATT
>CM065716.1:45839056-45841556 GCA_033310375.1 Conus canariensis | reverse complement strand
AAGTACTGTCCTTTACTTTCGACTCCAGAAAGAATGAACAGAGCAACACAGGCGCTAAGTACTGTCCTTTACTTTCGACTCCAGAAAGAATGAACAGAGCAACACAGGCGCTAAGTACTGTCCTTTACTTTCAACTCCAAAAAGAATGAACAGAGCAACACGGGCGCTAAGTACTGTCCTTTACTTTCAACTCCAAAAAGAATGAACAGAGCAACACGGGCGCTAAGTACTGTCCTTTACTTTCAACTCCAAAAAGAATGAACAGAGCAACACGGGCGCTAAGTACTGTCCTTTACTTTCAACTCCAAAAAGAATGAACAGAGCAACACGGGCGCTAAGTACTGTCCTTTACTTTCAACTCAAGAAAGAATGAACAGAGCAACACAGAGCTGCGAGAACCACCGGCTCTCCCATGTGGGCAGATTGAGGAAAGCACTTTCCCCCTCCATTATCCCATCACCACCCACCACCCACCAACCCCACAAGAATGACATCCTCTTGTCGTTGCATGGGCGTGGTGGCGGCCCCCGGAGGGGGAAGCTCACTTCAGCAGACTTTGCGACGAAAATTAAGTCATTGTCAATCGGGTGGTTTAAGGGGGTGGGAAGATGGGGGGTGGGGGGAGCTGTTGTGGCTTAGACGGATGTCCTGCGAATGTTGGATGAGAGCAGGCTCCATGGAACACCACTCGGCAGCGGTGCGGTGTCTCCTGCGGTGGGTTGCCTCATGACTTCATAATGATTGCTCACCGTGCATTACCGATACTACAAAAGCGACAGGCAAACCTAAGTCTGGCTGTGCGCGGGAAACCGGGATGAGCAACGTGGGACGAATGCCTCTGGGGGAGAGAGAGAGAGAGAGAGAGAGAGAGAGAGAGAGAGAGAGAGAGAGAGAGAGAGAGAGAGAGAGACGATAACAACAACAACAATATTCATCACCATCATCATCATAACAATGATAATAATTATAATAACCTGGCCCGACCCAATACCAGTGGCCCGGAAGCTCTACGGAGGACTGGAGGACCTGCGACGTACTGTCACCTTTGTCGAGGAGACGGGGGAATCCATCTGAAGAAATGACGAACGAGACAACAACAACAACAATTATAATAACAACAGCAACAATAATGATAATAATAATAATGATAATAAGAATGATAATAATAAATAATAATAATAATAATAATGATAATGATAGTAATAACGTCTTCTATCGGACACCGTCTTCTTACTTATTTCCCAGCGACCTTTCCATCACCTTTCTGTGAGTGAGCAAGTGGCTGACTCGCCGAATTCAGATAAATAAATTGATAGATAAATAAACAAGTAAATGAAAGATAAACAGATAAATACATAAATGAATAAATAAATACACAAATAAATGAATAAATAAATTAGAGAAATATGGGACTGTGGTTAAAGTCACATCTGGAGGGTGTGTGTATGTGTGTGTGTGTGTGTGTGTGTGTGTGTGTGTCCTTCACAACTTCTACAGTTGGCATCAAACCGATAACGTGCGCGGCAATACAGATCCAGAAGTCGTTAAATTGACGATCTGGGTGCTAGTTTTTCAGACCAGACGATAAAGAGCGATCCCGTGTGCCCGCCGTGCACGTTATCACGTGTAATAGAAACCGCAGCTGGACAGGGGAATTGTCTGTGGAAACAGTCTAGCAGAAACACACACTTTGACAGGGTAAAGTAAAACACACAAAACGGCAGACGTAAACGGGTAAATAAGAAAATAAATATATGAGTGAAAACCTACAGTATTCCTTCCAGAGAGAGCAACACAAATTTGGCTCAGAGAAATCTGCTGTGATGATGACTATTTATGATATGATGCCATCTGATCCAGCCCAGTTGCAATCCAACGCAATATAATGTGCTACTACGCAATTATCAATACAGAACGATGTAAGACAATAATACTTCTTTTTGGTATTCGTAGGCTACACAGATCTTTCTAGTTTGAGAGTTACAAGATCCATACGAGTTAGTCGACAGGGAGATAACCAGTGACCACATGTCTCGTCTTCGTAGCTGGTTAATCTAGAGGATAAGCACTGACAAGTATTTAGAATGAAAGGGTCAGTGCTGCTGTCGACACATGACTTCCCTTTCCAACGTAACGCACGATTCACATCGATAGTTAAGTTAGAAGAAAAGCTGGTTTTGCTGGATGTTGCTTACTTAATCTTGCACCATGAAATATGATACCATTTTAAACTTCACATATCAATGGGCTCACACTTTACAACTATATTTCTTGATATACATTTATGACTTTCATATGCTCACACAACATACGTTTACATAAGCAATCGAATCAAGATGTTCAAGTATTCTTTTCCATTGTAATATAGGATGATAATCTAATTCCATAAAGAGTTTTAAAATCCATTGATGATGACGACGACACGACGACGACGACGACGGATGATGATGATTCACACAATGAATTATCTCCCTTGAAAAGAAAAAAACCTTCCTCTCTG
>CM065716.1:45824056-45834056 GCA_033310375.1 Conus canariensis | reverse complement strand
TTGACGAGACAGAAATGCAGATAGGCGGCGAGTAAGGAATGTGTGAACTAGAAGCAACGTGCCGTACAAAATAATGGGGCTGGAATGAATAAGGAATGAGAAGCGATGGAAGTGAGTCACGTTAGGAAGAAGCATGGGTGGGGGAGAAAAAAACAGGTGCAAAAATTCATGTGCTTGGATGAGAGGAGCTATGTGAATGGATCTCAGATGTCCAGACAATTCGAATTGAAGAGGAGTGAAATGATGGGAGTGTTTAGTGTGATCGATGTTACAGGAAAATTAAAACGCTTGCAAATGGAAAGTGAAACTGAAACTGAAGGGGAACAGCCTAGACGGTAATGGTTGATCATGTCAGCGCGTAGAGAGCAGAGCCTGAAAAAGAAGACGCCGAACGGGCCAGGAAGAGGACGACATGAGAATTACATGCGGTGAAACAGTCGGGGGAGGAAGGCTTCATTGGAAATCCTGGCTACGAGAAGGAGAAGTCTGTGGGGAAGCGGAAAATGGGAACTGGCAGAGTGGAAATAGCAAGAGTGTGGCTGGGAAGGTGGAGGTGGTGTGGCAGCACTCTGAAAGAGTAACTATGACCAGGAGTAGGGAGAGTAATATGGAATAGAGGTATGTATGGGTCAATAATCCAGGTAGCACAGTCAGGTGGGAGGAGCGAGAACAGGACAGGACAGGTAGTTGGCCCGTGGAATGGAATGGATGCAGAAAGTAAAAAGGTAGTAGCGTGAAAAAAGCAAATGAAGTAGAGGGAGGGTGGAGGTATGGGTTAAATAGATATGATGATGAAAATTAGATACAGTAGGAGTATTTGTAGTGGAGCATTACCAAGTCAGCAGGATGGATGTGGAAATCGGTAGGAATTCAATGCCATCTCCTGCATTTATTGTCATCCCTTAACTAGTGAATTGTTAAATGGGATCAAAACAAGGGCAGGCTTAAGTGAGAATAGGAGTGGCGTTTATGAGAAAATGGAAACTAATGTTCCAAAATGAAAATCTTGCGGGAAAATCATCTGGAAAAATTGCAAACTGGATAGTGTTAAAAGGAATGTTGCGTGTGAAGCAGTGTTCGATGGAAAATAATGAAACCGGAATAATCAAGATGTAAGGATTGATGGAAAGGAATGATATTTAAAAAGAAGAGCTGATCAGATGAGGGAGTCATAGGGTGTGGTGTTGAAAAGGTACGAAATGCAGGAGTTTGAATAAAAAATGATAAGAAGATTACGTAATTAGAAAAAAGAGACAAATCTAAACGGGGCAGAAGTGTTGAAATAATAGGCCAGAGGTTGGCAGGAATGAGTTGGAATAGGTGGTAGGGTAGTCATTATAATTTGGGAAGATCGTAACAATTACTGAGAACAGTTCAAAAATGAAGATTAAAGTTTTCATAGCCTATTGGCCGTAGGGATAGCGATCTATCAGAGGTTCAGCATACCTAGGGCATGCATGAAATAATGGAAGGCGGAGCCCACCATCTCCTTCCACCGCCTTTAACCTTCTCTGAACTGAATCAGGTACTCATTTAATGCTTGGTGCACAGAGAGGATTTTAAGCACAAAACATCCGACCCCACGAGTCGTTCGAATTCACGACTGTCAGTTCCGCAGGCCACCACGGGGCTTTATATTGGGAACATAATATTCCTTAAAGCTGTCACCACTGAATCATGAATGCAGACCGGTGATGCGAACAACTGGGAATAAGACGTAATGTCCCATTGCCCTTCGTGATTCCCAGTGCTTAGAACTGTATTCCAGCGTCACGTGTGGAGAGACCAGCCGATTTCCGTTCTCATCTGTTCAAGAGGAATAAAGATGTTTTGGAACTTAAAACTACAGAAACGGTGTGTGTGTGTGTGTGTGTGTGTGTGTGTGTGTGTGTGTGTGTGTGTGTGTGTGTGTGTGCGACTTGTGTGTAAGCACATTGCTAAATGCGTGTGTGTGTGTGTGTGTGGGGGGGGGGGGGGGGGTGCGACTTGTGTGTGTGTGCACATTGTTCAATGTGTGTGTGTGTGTGTGTGTGTGTGTGTGTGTGTGTGTGTGTGTGTGTGTGTTGTGTCGTGTTGTGTTGTGTTGTGTTGTGTGCTTGCGCGTGCCTTCGAGAGGGGAGAGTAAGTCCTCGTATAATTAGAAAACTGGGACTAGCCAAAATGGAAGCCTTAAAGCGCTGGGAGCAAAATGAATGGTCATTGTCAGTCACATAAGTAAGTGCATGAACCAGCGTTAAAAATATACGTGACCGGAGAAAACAACAAAAAGTAGCTGTCCGCAGACTGCAATGGGGACGGATTTGAATGCAAACGTGAATGTGAATGGACTAGTCCAGAAAGATGACGAATCCAAACTACAACATGAACAGGCGAGTGAACGCCGAAGAGGAACAAAACAGTTCAACGGACGACAGCAAAGAAAGAACATAAATGGATAAATAAGGCAAAGTCAAAGAGGGTGACCGAAGTAAGTTACTTGCACTGAATTTTCAAGGAACATTATACAGTTAATATCAGGAAACCCCCTTTACCTTTCCCTGCAGCCTGACATGGTGAGCATAAATGGCGTAACAATCTCCTAGAACAAAGACTAAAGATCTCCTAGAGCAAAGGTGAATGTGCCACAAAGACAGGAAAAAAAGATTGAAGACAGTGAAGAAAAAAAACAAAAGACAATCATAGACAACCAAAGCGAAAGAAAAGAGGAAATTTCAAGCATAGAGCTTCAGATGTCGAGAATACGTCTTGTGCTTGCTAGAAGATGCTTTCCACCCACCTCGCGGCAGATGTTACATCAGTGTCCCGTGTGTCTACTATCAGAGCAGGCACGAGTCAGTTAACACAACCATAGTATCCCGCAGCTAGGGTCATTTCTGGTGGGGTGTTTTCATGACTTGACACTTCCAGGTTCTTTTGAGCTTCTGGCACCAAGACTGTGGCTTGACGGGCCTGGGTGTGGTTTTGCTTGGCAAAATATCGACGGCAGGCAATGGAAGTAGTTCGTACGTATGAGGACATGAAAAACTGAGTTGGCAAAACAAATAACCAATATATAAACTACTTAGAGAATCTGGTATCTCTCCCCTTTTCCTCCATAATTATGTCCATCTTTCAGTTTCTCCATGCCATCGATTAGCAGACTCTCCCCTTTTTTCTCCATTTGTCCATGTTCCAGTTTCTTCATGCCATCTATTAGAGTACTCTCCCCTTTTTCTCTGTATATCCGTGTTTCAGTTTCTTCGTGCTGTCGATTAGAGTACTCTCCCTTTTTTTCTCCACATGTCCGTAGTTTCAGTTCCTTCGTGTCACCGATTAGAGTAATCTCCTCTTTTTCTCTGAATGTCCACGTTTCAGTTTCGTCATGCCATCGATTAGAATACTCTGTCCCCTTTCCCAATATGTTCATGGTTTCAGTTTCTTCATGGCATCGATTAGAATACTCTGTCCCCTTTCCCAATATGTTCATGGTTTCAGTTTCTTCATGGCATCGATTAGAATACTCTGTCCCCTTTCCCAATATGTTCATGGTTTCAGTTTCTTCATGGCATCGATTAGAATACTCTGTCCCCTTTCCCAATATGTTCATGGTTTCAGTTTCTTCATGGCATCGATTAGAATACTCTGTCCCCTTTCCCAATATGTTCATGGTTTCAGTTTCTTCATGGCATCGATTAGAATACTCTCCCCTTTTCTTCACATATCCGTGGTTTCAGTTTCTTCATGGCATCGATTAGAATACTCTCCCCTTTTCTTCACATATCCGTGGTTTCAGTTTCTTCATGGCATCGATTAGAATACTCTCCCCTTTTCTTCACATATCCGTGGTTTCAGTTTCTTCGTGTCATTGATTAGAATCTTGTGGCAATGTATGCATTGAAGGCACGTATTTCAACGGTTACGACATTTCTTCTTTTGATGCTCCAGCCCTTTTCGCAGCCCTCACAGAGACACCAGCTATGACGCCAGATCTTGACCCTGAACAGCTGACTCCTGGAAATGCTCAGTCAATCCACCCAAAAGCCGCTGGTCTGCTGTGAACGGGTTTATAATGCTGGGACACGCGATTGTCGTCGGCCTGGTAAGACCCGTTTTAGCTCACCTCGATCAGGACATGAGAAGATAAATTATTCCTCTCTCTCTCTCTCTCTCTCTCTCTCTCTCTCTCTCTCTCTCTCTCTCTCTCTTCATGCGATTCTTACGTCACGATGAACGGTCGGCGGGGGCGGAGGTTTGGAATAGATCAAGGGCCCCTGTCTTCCGAGCGGATCTGATCTCAGACGGCCCAACAAAGGCCCCCTGGCTTTTCCGCGTTAGGAGACCGGCTGAGAGAATTGAGAGGATGGCAGTCCGTAACCACGCCGTAAATTGGGTGGGAGACGATGGACTGTCGTGTTGGGGTTGTAACCCACCCTGTCCCTTCACACACTCTTCTCTTTAGATTTGCTGGCGGGATAAGTCGAACATGTGCTTTAACTGCCCGCTTTCGACACCGGACCTGTAGATGCGCGCGCGCGCGCGCGCACACACACACACACACACACACACACACACACACACTCTCTCTCTCTCTCTCTCTCTCTCTCTCTCTCCACACACACACACACACACACACACACACACACACACACACACACACACACACACAGAGTTTGGCGGTTTAACCCATTCGCCTTCCCGCCCTCCCCACCACCACTTTCTCCTCCCTCTCCCTCTCTCCCCTCCTCCCCTCCCCTCTCCCCCCCCCCCCCCCCCCCCCCCCCCCCCCCCCCCCCCCCCCCCCCCCCCTCCCCAACCCTTTCACCCGCAATTCTCTCAGTCTTCCACGTTCCCTTCTTCTCTTGCCTTCCCGTGTCGATTTTGGAAACGTCTGGGGCAGAGATATTACCTTTGTCGTGGATGTGATCACAGTGATTTTTTTTTTTCATAGAACAGTTTCAGTTCTGGACATCGTTTTGCACTAGGTAGTAACAACAAAAAGCCACTACCTAGCATAAAAATGATTTTCTGTCGATCTGTCTGGTATGTTAATGAGTCGCCACGCCGAATTGGGCGAAGATCAAACATAAAAAGTAATATGTATGTATTTGTATATGGAGCACGAACATAGACACACAGACAGAATACACTTTATGTGTATGATGTATGGGGAATGTGAGGGTTGGGGTGGGGGACGAGGAATGACGGAGAGAAGAGAGGAGAAACAGTGTAAGCGAGGTTGGGAGGTCTTTTGCCGCTGTATGAAAAGTTGATCAGGCCTACTAGGGGCTGGACGTAAGCACTTCCACAGAAACGAAAAGGAAACTTCCTGAAACTAGGTGGATCCACCTGGACATAGGAATGTGTCGGGTACATCACAATACGTACCAGTTTCAAAAAACACCCCAAGTCTGATACATCCCACTTTTTAAACGTCCTGGGTCCGAAAGGTCCAAGTTGTAAACCCGTCCGAGAACTCACACATCCCAGGTTCAGACTCCGGTTCAATATGTCCTAGGTCTGACACGGCCCATGTTCTTCACCCCAAATGAACTTTCAACCCTTCATCTAGTACCTGTGACTTAGGAGCTGAGATGTATTAAACAGGTGGCGTTTGTATCTTGGGACATATTGAACCAGGATGTTTAGAACCTAGGACGTTTCCAACCTAGGGCTTCATACCAGGGACGCATCGTGCCTGGGAGCTATTGAACCTTGGACGTATCAAACCTAGGACACCATCGCAGTAATCCCTCAGAAAGACTACATGAGTACTCGATGCAGAGAAAAATATGTATCTGTCTGACTTTCTTTTTTTGAATAAAAAGACAGATTCAAATTGGTCCTAAAATCCACAGGTGGTAATATAAAAAATGCGGCTCGCAGATACCAGGAACCAGATTAGTATGTCAGGTTACCGTTCAGTCTTCTTCCAGAAAACATCGGCTGCGAGACAAAATGTTGTTTCTGATTTTTGATTCAAAAGAACGTACACACACACACACACACACACACACACACACACACACACACACACACACACACACACACGTGCACGCAAGCACGCACCACGTGCACACACACACACGCACACACACACGCACACACGCGCGCGCGCGGCGCGCACACACACACACACACACACACACACACACACACACACAAACACACGCACGCACGCACGCACGCAGGCGCACACACACACACACACACACACACACACACACACACACACACACACACACACACACACACACACACACACACACAAATAAGGGCGCGCGCGCGTGAGCGTGCTCTCGAAAACACACACACACACACACACACACACACACACACACGCGCGCACGCACGCACGGACACACACACACACACACACACACACACACACACACACACACACACACACACACGCCTGCACACACACACACACACACACACACACACACACACACACACAAACAAACACACGCACGCACGCACGCAGGCACACACACACACACACACACACACACACACACACACACACACACACACACACACACACACACAAATAAGGACGCGCGCGCGCGAGCGTGCTCTCGAAAACTCACACACACACACACACACACACACACACACACACACACACACACACACACACACACACACACATTGACACACACACACACACACACACACACACACACACACCACACACACGCACGCACGCACGCACACACATACACACGCACGCACGCACGGACACACACAGACACACACACACACATACACGCGCGCCTGCACACACGCACGCCTGCACACACACACACACACACACACACACACACACACACACACACACACACAAACACACACACGCGCGCGCGCGCGCGCGCGCACACACACACACACACACCACACACGTACACATACACACACGCGCGCGTCGCGCGCGCACGCGCGCGCGCACGCACAACATAGCAAGTGACTATCGAACAGAGGTGTGTGTGTTTGTGTGTGTGTGTGGGGGGGGGGGGGGTATTGTGTGTGTGTGTGTGTGTGTGTGTGTGTGTGTGTGTGTGTGTGTGTGTGTGTGTGTGTGTGTGCAGGCGTGCGTGTGTGCAGGCGTGCGTGTGTGTTAGAGGGAGGAGGGGTTATGGAGATGGGATCTATCAGTACGGAGGAATATTGAGCCGATTTGGTGAAGAAAGTACAGTAAAGCAAGAGCAGCGTTCGCTTCGATTGTTTCTGTAGACTTGGAAACAAGGTGGGTTCTTCAGTTGCCCTAGTTATACAAGTATTTCCGAACATCGCCTATTGACCAAACACTAGAAAGTTACACTTTATAAGTTAATACTTTCTGTGCCAAACACATGCTCGAATTATCTGTCGTATTGCTAAATCTGTTTAGAGCTGTGTTTATGTGAGCCATATCTGTTATGAGCAATTTTAGTGCGAATGCAAAGTTGCCCGGAAAAAGGAAGCATTGGGCATAAAGGAGGCAGTGCTGTTTGGTAACTTCCCGTTTTGAAGTTGTTAAAAGAAAAGACGGAGTTATGAGTAACCTCCCCTTAAAAGTCGGGGAATTACTGCAACTTTTTTGAGAGTCATTTGCAGGCCTTCGCAGAACGATTTCTTGTCACAAGTCAGCATATTTTTATATCCTCTCTCTCTCTCTCTTCTCTCTCTTCTCTCTCTCTCTCTCTCTCTCTCTCTCTCTCTCGTCTCCACTGATGTATCTCGTTGTCTGTTAGTAGGAAAGTATTTAATGGCATTATTAACTCAAGACTCCAGGAATATGTAGAAGAAAATAACTAGTGAACATCAGGCTGAATTTAAACGCGGATACTCTACTGTAGACCATAATGTTTTACCTTTCTTGCCTTGATTCAAAAGCAGTTTTCTATTAACCGCGAGTTACACGTAGCATTTATTGATTTTGAAAAGACGTTTGACTCGATCAATCGATATGTACTATGGCCTTTATTCTTTCCTTTTTAAAAAAAAATCCGTACGACAGGAAAAATATTTAAGTGAGTTCACTGCATATATGATGCAATTAAAACAAGAATTAGAAGCGGCAATGAATTTCCTTACAGGAGGAATAAAACAAGGAGATGTGTGCAGTCCTATTCTATTTTTATTGTTCATTATTGAGCTAAAAATTGAAATAGTAGAAAACGGTAGGCATGGTGCTAGATTTACAAATGATCTCATGGAACTCTTTATTTCATTGCTGGCAGATGATGTACATCTGCTCTCGGAGACTGTAGTTGCTCTGAAAAGACAGCTAGATAATTTAAAGTACTCAGCCGATAAATTAGAATAACAAGTCAATTTTGATAAAAGCAAAATCATTGTTTCTTGAAAAGGAGGTCACTTCGCTGCAACGGAGAAATGGTTTCACGATGGTTCTGTTATGCTCGGTATAAACGTTTGTAAATAGCTCGGCATAATTTTTTCTACACGCCCGAGTTTTGTTTCCTTTCTAGTGACGCCAGGAACGTGTTACTATGTGTTATGAAGAAATTGTTTGCATTAAATAATATCTCATTGGAAGTGTTTGTCAACATTTATGATGCGTAGATACAATCGTTGTGTAGTAAGTTCGGAGCTCTTGGGTTGTTTAGATAAGAGCGCTGTCGTTCATTGTGAATCGGTTCCTTTCACTGCGATAAAAAGTTTTGGGGTGAACGCCAAATGATTTAGTATTATGGGGAAACAAATAGACATCCAATACGTACAAATTCTGCAATTAAAAGCATCCGCTACTGGTTAAATTTGTGTGTTAAAAAGGAATAACAATAGACTACCACGATCTCGATTCAAGGGCAAAATTAACTGGGTTTCAAATGTACGTATTTGTTTATGTGAGCTGGGGTTACGGTATGCATGGATATATCAAGGAGTAGAAGAAGAAAGTAAGTTTATTCAAAAAGTTCGACTAAGATTGATTGACAGTTGATGGCAAACATGGAAAAGTCATATTCTCTCAAGTAATGGGTTTGATGTCTATAAGAATTATAGTTCCTCACATTTAGTTCAAAACCACCTTATGTTTAATGTGAACAACTATTTACGATGTACTTTTACTGGAATTAGATTTGGACTCTCTGAAATAAAAGTACATGCTAATCGCTACAAAAACGTAACTTACGATGAAGTGCTCTATCCCCTCTGTAAAGAATCAATTGAAGATGAAGATTTTTTTTCCAGTGCCCTACTTTTAGTAATCTCCGTTTGCAGCTATTACCTAGAAAATTTTACAATCAGCCAGGTATATTTTGTTTTTACCAGCTAATGTCATACAAAAGGAAGTGAGTTCCGTAGTTTAGTTCTTTACATTTATAATTATATCTCTTCAGTTGAGGGAAACAATGCTGTCATGATTCTTTGTATGTTACAATTGCAAGGACTTGTGATAACTATTGCCTTTATTATGATTTTCTTGTAATATTGTTATTGCCCTCTTCATATGGAGTTATGGCCATACATGAATAAATCATCGGAATCTGAATACCTCTCTTCTCTCTCTCTCTCTCTCTCTCTCTCTCTCTCTCTCTCTCTCTCCCACACACACACACACACACACACACACACACACACACACGCCTACGCGCCCGCGCACGCACGCACGCACGCACGCCTGGGCATGCGCACGCACACACACACACACACACACACACACACACAGAAAGAGAGAGAGAGAGAGAGAGAGAGAGAGAGAGAGAGACATGCACGCGCCTTTGTGTGTATGTGTGTGTGTGTGTGTGTGTGTGTGTGTGTGTGTGTGTGTGTGTGTGTGTGTGTGTGTGTGTGTTTATGACCGCATGTGCATTACAGAGAGAAAGCAAAAAAGACAGAAACCTTTTAAACTGCGTTATGCAAATACCCCTCCATTGATTCTTTGATGTGTTGGGAATATTCCATGTCACTCTTATTTTCCTGCCCAGTTTTGTAAGCTGTCTTGGTAATGTCACTGTGACGCCATTCAGTCATCATGGACCTCCTTTCCCTCATCCCTTCCCTATTCCCATCTTTA
>CM065716.1:45779056-45819056 GCA_033310375.1 Conus canariensis | reverse complement strand
AGAAGGTGTCATGACAGAAAGACTCCTGTCCCTAGTTATGGCCTTGGAAAATAGACCAGACAACCCTCAGCAGATTTTGTGAAAGAAAGATGCATGTCCAAAGACCCCTTGTGATGGCCATGGACAACAGGCCAGAGAGCCCTAGTCAGGCATCACAAATGAAAGATACCTGTCCGCGAAGGATCATAGTCATGACCATGGAAAACAGGCCAGACAACCCTCAGCGGAAATAATAAAAGAAAGACTTCTGTCCAGATGATCACAGTTACTGCCATGGAAAATAGTTCAGACAGTCCTCAGCAGGTATCATGGAAGAGAAGCATCTATCCATAAGCGTTTTACAGCAGACTCCATGAAAACCTTATTCAGAGGTGCCCCATCTGATGTGATCTTTTAATTTTTTTTTAGAGAGATCACTATTTTTCATCTGAATTAAGAACTTAAAGAAGAAAGACTTTTAACAAAAAATTTCCGGTGTGTTTTTAGAAGGTGTATTCCAAAGAGCTGTGTGAATGAACGTTTTTTTCTTAATGATTTGTGAGTTGACTTCAACGCGGTATCCATAAGCGTTTTACAGCAGACTCCATGAAAACCTTATTCAGAGGTGTCCCATCTGATGTGATCTTTGAATTTTTTTAGAGAGATCACTATTTTTCATCTGAATTAAGAACTTAAAGAAGAAAGACTTTTAGCAAAAAATTTCCGGTGTGTTTTTAGAGGGTGTATTCCAAAGAGCTGTGTGAATGAGCTTTTTTTTCTTAATGATTTGTGAGTTGACCTCAACGCCCTGATATGGCCCTTTGCGGTCGGGTGGGCTCTAAGCAACATTACCTTACCTATCAGAAGGCCATAGTTGTGGCCGCGCAATATCGGCCAGAAACCATCAGCGGGCCTTATGAGTGAAAAACGCATGTCCGAGAAGTCATAGGTATGGCCATGAAACATAGACCACACAGCGCTAAGCAGGTATCATGAAGGGAAACAGCTATCCAAAGGCCTTAGTTATAGCCATAGAAACATAGGAGAGACAATCCTCAGCGGGTATCATAAATGAAGGACACCTGTCCGAAGGGTCATAGGTATGGTCATGGAAAAGAGGCGTTAAAGCTCTCAGCAGACATTGAGACAGAAAGATGCCCGTGCAACGATCGTAATTACAGGCGAAGAAAATAGGCCAGACAATCCCCATCCAGGTATCATATGAAAGAAAGGCGTGTGTCCGAAGGCCAGAATCATGGCCATGGAAAACAGGCCAGACAGCCCTCAACAGGTAGCAGACAAAGAGGCAAATAAATAAAGTGCTGTTGTCTGGGGGGAAAGTGGATGTCAGACGGTGATTCCAACCTTGAGTTCTTTGGACTAAAAAAACAGTCCGCTGCCTTCACCCCCCCCCCCCCCTCCACCCTTTTTCTATCTGTCTGTCTGCCACCCTCACTTCCCCCAGCCTCTCTCTCTCTCTCTCTCTCTCTTATCTCTCTCTCTCTCTCTCTCTCTCTCTCTCTCTCTCTCTCTCTCTCTCTCTCTCTCTGCAGTATCAATAAAATTGGAGGCATGAAAAAAATCTCTCTCTCTCTCTCTCTCTCTCTCTCTCTCTCTCTCTCTCTCTCTCTCTCTCAATGAAAAAAAAAAACCAGAATGACAAGCCACAATCTCATCCATCTGTGCCTCTTCCTGTCCCGAGCACACTGATAACCCACAGCGCCATGCCAGCCCAGATATCAACCCTTGAATGTCGCGTTCTACTGCCCCAGGAGCTTTATCTGTTGAGATTATCAGCATCGCGCTGACACGCTTTTTTGGTTTGTTTGTTTTTAAATCTTCCACCTCTTCCGCACTACCCGATTGACATCTCTCTCGTGCAAATTCCCGCCACCTCGCTGACAGCTATGTTCAGGTTTGTCCTGTCGCAGCACTGGTAGACCACCGGGAGTGGTCATGTTGAGTCGTCATTAGGCAATCCGTCCGAGAAGATACTGCCCTGACACGTGGCTCTATAGGAGCCGTGTGCGATGGTAGTCTGAAGGAAATGTGATGAACCGGTCATCCTGTGGCATCAATATATGTCTAATGTGTTCTAGACACGAACGACGGGTGTGGGACGAAAGGACTATGAAGGTATCTTGATTTGGTGATAGTTTCATGCTACATGATGTAACTGGATTGATAATGAAAATAATTATAAGGATAATGATAATAATAATGATAGTAATAATAACAATCATCATCATCATCATCATCATCATCACCACCATTATGATAATGATAATAGTGATGATGATGATGATGATGATGATGACGATGATGATGATAATAATAACAATGATGATGATGATGTTTTGATTTGATTTGATTTATCAGTCCCTCTATTTTGGCGATTTCAGGACTCAGCTGTTTTCTGGCAGCAAAATTGAAACCTTTTCTTTTATTTGTAGCTTGAGTTTCGCAGTTTGAGGATTTTTCTGACTTTTCGGGGTTTTTTTTTTTCCTTGTTTGTTTGTTTGCTTTTGTTTAATTGTTCTTAAATCGAAGAACGGCCATTGGTATGACGGTACACACCTTTTGTCTCCATTGTAAGATCCTTCCCATCCTCGTTCTATTCTTCTTTGTTTATCTACGTGTCCTACAGGAAAAAATAATGCAGAGAGGCAATTTGCCTTTCACGATACACGTGCGTGAAAGAAGGGACGGCGGAAAGGGGAAGAAGCATGGAGGGTGGGGGGGGGGGGGAGTGAGTGGAGTGGAGAGCCGTCCATAGTTGACTTATAGTTTCATCTAGGAGGTGAAAAGATCATGCGTACTGCCAATGAGTTGATATGACCTAGTTTGGCCAGAACGGCCGAGGTGGCCCTTTTCTCGGTTAACCTGCCCTTTTTTTACGAACGCAATGTAGCCGCCAGTTGTTCCAAGTATTATCAGTTGCCATTGATATAACAAATGACTTTCATTTTATTCAATGCATCTATTTCCTGTCTCCCTAATTCTGTTTTGTTTGATTTCAATCTCAACGGCGAAACAATGATGTTATCACCATCATTTGTTTACCTGTTGTTGTGGAGACAAGCAAGCCTGTTTTGTTTTGCTGCATTCATGTGGCTGCACTTGCTTGAGTCGCCATGAATGATCGACTCATAAAGCTTTGTTTTGCCATAGTTGTCAAGATATACTTATTTGTATCCAACGTGTTTCTTCTATAGTTAATAAGACATTCCTTTGCTTGGTTGAAATTCCACTCAATGTTCAGAGTTCAATGAAAACGTAAGTTAATATGAACTGGAATGTTTGCAAGAAGACATGGACAACCATAATAGGGCAAATACATAGACTCACTTTACTTTGTTCCACGTTAGTCCAAAAAGGGGCAAGGCGTGGGTGGGTGTAGGTGGAAGAGGAAAATAAAGCTTATGAATCGTTTACTTTTCTCAACAGTGCAGTTCGTGGTCTTCCGTGCTTCCTGGTACAAGGAAAGCTTGTGTCCATACTCTTCCTGAAGATAATTATCCTTGGCTGTTCTTTTTGTGACACATATTTACACGTATGCTTGGTGAGAGGGCAGCGCAAAGCAGCGTTCATTGGAGATACATTCCTTCAATCGTCATGCTATCAAACTTACCGTTTCTGTTACAAAAAAAAAAAGATCTTTGAGGAAAGTCAATGCTAGGAATCAATGCAAGGGATCTCATCTTCTCTCATGCCTAAGATTATGAAGTGACAGCTCTCCCCTTTCCTGCTTTACCTTGTCCATCATCCAAGAGAACAGGGAACCAGTTTTAACAGAATGCATATAAATGCTATGTTGCCATACACGATCGTACTTGAAATCTCCGCTTTCACGAGCCAGTTGCTGTAACCGCTGTAATGAGTACAGTAGCAGCATGTTTGTTGCTCACAGTTTACGCTTCACCCAAGTTCTTTTTCCTGCTCGAAGAAAAATCGGTCGACGGATGCCCAAAAGTGCAGGTAACGACTTAAGAATTCATAAGCCAAGGCCGTGAGTAAGTTTTCGAATATAATAAAGACTTACAAAAAAGGACTGTTTTTCACAATTTTCATTTTGTCTGGATATTCTATTTCCCCTTTTCACATGCGCATGAGTGCAGATGGATTGACATGACCATGTTTAGAAGATCGCAGCTAGTGCATAAGGTATGGTCATGTGCGAGTTCTAAAGCCTGAAATCTGAAGTCAGACAGAGAATTGTTTGTGTATTCATAAATTGTGAATGTTGTCATCGGTAGCATCTCAAAAAGAAATGACATGAAAAGGGAAGGAGGAAGGGCTAGAAAAAGATCTGCGATCATTGAAATTTGGTTTAGGTTTTGGTTTTAAGACTTAATATACTTAAATCGTTTATACTGCATTTCAGTACTATTCATAATTTTGGTGCGCGATCATTGTAATGCTATCAAACAACTGTGTCTGTCAATGAATGTAGTTCTCATTGAACTATGCCCAGGAGAACTTGCATAGAGCATCAAGCCAGGTTTTTACACATCTCCTCTCTCTCTCTCTCTCTCTCTCTCTCTCTCTCTCTCTCTCTCTCTCTCTCTCTCTCTCTCTCTCTCTCTCTCTCTCGTGCACCACATGCCCTGCAAAGGTGCGTCTTTTCCCTCAATGTTTATTCATTTCATTTGAGCAACACCACTGGTTTGTTATTTAACCTCGTTCTACTTCCATAATTGCTCCCGTGTGTTGTCTTGCTTTCCGTCGCGACCCCTCATGAAATCTGGGCTGCCCTACATTTATGCAAGCGTTTGTGTTGCTGTCTGTGCTGCTTCTTGTTGTTGTTGTTGTTGTTGTTGTTGATGTTGCTGTCGTCGTCGTCGTTGTTGCTGTTGTCCCCTTTCGTCATGAAGTCGAAATGTAACCCCTTAAACAGAATTAACAGAAACAATTTCAGTTTGTCTTTTTGTCTCGGCAGCCTATTTTGTTCGGGACTTCTGTCTCTGTCTCTGTCTCTCTGGAACTCTCTTTCTCTCTCTCTCCTCTCTCTCTCTCTCTCTCTCTCTCTCTCTCTCTCTCAATGCCAAAATATTCATGCTGTACCAAATGTATTACGTTCTCACTCTCTCTCTCTCTCTCTCTCTCTCTCTCTCTCTCTCTCTCTCTCTCTCTCTCTCTCTCTCTCTCTCAGTGCCAAAATATTCATATTCATATTTATTACGTTCGCTCTGTCTCTGTCTCTGTCTCACTCACTCACACACACACACACACACACACACACACACACACACACACACACACACACACACACACACACATTTGCTTGCTCTCTCTCTCTCTCTCTCTCTCTCTCTCATCTCTCTCTCTCTCTCTCTCTCTCTTCATGTTTTCACAGTTGATCCTCCAGAGAAACAAGCAAATAGCTGTCCCTGTGGCCCATATCATGTGACGCTTTTTGATTGTGACAGTTCTGAAGTGCAACAGGAAGTTTTAGTCTGGCATTCAAAATGTCACCTCTATTCCTCTACCCCTCTCATCTCCACACCACACCACACACACCCACTCTCACATACACATCTCACACACACACACACACACACACACACACACACACACACACACACACACACACACACACACACACACACACACTCACATACACATCTCATCCCCTTTCACTCTCTCGCTCGTTCTTTTTTATGCATGCATGCTAGCGCGGACGTGCGCGTGCTCACCTGCTTGCGCACCTCTGTGTGTGTGTGTGTGTGTGTGTGTGTGTGTGTGTGTGTGTGTGTGTGTGGTGTGTGTGGTGTGTGTGTGTGTGTGTGTGTATGTGTGTGTATGTGTGTGTGTGTGTGTGTGTGTGTGTGTGTGTGTGTGTGTGTGTGTGTGCGCGTGTGTTTGTGCATGCTTGCGCGCTCGCGCGCGCGCGCGCGCGTGTGTGTGTGTATGTGTGTGTGTGTGTGTGTATGTGTGTGTGTGTGTGTGTGTGTGTGTGTGTGTGTGTGTGTGTGTGTAAAGTCAAGTCAAAGTGTTATTTCCAGATCGTACATTGATTAAACCGTGTCTACTTTTTCCCCATCGAGCCCTGTATAAAGAAAAGAAGAAAAAAACGAACTGAAAAGGGTATGTAAACATATCTGAAGTAAACGATGCTTCAGTATATAAGAACAGTAAGAAAATAATTTGCTGACTTCCATTCCTTCCAATGCTTTCACTTACACTTATGTATATAGCAGCACATACCCACACATATAAAGAGCATCGTAAAAAAATGAAATAACAACCTCTCTCTCTCTCTCTCTCTCTCTCTCTCTCTCTCTCTCTCTCTCTCTGAGTGTGTGTATGTGTGTGTGTGTGTGTGTGTGTGTGTGTGTGTGTGTGTGTGTGTGTGTGTGTGTGTGTGCGTTTACGTGTGTGTGTATGTGTGTGTGTGTGTGTGTGTGTGTGTGTGTGTGTGTGTGTGTGCATGTGTGTGTGTGTGAGTGCGCCGAGTCCAGAACGACCTCCCCCATATTTTCACTACCCACTGACCCCTCATGCCAGACTTGTGGCCAAGCCCTGTGGGCACCCAATGTCCTGACCAAATTTGTCAGCCACAGTCGGATACACTGCACCCAGTCCACTCCTATGTCATGTCCTTGGTCATCATCACTTACGACGCTCTCGCTCTCTCTCTCTCTCTCTCTCTCTCTCTCTCTCTCTCTCTCTCTCTCTCTCTCTCCGCATGATGTGGCTGAAAAGTCCGACAGACCACTTCGTCTAAGCACACGTTTCCTGTTTTACCTTCCACTAGCCCTGACCAACAGACAAAGGCCGGTTTTGCCATGTCACAATCCCTGAAAAGTTTGCATTTTGTCATCAGTTGCAAACAGGTCATGGAACGCGTTTCTTTTATTCCCCCCGCTCCCCTTTTCTTCAGCTCCTTTTCCCGCCCTTTTTTTTTCATTGTAAGTGCACCCATGCCTCTTTTCAATGACTCTTTCCCCTTTGTTCTCTTTTTTCGTTTCTGTTTTGTTTTGTTTTGTTTGTTTTTGAGGAGGGAAAATCTTTTTTTCCCGCCTTTTTCAGTTCAAATGCACATAAATCATGTCTCAGCATATAACTAGTGTCTGGGATTTTCTTGCTCCAGTGTTTGTGTGTTGAGCATCTGCGAGTGCGTACAAGTGTCTGGGTGTCTGTATTTTCTGTTTGAAGATGTGAGCAGATCTTACATTAGGTTACGTTTTTTTATGACATAGTGAGTATGGATTTGTTAACTGCATAGTTTATACAGAATTCGGCCAATTACAAATACGCACGTTGATATACATACATACAATGTGTAAGTGAAACAGACAGGGATGAACAACAAACACGGCGTTCAAACAAAACATAGTTTCTGTCTCAGACGCTTTCCGTCGAAAGTCCACTTACCCATCGACGTAAACAAGATGGCTACTGTCTATACAAAGGGAGACAGCTCCTGAATGAAAGTAATGAAATGCACCTCAGTTTATGATTGAATTAAAGTTGATACATTAGATATGTTCAATTCTTTTTAAATGTGGTCCAGTGGTGTTTTTGTTGTTGTTGTTGTTGTTGTTGTTGTTGTTGTTGTTGTTTGTTTGTTTGTTTGTTTTTTGTTTTGTTTTTTGAGGAGGGACCCAAGAGGTTGAAATGCATCGTGTCTTGTCGTGTGCTTTGTTTGTCAATGTCATTGGCGGTAACTAACACCCTCTCTTTCTAAATTTTGCTTCGTTCTCCGCCGTCAGTCACTCCATTTTGAAACTTTCTGTTTTTTTTTTTGGTTTTTTTTTACCAAAGCTATGTCCCAAAAGTATGATTTCCCGGGTAACAAAACTGAGCTATAATCAGCATTTAATTAATCCTTGAACAGACAGGTGTAAAATGAGAGCCTAGGGATGATGAGAGTCATTCCTGTGACAAAAGATAGTCATGCAAAAAAGATTGACACGAAAACGACATGAAAGATGACATTTACGTAGAATATAACACAGTTTCTTTGTCTTAAAAGATAGAGCATTTTCGGCTCTCTTGCGAACGAAGATACACGCGTCTTATGAGAAGGTGAGAAGAATCTCAAAAACAAAAACAAAAAGATTATACAGTCTCTTCATTTCCTGATCTACGGTTAAAAAGCTTAGCATCTGATAGTCCCAAGGTCGTTTATTTATTTATTTATTTATTTATTATTATTATAAATGTAGCTCTACAAGAGCAGCAAACGACGCATTCTTAGTCGCGGCAACATGATATACTCTGAGATTGATAGCGTCGTGTCTAAACCTGTTTTTATCTACTTTCCTCCCTCTGACTTTTTTTCTGAAAACAGTTATTTGTTCTTCAGTTTGAATACTCTAGTAGCTAAACCTGCAGTGCGATTCGAAAAACACTGCGGCTCTTAAAAGATTTGTCACTTACCTGCACTACGTAAACACGGTCGCCTGGTTTCAAATTTGTTAAACGTAAGAATCAAATATAGCCAGTTTGCATGGAAATGGTGATTTCCAAAATATTTTGGCGATTAAATGAAGTCTTAGCGATGGGTTTTTCGTAAATAAATTACAAACTGTGTGCAACGTCGGCAACGGATGACCTGCGCTGAAATATACGCAACCATTGTTTTCGTTTGCAGGCTCCTTTCTTAGAGAGGGGCTAGAGATCAGAAAGAAAATGCGTTCTCCTAGTGTATCGCCATTATTTTTTCCATGCACTGTAAATGGTAGAATCCTCTGACTGATCCATGAAATGGTCATTCCTGATCACCATAAAAGGGAGCCGGAATAGCTCAGTTGGTAGAGCGCCGGACTCGCAATCTTGGTGATCCTGGGATTGCGGGTTCGAATCTCCGCCGGGGTGTTTCGGTACAGGGGGATTTTTCCCTCGGAGTTAACATTGGTTCTGACTCCATTTCCCATACAGTCCTTCGAATGAGACAATAAACCGAGCTTCCGTGTGTGAACGCACGCATAATATCTTGCACACACGTAAAATCCCATCACCAACTTTCGGAAGAGTAGGCCAGATTGGCCGTTGGTATGGATGACACGTTACACATAGCATGCACCCTGCGTGAGAAATGGAAAGAATGAAGGAAGTAAGGAAAATGAATGAACGATATTGAACGATATTGACTGGTAACATGGGAAACGACTGAATGAAGCGCCAGCTGGCAGCTCTTCAGTCGGCACTACCCAGGTAGGCAGCCCGTTGTGTAAACGAGTGTTGATTGTAAAGCGCTTAGAGCTTGGTCTCTAGCCGAGAATAGGCGCTATATAAGTATTCATTACTATTATTATTATTATAAAATCGAACTATGTAACTCGTGATTTATAAGCTTCAAGTTTTCAGTTTCAGCTTCATCAAGGAGGCGTCACTGCGTGCGTACTGGTCCATATACGCTGCACCACACACGCCTAAGTTTTGAGACCGCACTACGCATGATTTTAAGCTGATGGATAAATGAATTAAAACTAAGATGAGAGAATTGAAGAAGAGGGTCTCGTGGCTACGATTTAGCAGATGCGCTGGTCAGACCTTAAGTGCCTACCTAACATTGGTTGTCTTTTTTTTTTTCAAGGACAAGCAACAGGTATGCCCTTAAAAGTGTTCATTTGGCGTCTTCCCCACTTTTCCTGAGGGGTTTACATCAAGAAAATCTGGATCTCTCAGTGATGCCTCGGGTGATTGAAAATGAGCATCTCTTTGCAAGACACCCAACTGAACACTCCGGACTAACGGCCATCACCATCGTGAAGCCCCTTTTGTCTGAGTGTCTGAGTCGAATGTCTGCAGTGTGTTATAAACGCCCGATACCGACTTCCAGTGATAATGAATTCGTTTTTATATTGTCATCACATTGGGGGAAGTTCATAGACCTACCTTGGTTAAAAGTCATAACGCAAATAATGTCCTTCTACCTTTAGTTAGATGTACGTTAGAGAGCGTAAGCTCTTCCCCTCCCTACCCACGCCCTACGGAAGTGCACCAGCCAAGCTCACGTTCTACAACACCCTGAATACCTCTATCATTTTCTGGGGATGTAAGAGCTGGGCCTTACATGGGGAGTATCAAACAGGTAGAGTACTGAGCCGTGGATCTATCAAGACGGAAGTAGCATCGAGCTGACCTCCAAAACAATCGTATGAGAATCCAAACATGCCCATGCGTGTTTATTTGGTTGGTTGGTTGTTTGGTTTATGAAAAGTACATCGACTATATAAACATTCAAAATGTGAAGGATTCCTTTCTGAGGAGGTAGATGAAAAGTGCGTGCGCAAAAAAAAGGTATATAACCCTGCTTGCGCACGATCATGTGCTGATTATGTGAAAATGCATCCACACACAAACAAGTTTTATGATAATGAAGCCTGTGAAGCCTAAGTTCGTGTTTCGGTGGCTCAAAAGTACATACAAAGTCTATGATAACACAAACATGTGTGCGTTCATCTTCATTTATCGAAAAGTACCCCCACCCCCACCCCCAACTCTATGATAATCCAAGTGTCAGTAAGGGTTGTTTGCTTGTTTGTTTGTTTGTTTGTTTGTGTTTATGTTTGTTTTTTTTTTCTGAAAGCTGTTGCCGCTGCTGCTAAAATGTGCACAGTTACACAAAATAGATATATGATAACTCATACATATTCAAGTCATTTTTCGTTGCTCAAAAGGACTTACACAAAACGTTCTATTATAAGTGTAGTTTGCATAAGTTGTTTTAGAAACTAAAGGAATTGCAGAGTTCATTTTTTTGTAAGATGGTCAAACGCAGGGATCTGATCACTTCCTACGAAAAAAAATATGAAGGGATTTATGTAAATTACATATGTTTTTTTATAGTTGAATAACAAGATTGTATTTAATAGAAAACATGTGTTCTCTGTTATAGACTTAATACATATATACATACATACATACATACATACATACATACATACATACATATATATATATATATATATATATATATATATATATATATATATATATTGTTAAGCTGAAATTTCATGATTATATTTCAACTTTTGCGTAATTATATTTGAACGTTTTATACTGGCTAAAGCCATCGAATCAAATGCAAAAAATCTCTCTATCGCCCCCCCTCCCTCCCTCCCTCCCTCTCTCTCTCTCTCTCTCTCTCTCTCTCTCTCTCTCTCTCTCTCAATATATTGAATTGAACATGAGACATAGTTCCATTGAAAACCTGGAAGACACAGAAAAGTTTAGATATCTGAACAGCGCAAACAAGTGTCCCAGTTGACACAGACATGACTCAATGTGAAAACAACGACGTGTCTGATAGCGTCTCTATGCACTATCCTCTTGACCTCGTTCTAGGAACTGGAACCTCCCCCTTCCTCCTGCCACCTCTCTCTCTCTCTCTCTCTCTCTCTCTCTCTCTCTCTCTCTCTCTCTCTCTCTCTCGTGATAAAGTACATGTCGCACATTCTTTGAGACCTGTCCCCATAATTCTTCCTCCTGCCTCCCCATCCCCTATCACTCTCTCCTCGACCCCGCCCCTTCCCTTTCAGGCCCTCATGCACCCTTCTCCTCCCCCTTCCCCCTGCACTGATAATAGTAAAGTGCATATTCAGAACGCTTCCAGAGACAGGGTGTCTAGACCTTCGAAATCCCATCCATCTTAGTCATCTGCCTCAGTTTCCCTGATCCGTCTGTAAAAAGGTTGGCTCTGCAGCAAGCGGATCATGCCAGAGTTACCGTGTAGACTTTAACACTATTTATCCGACAATGTTATTTTTAGAGTCTCAATTAAAGGCATATGACAACAGTCTTGGGAGGTATATGATACCGTAGAGTTCTATTTTCTTTCTGTTCGGATTCTCGGCTTTTCCAGCTTCGACTGTTTCTTTTTCTGGCATGAGTGTTTCTGCTGTTGTGTAGAAGTAGAGAAAGTAGAAATATGGTTTTGATAACTGCAGAATCCTTGTTGCGCCCCCATTCCACCTTTGTGTTTCACGGAATCTAAAACTGATCTATCAGACATTATTCTTTCTTTTCGGTCTTTTTTTTTTTTAATTTAACCCCGCATTCGTTAGCTTCTACTACTACTACTACTACTACTACTACTACTACTTCTTCTTCTTCTTCTTCTTCTTTTTGTCCCGTCCTGTTCATCTGTTGTTTTAAACAAATCATATTTTTACTTAAAGTCCTAAGTCTTACTTTGGTCTACTGTGGATTTCTGTTAATAATAAACAGGGGCCTACACCCACACATAATTTTCCGAAAATATTTCTCCTTTTTTACTTTTTATTATCTTCCTTGTCGCCGCTAGTGTTTTATTCATTTTTTTTTTTTCATTTCTCATTGTCTCCCGTGTTTACCTATTGGAATTTGGACATTCCTAACAATTAAAGGCTTGGATCTAACTATTGAAAGTTAATAGAGGTGACTGTAAAATCAGCAGCATATTGTTAAGAACAGTATGCAACAGTCGACAACCACAGTCTGATAAACACAAGCAAGGATCAGGCGCCGTCGCTGAGTTGTTAGTGTCGCGGATTCCCGGCTGGGAGACCGTGGGTTCCAATCCAATCAGAACCATTTATTTGTGGGACTTTTCTGCCCTGACTGGCTCCTTCTCAGAGTTGAGATTGTCAATCCAGTTTTTTTTTTTTTTTTTTTTTTTTTTTTTTTTTTTTTTTTTTTTGGTTCAGAGAGGTGAGTTTGCTCAATCCAGTTTGTTGTTCAGAGAGTTGAGTTTGCTCAATCCAGTTTGTTGTTCAGAGAGGTGAGTTTGCTCAATCCAGTTTGTTGTTCAGAAGAAATGGTATCTTCTTTCAGATGCACTCTATTCAGGGTGACTTTGAGCATTACTTTTCGCTGATAAAAATGATGGTGCGGGAGTTCTGTGGGTGTCGGAAAATTCCTTCCTTGGGAAGAATTATCGGTAGTAATTGAATTCATGGTGCGGGCATCCCCCAGTGTGCCAGACTGAATTGCAAATGTCAGGTAGGCAGTTAGAATATCAGTTGCTGCCTTTCCGCTATCTTTCAAGAGTTCTGCAGGGACGATGGCGATGCTCTGAACCTTCCCACATTTCCGTGATTTCACTGCAGCTACGACTTCTTTGCGTGTAACTGGAAAGTCATCGCGAACAATAGAGAATATAAAAAAGGAAAGAAACAAATCAAGAACTGCACGAGTGGCTGTAGCTGCTATTACGAATGAATGACGTCCTCGGTAGGCCTTCTGGGGCGAGACGCAAACGAACGTACCATCAGTGTTTATGAGGTGCCAACTTTCTGACTCTGAATCCGCTACACGTTGGACAATGCTTAAATGGTATATCTTTGAATGAAAATGGATGTATCTAGATCGCCAGTTTAGAGTTAGACTGACGGGGAACAGGCGAAGCGGGAACGAGTGGATAAAAAAGACGCCAACTGAAGCTCCAAACAGTTTGGAACATGTGACTGTAGTGGAGACGCGACATTTGAGATTGGGGTCATTGGAGCCGTAGATCAAATGTTATCTTGTGTTGCCCCCGCCCAGAATATTGTATTTTCATTCGTTTGATTTTGGTTTGTTTGTTCACAGGGCTCTGGGGAAAAAAATCCATTGAATCCGTCTTACCAATGCGGGTGGATCTTTGGTATGGTTGCCCTTCAGACAGCGGGTCCAGTCAGGTTTACAGTTTGACATCCTAATGAAAAACATGAGAAATGACGGTGGACTTGTAATGACGACAGGGGAAAGTTGACACTACCAGTGAGCCAGCAAAGCTGTCAAACTTGCAACTTTGTGTAAAATCCCAATGACTGAATATGCAACTTTTCTTTTTTCAGAGGAAAGTTCAACCTTGAAAGAGGTACGCGCTCTCCTAGGTACCCTTCCAGTGTGCGCACGTATATATATATATATATATGTGTGTGTGTGTGTGTGTGTGTGTGTGTGTGTGTGTGTGGTGCGTGCGTGCGTGCGTGCGTGCGTGTGTGTGTGTGTGTGTGTGTGTGTGTGTGTGTGTGTGTGTATGTGTGTGTGTGTGTGTGTGTGTGTGTGTGTGTGTGTGTGTGTGTGACTAACGCTTACAGTGCAAAATATACGATGTAAAGTTTGAATTTCAGCCTGTATGCGAGGTGTTGCCTCCGACTTTAATCTCTCCTGGCGACTGGCCATCGTCCTGGTACAATTACAATTGTTATTTACACTGGCGCATCTTAAAACTGCTCCAGCGTAGTGATCAATCGCCCTTTTTACGGTATAACGTTTGGTTACTGCTCCACGCCCGAAATCAACGACTGGAAGTTGAGAAGGTCGTTGTGCCCAAACTTTCACCCCCACCCTCCACCTTCTTCCTCTGGGCAATATATCCACCTCCTTCGTCCCTATATCATTCCCCCTCTTTAACAATCTTGCAGGGTCCGGAACAACAAACCATATCAATCAAAGCACATCGCATCTGAACTTGAGGGGTGGAAGTGAGTCTGAACCTGAACCAGACCTACCCCACATCCCTGTTTCAAAAATCACCTCCCGATGAGTGATTTGGGGACAGGGTCCAGAAACATCCTATGGAGTGAATGTAGTTATGTGTCCAAACTTTCTCGCGCTATGTGACAGGAAGGTGGAAATGGGCTCATGGTTATATCACTCGATTGGTTGCTTCTGGACGATGCCCTAGATCACTCACCAGGTAGTGGTTGTGGAACAGGATGAGGATCGTTCTAGCTCAGGTCCAGAATCATTCGCCCCACAGATTCAGGTGCAATGCGCTTTAATTGATATGTTTATTGATGTGGACACCTTCGATCATTTCAAAGAAGGGCAGTGATTTAGCACAAAGGGGAAGCTCGGGATTTACTCCCTGGTGGGAGGAGGAAGGAGCGGTGAGTTTGGGCAAGTGCTCTTTCTTACTTGCCAGGGAGTGCTTTCGGTCATGGAGCGTTTTACAGAACTATACATGGGTTCAAGTACCGCTTGCCATTTACCAGTGAGGTGATCACAACAGATTCTAACCTGTACTGTGGCATATGCACTTAGGGGTCTGTTTAAGTTTCGGAGATTTCTTTTCATTGTTTTTTCCCATTAATTATCTGCCCATGACATATTCGTCCGAAGTTCCCTTTGCATGCTATTTGGATAGTAATGTCCCTCCCTAATGGCGAGAATACTCCTAAAATATTAGTTGTCTGTCTGTGTTGTATACCACGGGTTGACCTGTCTGTCTGTGTTGTATACCACGGGTTGACCATTATGAATTACAAGTGTTATGTCTCATAATTACTTTTAATTGACCATCATTGAATTGTAAACGGTAATGTTACTTTTAACAGTTAGACCTTCACTGAATTAGAACTGGTAAACCTTTGTTATATACAATAGCAAGACATTATAGATGATACATCTCTGTTGCATACACGTAGGTGGACCATTAAACTAATACGTCTCTTCATACCATAGCTGGACTATACCTGAATCATATGTGGTATGTATCTGTCTCTGTTCTATACTGTGGATGGACAATAGTTGAATCATAGCTTTATGTCTCTGTCTCTGTTCTGTAATATGGTTGGACAGCAACTGAATCGTAAGTAGTGTGTCTCTGTTTCTGTTCTTTACTATGGCTGGACAGTAACTGAATTACAAGTGAGTATGTCTCTGTCTCTGTTCCATCTCACAAATGGACCATCACTGCCACAGCCAAGGTACTGACGAGTCGCATCCATCAGACGAAAGTCGACTCAAGTCAGGCGCGAGAAAGGTTCTCTTCACATCATGCAATCCAGTGAATCTTACATCATGACGATGCAGGATTTGATACTGGTTGCAAAAGCATCTTAGAATACCCGCAATCTAGATTGAGATAGTGAAATAACATGTAAATGTTTTAATTTATACTACAGCTACAGGATGTTGGTAACAAACAACTTTCTGAAAAGAACGCGAGGCAATCACAGCAACCAATGCAATTTCTATGATACGGAAATAGAATCAATTCTTATTTGTGGAATTGACAGTATTTACGTTCCATTTCCATGGGTGGGCAGGGGGTGGAGGTCGAGGTTGGGAACAGAAGGTGGATGGGGAAGGGGGGGGGGGGGCGGGAAGGAGGATGGGGAAAGGGGCGATGAGGTTGGTGGTCTTAAAGATAGCCCCCGAATTAGATGTCCCCATTTTAAAACGCCTCCATTCCATGCCTAAATCGTGAATTTGATTGTTTTGACGAAAGTGTGTGTGTGTGTGTGTGTGTGTGTGTGTGTGTGTGTGTGTGTGTGTGTGTGTGTGTGTGTGGTGCGTGCGTGCGTGCGTGCGTGCGTGTGTGTGTGTGTGTGTGTGTGTGTGTGTGTGTGTGTGCGTGTGTGCACGCGCGTGTGAATGTGTGTGTGTGTGTGTGTGTGTGTGTGTGTGTGTGTGTGTGTGTGTGTGTGTGTGTGTGTGTGTGTTCGCTGTTCGCTGTTCGCTGTATTAATCATGCGTTGTGTGGTCTCAAAACTTAGCGGATGTAGAGTAGAGTATATGGACTAATCTGCACACAGGCCTTTGAAAGATCATTCTTAGTCTGGTTTTTAAGAATGCTCTTGATCACTGAATTGAAAGTATTCCCGTTTTAAAGTCGTATTCCAAATTGATTCTTATTGCTAAACAATCGATATAGAGTGGGACGGAATCTAAAGAACTGTGTTACTGCTTGGCCTACATATATACTGTAGAGGTATCAAGTAGTTATCTGATTGATGCATGCATCATAGAACTGTATTCCTGAAAACCTATGTCCCTTGGATATGCAAAAGAAATGTCAATACAATTAACTTAACAACTCTGTTATAATCTGATGTCACACAATTACGTAACATATTAGTTGTAAATGTTTTCACATCATCGTACTTGTTGTTGACTTGCATATCCAAGTTGGATAAAGTATGCACATCTAGTTATCTCTTTCATGGTGTTATACCTTGAACAGTTTAAAACATGTTTAATATACCAATGGATTTATTTATATCAGACATCTGCGCACACAGTGATGGCTTCATGTTTATATCTGTATGGCATAGGCATTAGTACAAACACACATGTGCGCAACAGAAAACTAATGGAGACGCATCTCATCATTCGATTTCCGCCGAAGTACATAATGAATAAAATCTGATTTGTAAACTTCAAGAAAATAATCATGACCAACGTTAGTCAGTTAACAGGGCAGAGGGGCGGGCAGAATGAGTTTGGCCACAACACAGACATCTGCATACAGGAGGAGGAGACAACTGACAACAGCGTTCATAATGGCAGTGCCCCCAGTCCCACATCCAGTCTACACCCGCCTAACCTTGGGGAGGTCTGGAATACTTGTACCAGAGACCCTTTGACTGATGTTTCACAGAATCAGAGTAAGTTTTAGAAGGAACAGATGTTCAGACACAAACCAGAAAAAACATGTGTACCTGGCAGAGATTTGAAAAGTAAATTAAGAGGAAAATCAACCCTCCTACCACCCATTCCCTCTCCCACACGTATCAGTGCATTAAAACAGTCGAAAAAATGTGTACTGTTTTCATCTATACTTTTCACAATAGAATTTTATAGCATTGGTAAAAAAAAACAACCAACTATGCTGCTAGAATAAGAAAGGAAAAGATTTTCATTTGTTGTGCTTGGCTTTGTTTTTGTTTGTTTGCTTGACGTTTGTGGCCGTTGTTCTTGCTGCTGCTGCTGTTATCATTGTTGTTGTTGGATTTTCTAAACATGATTCAAAATACGTCTTTTTCTCTTTTCTGTTTAGTTTTCATATACCTACTGTACAATGCTTATGATGGTCCTTTTGAAACACTTAGACATACGTGTTTGCATCTTTCTGCTGATTATATGAATGAAAAAAGAGATGAAGAAAAGGGAAAAAAAGGAGAGAAAAACAGAGTATGTGGGTGGGATTTGAAGGATTGGGGGAACCAGAAATGGGGTGGGGTGGGATTGGGTGGAGGTGGGGTTGACAGTGGACACAGCCTGTGCATTTCTCACTGCCCACGAAGTCGCCATTGTAGCGAAGAATGACAGAGAGTGGAAAGGAAGAATAAACACGACAGGCGTGCAAATACAATCGCTCAGTCTATGTCTCTGTTGATTCTTGTCCTAATTTTACGCCCTGTGTTTATTTATTTGGATTTCGTGTGTGTGTGTGTGTGTGTGTGTGTGTGTGTGTGTGTGTGTGTGTGTGTGTGTGTGTGTGTGTGTGTTACGACGCTAAGTGTCGCAATATTGCAAGCGTAACTGGAAGCATAATGCAAGTGCCGTTTCTCCGTGACCTCGCCGCTGTCGCAACGTAGTTCGACGATCTTGGCCATGTTATGCTGAATTTTGCAACATACTGTTTCGGAAACGCACGTAGCCTTCACACAGTGATATATGCTCTTACACTTGCGCGGAACACACTACTTAATAATAACAAGAAGAAAAGGACTTCTTTCTCTGCCTGTACAGCCTTTACTTTCTTCTTTGTCAAGAAGATGTATGTTTAAGTTCTAACAGCAGTTACCACCATCAGTACAACTACCGCTTTCTTATTGAAAGAGAATGAGGGGGTAGATGGAAGGAAGGGGAGGAGACAGACAGACAGAGACACAGACAGAGACAGAGAGACAGAGACACACATAAAGACAGATAAGAGACAGGCAGAGAGAGACAGAAAGGCAGACAATCTCTCTCTGAGAGAGAGAGAGAGAGAGAGAGAGAGAGAGAGAGAGAGAGAGAGAGAGAGAGAGAGAGAGGGTATATATTTATATAAAACAAAAAACAAAACAAAACAAAAAGAAAGAAGCTGAAATACACCGTTCAGACTTTCAAATGAAAACTATCCCCCCTTGTTTAGACATTGATCTTAGTCTTTCTTGAAACATTACTTCTTTCGTCATTGTTCACCGTTGCAGCTAAACATACCAACTCAGTATCGAATCCTCTTGTGGACAGTCACCGTACAAACGGTATTATGATATTCGAAGAAAACGTGCCTGACTGATTTCTTAGTTATCCTGCGGACATACCAACAGCAGACAGAAATACAGACAGACGGCTTGGAAAGTGACTTAGTGGATAACGCATATCTGGAAGGTGAAGAAACATCCAGTCCGTGGTTCGAATATTGCACAACGCGAGATTTATATCTCTCCGTCCTCTCTCTACCGGCCAGAATCTCTTCTTTCCCCCTTCCTTTCCACCCTTTCTTGCCATTCCCAATCCCCGCCACCCACACCCACACCCTTCTCCTACCCATTATTCCCAGAATGGTATGGTCTTTTGGACGAGAAAACAAAACGAGGTCCTTAGTGTAGCACACACACTAAGCGCACGTTGAAGAACCCAAAGCATCTTTTGTGCGGTACCTCAGCATCATTCTGGTTAATAAACCCTGCATTGATGTGTGTGCGAAAAGAACGAACGAACGAACGAATGAAAAAATTTTGATCAGTATAGGCCATGGCCCCTTCTGATGGGGGCTACAGTGTAGGAATAACCATTCATACAACAAGGCAATATTACATCGTCTGACCACAAGCAGCTGACAGATGAGCGTATGAAATGTACACAGTAATTGTAACAGCTAAGTTCATTCAACTGAGCAAAACTGTGCGGCTCTTAAAGGCTTTGTATAAGTATATGCAAATGTTCTTTAAAACTCCTTTATTTTGATTTGCCATAACTAAAGCAGCTCGAAATGGACAAGGGTCTTCATAGATATTTCCTAGGAATATCTTCATGCCGTAAATCCTGTATTGCGGGACAACAAATAAAAAATGCAATTCATCTTCATTTGCCTGTTTGCGTAAAGGACACAGCATATCAATCTTCTGAGTCCTTGTATATCGGTGCTGACGTACTTTGATGTCTGTAATGCCGAATCTGAATATTGTCAGATAACTTTAAATATACCTGTCAATAATAAGTGAAAGATATTTCTCACAGCTATTAGATGTTTTAAAAGTTCTGTAAAATGAATACCGTTCACTGCTCCGGATGTTTTAAGTCAGTTTGGTAAGAGAGAGAGAGAGAGAGAGAGAGAGAGAGAGAGAGAGAGAGAGAGAGAGAGAGAGAAGACAGACAGACAGACAGACAGACAGACAGACAGACAGAGACAGAGAGAGATAAAGGGTGAAAGGGACAGAGAAAGAGAGACAGAGAATGACAGAGACAGAAACAAACAGACAGACAGACAGACAGAGGCTGACAATGGCGCGCCGCATGACGCCCACGACCTCTCCTGAGGTGAAAGTTGTCCGAGTATCATGCAGAGAATTGTGTTGGGGCAAATGAAGAAGATGGGCGGAGCAGTGGGAACTCTAGATTTTTTTTTTTCAATTCTGTGACTTCGTTAGTTTAATCCTCATATTTTGCGCGCATCACTTTTGTGTTTTGTAAAGTGCTTTGTGTTCACTGGAGAAAAAACGTCAATAAGTCTTAATTCATAGTAATACTATCATTACAAGATAATATAATGCGTAGGCATAGCGATTTTATTTCTTCTAATATCAGATTTTCCGTACTTGTTTAGCTGCGTAACTGCCACCCATACCTGCTCCCCTGTATACGCACACACTTAGGATCTTTCTGTAGCAGTCTCAGTGCTGGCAATCCGACTGCAAGTATCAGCATCAGGCCCTCTTGAGGTAACCCAGCACAGGAGATACTGCACTGCTGCCTAGTCACTTTGGTAGCGTGCAGACTCACGTGTTCTGATGCAATATACTCAGGACACCCTCTACTAACAAAGACAGTTCCCATGAACCTGCCCGCACCGATGATTTTGAAACGAGTCAGACACAGGCTGGGGGTGGTGGAGTGGAAATCATGTCTGAGCTCATCGCAATAGCAGGAAAAGAAGTGCCACAGGACTGAAGAAAAAAAGAATTTTTTTTTCTGTGATGAATAGCGTGAAGATGGAAATATTGCTATGGAGTTCCATTCTGATCTGAGACCTGATGACAGGGTTATACTGTGCACTTTGCTTCATCATCATCGTCGTCGTCATCATCGTCATCATCATCATCGTCGTCATCATCATCAACATCATCATCATCATCATCATCATACCAAAAACAGCAACAAGAAGAACAAGAAGAACAACAACAACAAGAACAACGACAACAACAACAACAACAAGATGATGATGATGATGATGATGATGATGATGATGATGATGGTGATGATGATGATGATGATGATGATGATGATCCAGAGTCAACCAGGCCCTACAGACATAGACACCTACAACGTTAGCCAGAAAACCATAACAACACTCTCAAAGACGCAGCCCATAAAAATGGGTTAAAACTCAAATGTGTGTTTCCAGTCCTCCCATTTGAGCCAACAGTAAACCCAGCTTTTAGCAAGAACTGTCTGGGGCGGAAAAATCCCTCGAATAAATGTCGTTGATGGGATTCGAACTGTCTACCATACTAGATGGTCAGCTTCGCTTGCATTGCATCGTCCATTGCAGACACACTTTATGATGGCCATCAGCCTCCATAATCGTATCAGCCCTGTTGAATTGAACTAATTATTTGAGAAAGGCAAAATAGCAACAAACACAGAAAACAAGGTGAACACTCATCTACTGCACAGTACAAATCGACGTACTACCTTGTCTGGTTCATAAGGCGCATAAAACAAGCGTTACAGCAAACTAACTGTTCGTACCAGCCCTGTTTGATTGAACCAACTATTTAAGAAAGGCAAGATAGCAACAAACGCACAATACAAGGTGAACACTTATCTATTGCATAGTACAAAACAACGATGTGCTACGTTTGTCTGGATCGTACTGTGCATCAAATAAGCATTACTTTGGACATGGTTTTGCCTCATTACTTTCCCTACTGCTGCAGTCTGTTTCAATCGCGGAACAAAACGTTTGTTCGTGGAACTCTATCGTGAGCTTTGACAATCTGTAGTTGTTTTGTTTATTTGTTTCTTTCTTTCTTTCTTTGTTTTGTTTTTGTTTTGTTTATTTGTTTGTTTGTTTCGATGTTTTTTTCTCATTTAGTATTTTCGTAATCAAACTCAACGATGTGTTGCGAGGATCTACAGTTGTCGTTCTTGGACGATCTTTCTTCTAAGGGAGAGAACACAATGTCATGATCAGAACAATGACTATTCGCTGCTGTTCCACTGTGATATATCATCATTTGGCCTGTTCAGGCCTGCAGATGTGCAGATCCCTGTGTACACCTTGCGATCATTTGTTTCATAGGATACAACACATTGTCAACCTGAGTAAAATACTGCTGGCTGCTGCTTTACAGATAAATTGTTATTAAGAAGTGTGAAATTTAAAGATTATGGTCGTGCCGAATGAAAAGTTTACAGAAGAATCGAGAGTAAGGATTTAAATCAAATGTGATCAGGCCTGTGCAATGCAAGAACACCAATCAGAAGTTTATTTTTCCATCCCAGGGGAGATTTCATATGGTTATTTCTTTTTGCCAGACACTGAATAGTTTTTTCTGGTGCATCTTGAGAGTGCCTTCATTTTCTTTCTTGCGCGAACATTATTAGGTTGTCGGATAGTGTGTGTGTATGTGCGCGCGCGCGCACGCGCGGTGTGTGTGTGTGTGTGTGTGTGTGTGTGTGTGTGTGTGTGTGTGTGTGTGTGTGTGTGATCTGGGGAGGATGTGAAATGGAGAGGGAAGAGGAGGTAGGAAGGATATGCCATTTCCAGCGCCACCATCACCAGAATAGCAGAGCGATGAGTGTTGAAAAAATTTTCTCCAGCCATCCCTGCTACAGAATTAAAACGCCTCAAATAAAACAATAAATGCGTTAGCAATATTTTCAAATTGCACATTTGTCACTTTCATATCAATTGTGATCAGTTACCATTATTTCCCGAAAAGAACACAATAATGATCTCTTATTTCTGCCAATGTTGTAATAAACATGTCACATTCTTCCAAGTTTCTGCCGACCAGAAATACATGCGCTTCATTACGTACTGTAAGTCAGACAAGTTGACCTCCATAACATCAGCAAATAACAGCCTTACTTACTTCAGCTGTAACAGATCTTTACAAAAATGATACAGATATTTCGCATATTTCATTCTGTTGCTGATGTTATAAAGTAGCAGCACACTCTGGAGAAATTTTGAATGGAGGCATCAAACAAAATAGGCATGATATATGTTAAGTCAAAGCAAAGCATGATCTTTGGTTACGTCAAAGTTTGTCGATGATCAACGTTTGGAACGAATCAACACTAAAACGCGACCAAGTCCATCAAGGAATGGGGACAAAGAAGGCAAAGCGTCTACCAAAAGGAGGTCACGGCAGCACACATACTCTTTCCATCTCAGAATATCAACATACAGTATTTCGCGAACAGCATTCACTCTCTCTACTCACCATCCCCCCCCCTCCCCCCCCCCCCCCCCCCCCCCCTGCGAAAAAAAAATCCCATTATAGACTTGACTTTAAAACACAATGTGGATTGCATGTACATGGTCTTCGACTCCCTTCACTGCCTCCCTGCACTCTGTAACTATTGGAATGCATTTGTCTATTTTGTTTCATCGTGCAAAAAGCATCTGTCTGTTACTCTTCTTCCCAGTGTATCTCACCCAATTCTTTCCTTTCATCCTCCTGTACCTGTATTCATCATAAATGAATCAGAATTAAGCAAATCACCTTTCAATGTGAATACAAGCACTCACACACAGGTTAAAGTCTTAGTCAAAGGATTTAGAGGGGTTTAGAGTCTGCACAAAGGTTGCTGACTCTAAAGAGAATATCTCCAACCTAGTTGTCTCAAGTGCAGACTGAACCAAGGATTGTTGGAACACGAGAACTGAGCTACATTCACTCTCCATCTAATCCTCCTTCCCCTGCCCCTTTCTCTCACATCCAATCTCCCCATCCCCCCTAACACACACACACACACACACACACACACACACACACACACACACACACACACACACACACACACACACAAAGGGAAAGTCAGAAAGGAAGCCTTCCCGACTCTATATCTCTCTGTGAATACAAGGAGGCAGTCGCGCGCAAATTATCGCACTGCAGAGCTGACCGACTTGGAGATAGCCTTGAGGTGACCGAGAAACACCAAGCCCACAAGTGGACCTCAAGGACTTCTGCATAGGAAGGGAGCTAGCTGGAGGAGGTGGGAGGAACCACAGACAGACAGACAGACAGAGAGACAGAGAGCTGTTGTTTAGGAGCATCTTGGATCTCCTTACGTACTCTCGATGACAGAAGAACTTGTTCATGAAATGAGAAAAAAGACTGAACGCGTGGGTGTTGATGCCTTCTTGCATTTTTGTGCGCGCGCGCGCGCGCGCGCGCGCGTGTGTGTGTGTGTGTGTGTGTGTGTGTGTGTTAATATGCATTTGTTTATATGTGTGTGGGTGGATGAGTGGGTGTCGATGTGTTTAGCATAAGTATTGTGGCTTTAAGCGTGAATAAAAAACACATCGCTTCGTTGCTCTGATGTTTTCCTTTTTCTTTTCCTATATTGTTACATATAAATATATGAATATATTTTGTTTGTTTGGGTTTGTTTGGCTTTAATGTTTTCCCCTCTCTCTCTCTCTCTCTCTCTCTCTCTCTCTCTCTCTCTCCTCCTCTCTCCTCTCTCTCTCTCTCTCTCTCTCTCTCTCTCTCTGCATGCATTCGTGCCTCCGCCCGCGTGCTTGTGTGTGTGTGTGTGTGTGTGTGTGTGTGTGTGTGTGTGTGTGTGTGTGGTATGTATGTATGTATGTATGTATGTATGTATGTATGTATGTATGTATGTATGTGTATGAATGAAAAACCGAGAGACCTTTTAATGCGTCTCTTTATATACTTGTCTTTATTTTCGTATTCTTTTTTTCTTTCTTTTTTCTTTCCTTTTTTTCATGTTTTTTTCTTGTTCGTCGCAGAGGGACATTTTACATATTACATGTTATTTTCTTGTTGATTATTTTTATTTTTGTTGTTGTACCACACACTGCTGTTTTCATTTGCCGCCATTGTTTTTGTTGTACTTTAAATTGCTTTTCATTTGCTTATTAATTCACTGATGATGTCAATACTTGCTTCTTGTTGGTGGTTGTTATCGTTTGTTTGGTTTGATGTTGGTTGTTTGTATAATCAAGTTTTGATACATGAATTATATCAGTTAGTAACGGCAAGTATGCAAAATGGCTAACTAAGCCAATACTTTTAGCGTTATAAACTCAAGAATGATTGCCATCGTCATTTCTCTCTCTCTCTCTCTCTCTCTCTCTCTCTCTCTCTCTCTCTCTCTCTCTCTCTCTCTCTCTGCTTTGTTGGTTGAAGAAGTCTATTCTACTTGATCAACATGTAAGTCCAGTAAGCAACGGAGCCAGCCTCCCACAGTGACCATCGAATCCCTTTTGTTTCTTGTCCAGCCGACTGCAATGGACCATATTAGAACTGCAAAGGCCCTCGAGGACAACGCAATAGTGGTTCGTGTTCAAAATCGCAGTAGAATGTACACGCACGCACGTACACACGCGCGCACGCAATCACATACCCACCCATCCACCTACCTACGTGAACGCACGCACGCACGCCAGCACTCACACGCGCAAGCGCGCGGGCGTGCGCGCGCGCACACACACACGTGCACACACACACACACACACACACACACACACACACACACACACACACACACACACACACACACACACACATTAAAACCCGAAACCCAGTTTCAACATGATACGAGGGCGAAAAATCTCGACTCAAAAAAAAAAAAAAAAAAAAAAAAAATCAGTATCCATCGCGTGGGAGAGTTAGCAAAATTACACTATTTTATGCAGAGCAGCTCCTTGACTTCTGGTCATTTCCGATCAATCAAATATCATGCTTTATTTTCACGGAATTGTTTGTGTTTTATATGTGATCCATACAAGACCATTTGTGGGTGGTTTCATAATTGTACAATATTCAAGATATAATTCAGGCAATGCATATTGCCATCCGTTCCCACATGTTAAAGTGATATCACGTTTAGAGCGTGAATAATGTCCATTTCGAGAAACGTCTGAAATTACAGAAAATTTCTTCTTTTTTCTCCTTCTTCTTCTTCTTCCCTTTCTTCTTCCTCTTCTCCTCACCCTCCTCTTCCTTCTTCTCCTCTTTCTCTTCATTCTCTTCGTCCCCCTCCTGCCCTCTTCTTTCTCTTCTTCCTACTGCTCCTCTTTCTTCTCTTCTCCTTCTCCTTCTTCTTCTTCTTCTTCTTCTTCTTCGTTGTCGTCGTCATCGTCATCATAGTCGTCACGGTTTTTCTGCATGGTTCACGATAAAAACGTTTAGCGCGCGCACATGCGTGGGTGTGTGTATGTAAGCGTGCGTGCGTGCGTGCGTGCGTGCGTGCGCGCGCGCGCGCGCGCGCGCGCGCGCGCGCGCGCGTGTGTGTGTGTGTGTGTGTGTGTGTGTGTGTGTGCGTGCGTGCGTGCGTGCGTGTGTGTGTGTGCGCGCGCATGCATATGTCTGTGTGTGTTCATAAGAACTTTTTGAAGATGTGGAAGGGGGAGGGGTGGTTCTTTGTTTGCTTGCTTAACAGCTGTTAAGGTTGTTTCGCTGTCTCAGTGTCAGTGCCTTTCAGCGGTGTTACTCCCATAAGGTTGTTTCGCTGTCTCAGTGTCAGTGCCTTTCAGCGGTGTTACTCCCATAAGGTTGTTTTGCTGTCTCAGTGTCAGTGCCTTTCAGCGGTGTTACTCCCATAAGGTTGTTTCGCTGTCTCAGTGTCAGTGCCTTTCAGCGGTGTTACTCCCATAAGTTTGTTTCGCTGTCTCAGTGTCAGTGCCTTTCAGCGGTGTTACTCCCATACAACAGCTGTTAAGGTTGTTTCGCTGCCTCAATGTCAGTGCCTTTCAGCGGTGTTACTCCCATAAGTTTGTTTCGCTGTCTCAGTGTCAGTGCCTTTCAGCGGTGTTACTCCCATAAGGTTGTTTCGCTGTCTCAGTGTCAGTGCCTTTCAGCGGTGTTACTCCCATACAACAGCTGTTAAGGTTGTTTCGCTGATTCAGTGTCAGTGCCTTTCAGCGGTGTTACTCCCATACAACAGCTGTTAAGGTTGTTTCGCTGTCTCAGTGTCAGTGCCTTTCAGCGGTGTTACTCCCATACAACAGCTGTTAAGGTTGTTTCGCTGTCTCCGTGTCAGTGCCTTTCAGCGGTGTTACTCCCATACAACAGCTGTTAGGGTTGTTTCGCTGTCTCCGTGTCAGTGCCTTTCAGCGGTGTTACTCCCATACAACAGCTGTTAAGGTGGTTTCGCTGTCTCCGTGTCAGTGCCTTTCAGCGGTGTTACTCCCATACTGCTCCGCGATACACAACCACACCGGGACTCGACCTGCTGCCTTCCCATCATCGGCAGTCCCCGGAGAGCGACCAATGTTCGGCGGCCTTAACAAACCCCACCGTGTGAGACCCTGCACAGTGGACGCAGTCACTTCGGTGGTGTTCAGTAATGCCCGTTCTGATCCAGCGAAACTCAGGGCCCCACCTACTACGTTGCGTACAGATGACGATCATGGCGAGAAATACACAGACGGATAACAAACTTTTCCAGATCCGTCCAAACCTGAAAGAGTTCCTCTCATCTACCTCTGGTGGTCGCAAAGAAAAAACAGTTTTATACCGGCTGCTCAATGGCCATTCGTTTTTAACTCATTCGTACCTTTTAAAGAGTGAAGAAGCTCCGGGGTGCATTCCATTTCTTGTACCACCATCAATGAGACATTTTCTTTTAGTGTTGGGACTTGCATGACGTGAGGCATAAACATTTTACAGCAGACTCCATGAAACCTTGTTCAGAGATGTCCCACCTGGTGTGATCTTTGAATTTCTGAAAGAGATTAACATTTTTCATCTGATCTGAGATTTTACGGTGGAAAGATGTTTAACAAAATTTCGGGCGTGTTTTTAGAAGATGTATTATAAAGGGTTGTGTGAAGGAATGACTTGTGAGTTGACTTCAACGCCGTGACAGCCCTGGTATGGCCCTTTGCGGTCGGCTGGGCTATAGGCGACATTACCTTACCATACTAGCGAGAGTGAGAGTCCTCCTCCGGAGGTCGGCTCATCAGAACTTTGTTTTTAAAGTAAAATGTCACTCGATCATTGTTCTTCACACACAAAGATATTCTTCTATCCTGTCAGCACTGGCCACTGTACCTTCTCCGCCTTTTCATCCGTTGCATTGCTAGTCAGATAATGTTACCGAGTATGTTGGATTTTGCGATTTTTTTTTCCAGGTATTTTTCAGTCAGACTGGGACTTCTTTCAATAAGAGGTGTTGGGCAAAGTTTTGACCGAGTAGTCTGTATCAGATCCTTGTGTGTGTGTGTGTGTGTGTGTGTGTGTGTGTGTGTGTTTGTAGTGTCAGACTCGGACTTTTGCGTTTCCAACCTGCTTGTAACTTGGCGGGGTTTTGATCTGTTTCTAGTTCTGTATTTATGTTTATTTTGTAATTCAAAATAAGTTGGAATCGATTTTTTTTTTTATTCTATCATACTTTGACCAAAATGTTTTTGTCACCCTAGACATGTTACACATTTGTACAGGTTAGATGAAAAAATGTAATGTATTTGACCTGGATTTTTTGTTCATTCAAGCTGAACGTGACATGAAGTTTTTCATTCATGCTATATCTGACCTGGATTTTTTTCTTCCCAGCTATTTTAGATCTGGATGTTTTATTTCATCTAAGCCGTGTGAACCAGTATTTCTTTCACGTGAGCTGTTATCAGATCAGATTTTTTTTCATCCAAGCTGTATTTGACCTGATCTTTTGATCTGAGATGTACGAGATTGAGATTTTGTTAAATTTAAACTGTTACTGAACAGACATTTTTCATCCAGCCTGTATCAGACCAGATTTTTTTTTTTTTTGCTCATCTAAACTGTACCCGGCATGATTTTTTTTCAAGCTGCATTGAAACTGCATTTTTACCGTATAAAGATTTATCAAACCAGGATTTGTTTCTCACCGAAATGTCACCAGAATTGTTTCATTCCAAATGAAATTGGACAGGATTTGAAAACATCGCAAGGGCAGCAAAGACTATATCAGCACTGCCCAGGATAAAACCTTTATGGAAGGATTATGACATCTCCATGAAACACACCAGCAGGCTGTTGTATGCGGGGGTATATAATATATCTTCCTGTATATATGCGAAACATGGACCCTTGAAGCGGTTCTGGAGAGAAGAATCCAAGCCACGGAATGGAGGTGTCATTGACAGATAAACATCAGCTGTACGTGCGTCAAACCATCAAGTAACACATCTGGCCAAGTGAAGAAAAAACACACAAAAAATATATACATAGATTTATATATGTATGTATGTATGTATGTATATGTTAGTATGGCCATGTAGCAAGACCCAACAGCCTATCTACAAATTGGAGATGAAATTGATTATAAAGAAAAGGAAGAAAAAAAAAGGTTGGACTAACAACGTTGCAGAAAGCACGGGAAAGACCCAAATCTTGGCACACAGCCGACAGAACTGGACGAACCTGGTACATTATTCCTGAGAATTATTGTGTTCCCAGTGACTAGCACTGGAGGTGAGGAAGAAGAACGTATTGGATAAACTCTCTCTCTCTCTCTCTCTCTCTCTCTCTCTCATCTCTCTCTCTCTCTCTCTCTCTCTCTCTCTCTCTCTCTCTCTCTCTCTCTCTCTCTCTCTCTCTCTCTCTTCCAATCTGCATTGAACCACGATTTTTTTTTCATCAAAGCTGTGTTTAGCCAAAATCATTCCATCCAAATTATATTGGACCTGACTATTTTCATCCAAGATGTCGCTGACCTTGATTTTGTTTTTCATTCAAGCTGTTTTGGGCTAGAATTGCCCAGGTTTTGTTGGTCACAATTTAGATATTTTCTTCCAGTTTTTATCGAACCCACAGAGTGTTGTATTTTTCCCCCAGCTATGTCTGATTGAGAGGTTCGTTTTAAGTACATGTTCTCTCTCTCTCTCTCTCTCCTCTCTCTCTCTCTCTCTCTCTCTCTCTCTCTCTCTCTCCTCCTCCTCTCTCTCTCTCTCTCTCTCTCTCTCTGTGAGAAATAACTTTGTCACAAAAATGTTTCTACTGAGTAGATTTCAAGGAAAGTGTGTGTGTATATAGGTGGCGGGGAGGGGGGGGGGGGATTGGGAGGGGGCAGGAGCAGGGATGGTCCTCACAGTGACGTAACTCCCACGCTGCTCATTCCAGCTCTATACACACAGTCACACTCAGGCGTGCCCCATAGCAGCATCAACGCCAGCGCTCCTCCGCCTTCCAAGGCTGTCTATGTCATTTAGAGGAAACCGATCAGAGCAGACTCCGCACTGCTGCTGGGCTCAGTGGTGCCAGTGTGTGTGTGTGTGTATGTCTGTGTGTGTGTGTGTGTGTGTGTGTGTGTGTGTGTGTGTGTGTGTGTGTGTGTGTGTGTGTGTGAGAGAGAGAGAGAGAGAGAGAGAGAGAGAGTGTGTGTGTGTGTGTGTGTGTGTGTGTGTGTGTGTGTGTGTGTGTGTGTCGTTTAACCTACTACAGACATCGCCTATTACGCTCTCCCTCTATTGACGACGACAAGAATCACAAGGCAGCGGAAGCAGTTTGCATGCTAGCCTCCCTTTCTTACACGCTGCTTCGGTTTGACGAGCGAAACGCATCACGTCTTGTCGAATGGTTGTTTGTTTGTTTGTTTGTTTGTTTGTTTATTCAGGAGCACACCAGAGCACACCTGCATGAAAAGCGAGAGAATAAACACTGTCACCTACGTAAAAATCCAATCGTGGAAACCAGCGGACATTGAAGCTGCAGTCGATCTTTCTGCAGAGAGCTGTTAGCATGCCTTTTTTTTTTTCTTTCTGAGAAAGGACCCAGCACCCAGTACATCACTGAGGGTCAAGGTCTTGGGACAGATGACGTCACCGGGTTTTCCAGGCAAACGTGGCAAGGAAAGAGGTGAGGGAAGGGAATGAGAGGACCGGGCCGGGGAAGGTGAATGTGGGGGGTGGGGGTGGGGGTGGGGGGAGTCAGCCAGTGTGGCTGGTGATAGTTCCTGGAAAAGTTCCAGAGGTGTTGACTGGATATGATGACAAATGGGGCGGCCGGCAGCAGGAAGAATGAGAGCAAAGAAACGAGCAGGTTAGCCACAGTGGACGGAGTGCCCCTCCCCCCCCCCCCCCCAACCCACCCACCCTCTCCCTCCCTCCCTCCCTCACCTCTCTTCCACATCCTTACGCGCACCCATTCCTCTCTGGTGTAATTCCGACCCAAGCGGACCTGTGTGTGGAAACCTGTGGTGAGGCAGGCAGACACAAACAGGAGATCACCCCAAGGGAGAGCAAAGACCCCTGCCGAGTGTCGAAGGTCTTCTGGATCCGCCCTGACTTTGATCCGGATCTGTTCCAAAATGTCATGGAATCGTTCGTCCTTGAGCGCCATTCCCACCTTTCGTCCGAGTTTCGTTAAAATGTCGGTGATTTTTTTTGCACAAAATCTTGTGAAGACACACAAACAACCCGACTGACACGGGTGAAAATAATTATGACCTGTTTTCCCGCTGCGGAGGGAATAAACAAGGTAGATAACTCTTGGTCCCATGATAGAATCGTAACATTCCTGAAAAAGTTGTCTTGTTTGTTCCGTGTGTGCTTCGTGTCTGCGTGCGTCCTAGGTGAGTGGGTGTTGCAACCTACATGAGTTGGGAGTTTGGGGAATGTCGTTGTTTCAGCTTTGATGTGGGCCCTTGAGGTCGGCTGGGCTGTAAACAACATGAATTGAATGTCATTGTTTCGCTATGGGAGGAAAGTTACTTACCTTTGTTATTTTACCAGAGATAGGTTCTCTCTCCCTTTCTCTCTCTCTCCCTTCCTCCCTCCCTCCCTCCCTCCCCTCTTCTCTCTCTCTCTCTCTCTCTCTCTCTCTCTCTCTCTCTCTCTCTCTCTCTCTCTCTCTTCGCACACGAACAAGACAATCAGTGACTGATTGTTGGTGCTCGGTAGCTAAACTTCCACCTGCACTCAGATCCCCATCCCCACACAACCCCAACCCTTCTTGCTTTCCTCCCCCCCCCCCCCCCCTCCCCCCGGCTCCCTATCCCACCTTCTCCCACCCCCACCACCACCTTTCCCTGCCCCAGTGAGAGGGGAAAGTGTGCCAGTACGTTGATTGACAGGTATGGCTTCTCTGCCAGATTAGACCACTCGTAGAGATGGTGCAATCCTCACGCCGGTGCAACAAGTGGAACGTACTTGGATGCACACAACAGTGAAGGCACGCAGCATGACCTCTTCGTGTGTGTGTGTGTGTGTGTGTGTGTGTGTGTGTGTGTGTGTGTCTGCGTATGACTGTCCGCGTGTGACTGACTGTCTGTCTGTCCGCCTGCCTAAGTGCACACGTACGCACGCGCGCACGCAACTCGGGAACAGATAATGGGGTGCGCTGGAGGATAGTGACAAGTGTTCAAGACAGAGGTAGAAGGGTGGAGGCGGGTTTTGTGTACTCGGCAGATTCGTGGGAGGTAGTCAGTCAGTCAACTGGGTGCGCCTGCTCTTTACTTCTTCCACTTGTGTCGAGCGTCACGTGCGCCCCTCTGTCATGTTCTCACTTCGCCAGGTGAAACAGTGTGACGAGAGGAAAGGGTCGAGGAATGGGGGAGGAGGGGGGGGGATTGCAAGGAGGGTGGGGGCAGAGGAAGAGAGGAGGGTCGGGTGGTGAAGGATCGTGGACAACAGAGATACGGCCCTACCAGTTCATCGTTGTGAACGAGACACTTCAAATCCCTGCAGACGTTGAAGAGCGGTCGGAACTGAGATAACTTGCAGCCCACGCAGCCGCGGGAAAAACCATACCGGCTTTGTGGAATCCCCACAATTCAGGAACACCGATAGTGGAGTACAGGACAGGGACAGGGGGAGGGAAGAGAGCGAAGTGGCAGGAGACCGGAAGAGGAGGAGGGAGGGGGGGGGGGAAGCGGAAGGTGAAGGCTGGGGAAGAAGTACGGGAGGGGGGGGGGGGGCGATGAGGGATTGGGGGCGAGGGGGGCAGTATAAGTCAGAAAGGAGGACTAACCTACTTTTCGTAGATGAGATGTTTTGATCAATGATTGTTGAACTTTGTCCAACTTTCCGTTATCAGAGAACAGAATATATCTTCCAATCACGGTTAGTGAGTGTCATTTGCACTACAAGCAGAAGTTGGTCAATGACAACATTTTTCACTTTATGATTATTTGATAATATGACCGAGTCAGTTTGGTAAAAGTCGCTGACATTGTTCACTGTTCATTTGCCTTGAATCAAAAAAAAAAAAAAAAAAAGGAAGAAAACCTGTTTTTGGCATACGTAATGAAACAATCACTACTGAACGTAGATTGTGATGCTGGACATTTCCACGATATATTGCACAAGTCTCATCCGAATGAGTGTCCATACACGTGCTAGACTAATTTCTCCAACATACCGAAAGGTTTCTGATATCTATTGTTTCAAGTGATCCTGAGACATCGCAGTTGAACTAATATATATACAAGGCAAAAGTGATTCAATTATAAAAATAATAATCTCAAGGCTTTTAAGAGAAGAGGGGCGCGGGTCGAAAACGTTACATTTTTATTTTGTCAGAAGAAAAACGTGAGTTGTTTGGTTCATGCTACAAAAGCATGTCAATTAAAAATGTTGTGAGGCACAGCAAAACGGTTTGGGTTTTTTTTTAACCTCTAACTTGAATAATGAATGGAATGCAGAGTAACGGAGAAAGGAGGTCTCGGCCATTCGTGAAAGTAGATCCCAAGGCTTTTTAGGGACAGTGTCGCCAGAGATGTCAGGAGGGGTCAGGAGCAGTATCGCACCTCGACACCTCAACTATTCACCCTAGTCGCACACACACACACACACACACACACACACACCACACACACACACACACACACACGTGTACGCACGCACGCAAGCACGCACGCACGCCACGCACACACACACAGACACACACACATGGAATGGAAAACTTTTGTCAACTGTCCACTCTAGACAGTGTGTCCTTACGTTTGGTCGCCAGTTTACATGGGAAAAGCTGGCAACCAGCCTCCGTGGCGAAGTGGTTAGCGTAGCGAACTCCCGGCTAGGAGGTCATGTGTTCGATTCCCATCAGAGCCATTTCTTTGTGGAATTTTTCTGCTCCGACTGGCTCCTACCAAGAGCTGGGCTGCGAAGCCTGGGACCATACAGATTAGTTTCCTCCACTTAAGGGATGCGTCTCTGAGAGTGTTGTTCAAGTCTCCTGACCAACATTGCAGGTGTCTGTATCTCACAGGCCTGGTTGACATCGGGATATATTATGATAGTAAGCGTAGAGTACAGCCCTGTCATGCAGTCTCAGACCAAAATGAAAATGCGTAGCAGCATTGTCATCATCCCGATCAATCAGCATTAGAAAAAAAAAAAAAAAGTCTCAATTTCTGTGGCCGTTTGTGCCCTGCCCTCATGGTAACCTCAGTTTCGATTGCCTCTCCACGTGTTTGTTTTTGGTTTGATTCTGTTGGGGTCACCTGTAACGGCTAATTCATAAGAATTGGCGTCGAACGGACGTGGTGGTGCCCCCCGTAGGGAGGGCGTTCTCACGCCAGCTCCACGACTAAGCAATTATTGCCGTCAGTATGGGGCTCAGGATATGCTGTCCTGCGTACGTTCGATCAGAGCAGGCACCACTGAACACCCACCGAAGCGACTCAAAAGAAACGCAGTGTCTCCTCTGGTGGGTCGCCTCGTGGCGGCTTGATTACTTCCTGCCGTGTACTACCGGTGCCGGGGCTGTGGCGGGCCGGGCCAGGCTGTGGCTTTGAACGAGGGTGTGGAACGAGCGGCGTGAGTGCAATGCCACTGAGGTGGCTTAGGAAATGGAACAGCACAAAAAAAAAAAAAGAAGAAAAAGACAGGAAGCGGCATGTTACGAACTATAAAGATTCTCTGCATCACAGACAGGTGAATGGGCTGCAAACATAACCTGTGAAGATTCTCTGCATCATAGACAGGTGAATGGGCTGCAAACATAACCTGTGAAGATTCTCTGCATCATAGGTGAATGGACTACAAACATAACCTGTAAAGATTCTCTGCATCTTAGACAGGTGAATGGGCCGCAGAGGCAGAAAAAAAAGGACTGGGCCCCAAAGGCAGGAAAGAATTAAAAAGACATGAATCAACGAATATGGCGGAAGAGACAAAATCACAAACACAGAATTACTAGAAGAGAAGGATACAATTTGTAGTGAAAGAGGCCCCGGCATCCCCATGAGGGCTTGTTGTTGCTGTAGTTGTTGTTTGTTATTGAGTTTTGTGGGTACAAGCGTAGTCTAGGTCTCACTCTGCGCATGTAGGTCAACCATTCCATGTCGGGACCCACGGGAAGAAGTGCTCTTTGCGGTAAACAAATCAATACCTGAACACACTTAGCGTCAGCCCGTTGATATTCATGAAACGTGTTTCAGAGTAGGTTTTAATACTTTTTTTCTGAGCTGGCCCGAAGGTGAATGTAAAGGGGTTTAGTGTGGCCTATATTTCTATGTTTGTTGAGTTTTCTTTTGTTTCTTAGGTGGCACCTTTGGTTGGTTTTTTGAAAACTCAACAAACATACTACGGTATTGCACACCAGCCTTTTCTGGGATAGCATTCTTCTTAAAACCGAAAAGGCAGAGGAGTCAAATTACCACTTTCCGCGGTCACCGAGGAGAAACAATCAGGTTTCGAAATATCGGTATCTGACCAGGAGTTATATGTTGGTGAGTTTGCTCTCTATTGGAGATTGTCTCCCCCTTGGAGACTATAAGCTTGCTGAAGGCTCATTTTGAGAAGCATTTATTTTATTTTTCCCCACTCAAGCACATACTGTTAGTTAGGCGGAATTATCTACCACTGCAGATATGAATGCTTATCTCCCCCCTATTTCTTCAATCTAAGACATAAGAGCAAGCTTTGTTTATAATTGAGTATATATATATATATATATATATATATATATATATATATTCATTCCTGAAGAAGCCCTTGTAGCAAAAACTTGGATCAATAGAAATCGTCCCTGAGAGAGAGAGAGAGAGAGAGAGAGAGAGAGAGAGAGATGTATGTATATAAAGCTGTGCACCACAGACATGTACATGGCTGTTATCACAGACTAGAAATAACAGCATCTCCACACTGACGTAGCGGTGATTGTAATTTTTTTATTGCATTTTTTTTTATTGCTTTCTTCTATTTCGACACAAATGAGAGCGGCAGGGTGCACATTGTGCAGTCATAACATTTTAATTCCATTGCAGACATTTTAGCAAATCGTCATCAAATCAATGAAACAAACGACAATGACTCACAAAACGTTCTGAAAATCAGTTACTCTCTCAGAAACATTTAAGAATAAATGTTGATAGTCTGTAATAAAATCAAATCAGAGTGTAAGAAAACAAAATCACCAGATGCAGAACAATCCAAATTCAAGGGACATAACAGATCATCCACATTTACCGAATCTACATGATTATTTCCCCTATTCAAATCTCCACACATTCTTATTTTACCCAGAACTAAACATCGCTAGGTGCAGTTATGGAATCATCCCTTAACCAGGTGAATAATGCAAAGTAAAGTGGTTGTTTAACACCAGTTACCCAAACAATGAATGCAAAGTCTCCTACATCATACAACAATGACCTTTTCTTTTTTTCTCTCGTATTTCTTTTCTTTTTCTTTCCAACCTAAAAAGCAAAATGTCAACAATTACAATGCATTCAATAACATTTTCAGTTCAAATTTGTCCTGTGCCAATTACACGAAACTGAAAACCATGTATTGTTGCGTTGTCTTCTTTTCTTCTTTTTTTTTTCTGAACATTTTTCTTTTGTCCCTACGGCCTCTCTCTCTCTCTCTCTCTCTCTCTCTCTCTCTCTCTCTCTCTCTCTCTCTCTCCTTTTTCTTTTAAACAGTGGGACCTCCATCCTACTTTATTTTCTCCACTGTCTTTTCTAAAATGGAATGAAGGCATTCAAAATTAAAATGAATCACTCGCGGAATCCAGAAATTCTGGATCAAATTCAATGCCAGAATCCATTAAGATCTCGTCCAGAACCAGTCTGGCTGTCAGCTTCTGTCCTTTGACCATGTTGACTTAAAAAAAAAAAAGAGAGAGAAAGAAAAGAAAAGACCAACGTTGACTGAATTACACAGGTAAATCGACATGATCAGAATCAATAGGAATTTCTTATGAAATTACTTCCCTTGGATGTAAGTTTTTGCATCAGCTTTCTCCCATTAAACCCGGCCGTTCAACATTGTCAACGTTCTCCTTACCTCACACAACAACAAAAAGCATGTGGAGGTTGCCATACTAGATTTTAGCAAGGCCTTTGACATCGTCCTGTATAAATAGCTGCTGAACAAGTTGAAGAAGTGTGGCAGCGATTGTCTTATTCACAACTGGCTTTCTGGCCCCCTTGCCAATTGAAGTATTAGGGTCGCTTTGGAACAAGAGAAGTCAGAAGTTGTTGTCCTGGAATCTGGTCCATGGGAACCGTTACCATTCTTGTGTCACATGAATGACCTTCCTTTAGTAGTGAACTTGTAGGTCAGATTGTTTGCAGGTGACTGTTAACAACACAGAGAAAAAAGGTTTTATCAAGATCATTTCAGACTACAAGAAGACCTTAAACAATTGGAACGCTGTGAAGACAAGTAGGGCATGAGATTCAACGCAAAAAAAAAAAAAAAAAAAAACTATACCTTAAGAATCAGAAAATTCACTCTATAGTCAAGAGGGCAGTATTCTATAATAAACACAGGATAATCCATACCTTGGCCTATAGATTTCTGACGAAGCTCGGGTGGCAGGTTCATATCTCCAATATCACCAAGAGAGCAAATTCCACTCTCGATGTTCTGCAGTGTAATTTAAAACATTACCCCCATGAATGTCAAGCGAAGACTTCCTGTCCCTAGGATATGATAGTGTACGGTGTGTGCCATTGTGTGGAATAGTGAATTTAAAACTGACGTGGACAAGCTTGAAAGGATGCAAAACAGGGCTGCCCACTTCATAACCCAGACTAACGCTCTAGCGATCCAGATCACAGCCATGCTTGGAAAACGCACCCTCCAATCTCTACAGGAACGACAACAACAACCACAACAACAACAAACAAACAAACTTCCCCGGATATATATGCAGAAGGTGGTTGAGGACCCGGTGCCGAACATGCCCCCTAATAAGTTCATGGTGCCCTTGAAGTGTAATAAGAATTAGTTCGCGCAAAGAACTATCAAGACTGTGTGACTGACAGCATATAAGCTACACACAAAAAGTTAAGGATCACTTTCACAAACATTCATAACTGTCAAAATAAGAAAGTCAATGCGTTGAAGTTTGGCCAACATTTAATTCCATTCTTTAGTGATAACGATACACAATTGCCTTCAATCTCGAGCAATCGTTTGGTGTGTACATTTGATTAAAGTGGGTACATATCCAAATTTGATTTCCCAAAGTCACTGAAATCACAAGACAGGGCATACTGATGCTCCCAAAAGCTCAGTAATGCGTGTAACCACCATGGCTGTTCTGGCACTCGATGCAGCGAGTCCTCATTGAGTTGACCAGGTTGGTGAAGATCCTCTGTGGAAGCGCCTGCCACTCAGCCTGCAGCATCTGGTAGAGGTGTTGGGCATCCCTGGAAGGGGGGTGGCTCCTCACTTTGCGATCCAGCTCATCCCAGAGGTTCTCAATCGGGTTGAGATCGGGACTGCATGCTGGCCACTCCATTCTGTTGACTCCAGACTGCTGCAGGAAGTCGTTGACCACCCTTGCCCTGTGGGGGCGAGCATTGTCATCCTGGTAGACAGCCCTCGGTCCCATCTGCTGCAGTGTAGGCACAGCCAGCGGTCGAAGGATCTCATCCCGGTATCAGATGCCAGTCAGGTTACCCTGTACATGATACAAGGGTGTTCTGTGGTGAAGGCTGAAGGCCCCCCAGACCATTACAGAACCTCCACCAAAGGCCACCTTTTCTTGGACAGTGGCGTCAGTAAAGCGTTGCCCTGGGCGCCTCCAGACCCTCAGTTGGCCGTCGTTGTGGTGAAGGGTGAAGCGTGATTCATCACTGAACAGGACCTGGGACCATTGCTGACGTGTCCACCTCACGTGACGTGCGCAGAAGGCGCAGCGTGCTGCCCTATGGGCTGGAGTTAAGCGTGGCCGTACTGCTGGGCGACGAGAACGGAGATTAAACCCATGTAGGCGGTTCCGTATGGTCTGCTGGCTGATGTTGATGTTAGCAGCCACCCTGAACTGCCTTTGAATTATGCTGGAAGAGGCTGTTCTTGTCTGCAGGGCTTGTCGTTCAATGAGACGATCGTCACGTGGGGTTGTCTTCTTCGGTCGACCAGATCTGCGTCTTTCATGGACAATCCCAGTGGCTGTGAAGCGTTGAATCAGTCGGACAATGACCGAGATGGACACATGAAGTCGCCTGGCCACTTCTCGCTTGGGAACACCATCTTGGAACCATGCAACAGCTCGTCCCCTATCCAACTCGCTTAATTTTCGTCGTGGAGGCATTGTCAGATCAGGCCTACTACTGGTGGAATGTCTTCTTATATAGCCAAGCGAGCGACAGCATCTCACACATAATCAGCAGTGCTTGCACGTGCGTAATGGTTTTTCCATCTGGCAAGTGCAATGTGTTCAGGCAGAACGGTCCAAAACAAGGTCATTTTTCGCAAGTTTCCGCTTTTCCGTTTGCGGCCCAGCTCAGTAGTAGAGAATCCCGTGCAATTTTCGCACTAACACAACATCGCCCACTTACAGCTGAACAAGAATTCATGACAATTTGGCTGGACTAAGAAATAAATAACAGTAGCGAACTGAGTTTATTACGCACCTGTTTTCCGATCCTTAACTTTTTGTGCGTAGTATAGTTCAAAGATGAGCTTATAACAGCAGCAGAAAACTGAAAGTGCCAAACAGTAACGCCGATTAGTGTACACATTCGTTTTTGTTTTTTTGTTTGTTTGTTTGTTTTGTGTGTGTGTGTGTGTGTGTGTGTG